>WBMY01015892.1:349017-492222 GCA_013397315.1 Donacobius atricapilla
GCCCCGCTCGCCGCTGGGGTCGGGGAAGGGGGAGCCGGCCCGGGGGTGCCGGAGTGTCCTTGGCCGCGGTGCGGGAGGGATGGCGACAAACCCCCGGCTCCCCCCGTGCCGTGCCGTGCCGGGAACAACCGCAGGAACTTCTCCTTTACCCGTCCTGACCGCTCATGCCGTCTCAATGGAGGTGTGAGGGGAGGGGGCTGCCCTGCCTCTGCCCCAGCTTCCAGGGGGGGGCAGAATTCTAGGGGGCCTTCCCCGTGACGATGCACTTGCGCCCGGGCCTTTGACGGGATCGCCCCCCAGCCCAGCTCGCCGCCCACCGCTTGTCTCGCCGGGTCCCGAAAAGGTCGGGCAAGCCCCCCTCTAGGGCAGGGGGAGGGCAGGAGAGGCGAGCAGAGAGGGCTCCGTGATGGGGAGAGGGCAGGGGGGACGAGCTGAAAAGGGGCTGGGTCTGAGAGCTGGGCAGCGAGGAAAGGAGAGGGATTACGGCAGGGTGAGAGCGGCGGGGCAGCCGGGAACCGGGGAGAAAGCCATGTCAGGTCAGGGGCAAGATCTGCCTCCTGTGAGCCGGTGCAGCAGCCAGGCAGGAGCAGCAGGCTATAGGAAAAGCTGCAGAAGGATGACTTAGCCAGGCAGGCTGAAAGAGGAAAGAGACACACTTGGGTTAAGTGGCATGTATTTCCCACTGTCACCTATGTATCCCACAAAAAAGACCTCAGCCTCTTCCCTCTTCCTATTCAGATTTAGTATTCACAAGCAGTAAATTCGGCTTTTAGTCATAACACCTCTCTCCCACCACCCACCCACCCCTTTCCTTGCATTTTCACTCTGAGTCATCTTCAACACCGGTGCCTGCCTACTGCTCCCTTCCAGGGTTTCACGGCCTCATCTGGGGCTTTAGCTGCTTCCAGCTCATCCTCCCTCCCTGCCTCCTTCCCTGCCATTTGGCTGCTTCCAAATGTATCCCACTTCGGTGAGTTGGTCCGGAGCGCCAGCGCACCCACAGCTGCCCCTCCTTGCCTCTTCTAGCCATAGTGATGTCCCGATAAATAGCATCCAGGGATCGGCCAAGGAGTACGGGGTGTAGCTAAACATGGCATTACATTCCTCCCTCTTTTTAAAGAGCTTCTTTATCTGGACACGTCAGGATAATCAGGACTTTTTTATCAAGCTAAAAGCCCGGGCTGTTGACACTTTTCTCCTTCCACTGAGGGCAGTCCACGATTCCTGGCAGCGAGCGCTGTTTGGAGCATGCAGGGTCAATGCAGAGAGACGACAGGTACCGCTGCAGTGGGAAAACCTTCCAGTTTCCTCCAGCCCTGTGGTTTTGAGACAGGACTGCGTGCTGCTGGTGCTGTGGAGAGCTGGCAGGCACAGGCTTCCGGCAGGCAACAGGTTATCCATGGCTGTGTGCTGAGGGATGGAGGCAGTCAGTGCTCGCCTGCTCCCCTCCATCCTCCAGCCGCTGCTGCCCGGCCATAAATCAGGTGCTGATGTCCTTTTTCACAGCCGAGGGAATGCAGATAAGCAAACGTGTGTGAGTTTGTGCGTGTGTGCACAGCAAAGGAAGAGGGGGGCTAGCAAACATGGATTCAAGATTTTCCTGTCCCCAGTGGCTGTGCAAAGGAATGAAAGGTCTGCCTCAAGGTAAGGAGCCCTAATCCAGCCAGAGTGGTACACTCCACTCTGGGGAAGAGAAGTGGGGGTTGGGAGGTGGAGGGGCCAGGGGACAGAGTGCAAGATGGGGAAGAAGCAGGGAGACAAAAGGGAGCGCGAAAGAGAAGGCTCTCGCTCCCTTCCCTCCCCTCCCCTCCTCCCTCCTCGAGATGGGCTGAGAAATTTCTAATCAGCACTTTCAGTCCCTTTCCTCCCAGCAGTAATTCCTCTCTGTCCTTTGTTTGTCTTTAATTTTTGGCTCTTGCGTTTATCTTTTGTTTGGTTTTGTGCATTGTGAGTTCTTAACGGCGATTTCAAAAAATCCTGCGTGAGGTACAATGGATTGAGTTTGGCTTCTCCCCCTCCTGCCCTGCTCTCCCACGTGCCTCAAGCGAGTGTTTTAATAACAGCAGCAAATGGATGAAGAGCAAGTCATTCTTTATTCCTTCCTGTGAGGTCACACGGGTTAAGATATGTGTGGGACTGTGCTCTCATTCTATAAAAAGAAGATAGAATTTGCCAAGTATCCTTAGTCCCTGTGTAAAGCCTGCTCTTGTAAATTACCAAGTGCGGCTTGATTTTGGAATGAATCCTCCCCTTGTGTTTTCCATTTTCTTATTAATGCTGTAATTTTTAATGCATTTAAAACAAGAGCATAGTGCTGCACTGGAGACTGAACTCCTGTTTTATGTACAGAACAAGCGGATCAAATTTTTTCTGCCTCACAGCTTGAAATAAGCTTGGTAAAATTACAATTAGAAGACTGTCCACGTCAGAATGGGATCTTTTCTTCCTGATAAGTACTTTTCCACCAGTAATTTAGTACTCAGTGCCTGTATACTGTTTCTGTACCTGTTCCTTCCCAGCCACAATTCAGAAAGGCAGGCAGAGGGGGCATGCTGGAGCACAGTTGTGCTTTGCTGTTTCTGGCCAGCTGACCACACTTCTTGGGAAGGCAGGGAAATGGTTGGACTTTTTACTTGTCTTGATTCAAAGTGTTCATCTGACTTCCCTTGCCTGGCTTCACAGGGCATAAGTGTAGCATAACTGGGAAGAAATCTCATGGTTTTCTTACCTGGTATTCCTGTGAGGTCACCTTGAGTGAGACAGGCAGCAGTGGAAATCCCAATGCCATCCCAAGGACAGGTATTATGGCTTGGTGAGACTCTTTGCATTTCTTTTGCTTTGTTCTCAGGCTTCTGATGAGTGATATTTCTGGGAATGGTTTCTGGGATGCTGAAACAGGTCTAGATCAGGAGGCATCTGACAACTGTAACAGCTTTCAGACAGCAGTAGGACAGGGTGGGGTTGTTCTAGTGGCCAGAGCTGAGATAATTCACCTGAAAGCATCCAGAGTGGCTTTTGTGAATGTGTAAGGAGCTGTGGTAAGGGAGTGTAGGGAGCAGAGGGAAGCTGGTGAAGAAAATGAAGTGAGGAGCAGGAGGTGCCTGGGGAGAGCACCACAGAGAATGGGGAAGAGCAAGGAATAGTCCAATGTCGACTGCAGTCATTTTGCACAGCCTGGGCTGTCCAACATGGAGCGTTTTTGTGTTGGGGTTCTGTGCTGTGAGTGCTGAGTGTGCAAGGCCATGCTTTTCTGCAGCTGCTTTGGGTTTTCCCCTTTCCAGGTTAAGTAGCTGGAGAGCTGAAATTCTTAGTTTTGCTTTGGAACTGTGAAAAACAGAACCATGCTTTCGCCTCAGCTGCAGCTGACTTGTTCAGGCATTGGTTTCTTGCTTCCAAAAAAAGTTGACAATTAGTGGTCACGTTGCTAAGAACACAAGTCTGATAGGAACCAGACTAAGACATCCGATTAATTTCCCATAAGCACTCAACACATGCTGATGGTGATGGCTTTTGCTGATAAATTGCGTTGGATTGGATTCAGTTCAACATGAGTAGGCAAGAACCTGTACAATGCATAATCTCAGTGATCCCACTGGCTCTCCATTCATCTGTTTACACATCCCTTTATCCTTTCTGACTTTCTGGTCTCAAAGCCCAGATCTTTGTCCTTCCTGATTCAAGCTTGATCCACATATGAAAGTGTGAATGGCGTGCCAGTATTCAACAATGGGGGAGAGAACACTTTGAAATGATGCATGGTACCCAAGGTGCCAAAACCAATGATACTTTTGCCCAGCAGTTTATTTGGGAAGCGGTATAAGCTACCACCCTAAGGGCGCTGTCTCTTACCAGAGAATGGATGCTTTTCTGCCAAAGCTCTGACGTAAAGTCTAGGACTAGATTTCCTGAGGTGCCCGGTTCAGGACCCAGTGATTTCCACTCTCCTGTGTGCACAACTGCCACTCCTGTCAATAAAGGTACATGAAAATGGGGGATGCAACTTTTGTAGTTTCCTAGAATCAGCTGTACTACCTCAGGCAAGCAGAAGCACGAGCCAAATAATTGCAAAGAGAGAGATGAGATGCATGCACAGATAGGGAGACCCATGTGACCTGAAGAATAATGTGTGCTGCCTTCTCTTGGACTCAAGTCTTGTGTTCTAGAAGGATGCAGCCTGAGACGTGTTCCACTGAACTACAGTGTTTGGTTTTGTCATTAATTCCAGGGTTTGGTGCTTCGGATAAATTTTATTCTAACTACATATTAAAGCTTGCCTCCAACCCAAACCATTCTGTGATTCCGTTCCTAGAGGCTAAATGTGTAGTGAAGCTAAATCTTCCTGGGAATGGTTTTACCTCAGGGAGGCATAGGCTTCTCTGGAGGTCAATGGCAAAGCAAGAGCCTCAGTTATCACCTCTCAATTGCCTTCTCTCTTGCTCAGGGAAGGCGCTTAGGAAGATCAGGCTCTCAGGGCTCAAACCCGCCCTTACAAATATCCCCTCTGTAATCGCTTCCTGGAATTTTCTTTAATCACCAGTGAAATGTATTAGTGATAGCTTGTGTGTAGTGTTGATTGCATAGTTTGAATGCATAATCTGAGGATAGTTCAGGAAAGGAATCAGAGCAAGGAGACAAATGCACATTGCCAATTGAAACCGACAAACCCCATACAATTATATTTCGGAAGTGTGATTATTTTTAAGCTCTTTCTCCGGGAGTCTGTGTGTATATATATTTGTGCAGACACACAAACCCATGGATTCTTTTTATTTTCTAAGAGAAAGGATAACTGTGTTTATAAGATGCAATTGATTAATATTTTCAGACCTTTTTCTTTGGGTTTGTGAGAGCAAGAAGAGAAGAAAGCAAAATAGTCACGTAGTCCTGAGACTCCCAGGAGCTAGATTTTTTCCTTGTGAAACTTGAAACATTGTGAAATTCAGATTGTGAACAGATTCCTTCTCTAGAGTGCTGGAATTGCATTTCCATGATGACTTAGAAGTATGGGCTGATTTTGCTCTGTCTCCATCAGTCAAAACATTGTACAGCACAATTCAGTTTCTTTTTAGTCCTACGTTTTATTAAACTAGACAAAGAGCTACCACGGTGCTGTCACTAAGCTTCTCATAATTTTTCATATATTTCACTCTTTTTTTTTTTTTTCTCTGCTATATTAACAACTCGGGTTCTGTCCTGTGATACATCTGAGGCTTTTCTTGTGTTGGCTACGCTACATTTTAAGGTCAGCAGTTACTTCTTGAAGGTGAAGAAGTCCTATAATTCCCATGGCTGGACATAACTGATCAGTGTAAAGCCACCATCTTGTCTTCAGGCAGTCAAACATCCTGGTGGCCTTTTTGGTGGACACTGTTACAGCAGTGATAATACTCCATGAATCAATTCCAGTAATTCTTTTTTGGTAGAGGAAATAACAGGTGTATAACTTCCCAGTTCAGCCATATATAATTATATATAATTTGACTTAAATAGATCTAAAGTTTCCTCTGCTCCAGTCTCCCAGTCTGAGGCACTGTGTTGCTCTTAAATGCTATTCCTGGAAGGAATCTGAAAATAATACTGAAGAAGTAAATAAGGAGCTTGGGATAGGATATAGAAGATTCCAGATAATTTTCTGCACATCTCCAAAATGCTTTTCAGCAGAAAAAGAATTCCTGTGTTTTCCCAAAAGCTGCTTTTCTTTTCTTGATATAGACATTCACATGGGGGTAGGATGGGGAAAGTTAGTCAGATGAGAATTTGCTAAAGCTCAGCTAATCATTTATTAAAGCAGTCCCTGGATTGCCAAACTCATTAATCTCATTAACAGGGAAGGAGGGCTATGGTGCATGGTTAGCTGAGAGCACTGTGTTTACTAAGCAGCATACTTGGTTCACAAGGGAAAGATTTAAATATTCAGTGTGTCACTGCTTTTTTCCTGAAGCTGAGGTAACGTGATGAGTCACTTGATCAGCTCATGCCACATGCTGGCTTTGGCCTCAGAATGTGAGGGGTCAGGCATGGAGCTGCCAGGCACAGGTCTGACATGGACTCATGGGTTTTTCAAGGTGTTCTTCATGTTTCTTGCATTCTGATGCAACCCAGAAAGTGTGAATCTCTGGAGAGGATTAGACGTCACCACTTGGTTCACCTTGAGAAGCAAGTGGTGGCGTTCCGTTAGTGCCACATGGCCTCTTTGCTTGGTCCCCGGGTAAAGGAAGCCTGGCAGAAATGTCCCAGCTGCCACTTTCTGAATAATCTCTTTGCCTGTGTCTTGGGAAAGTGCGGGAACTGCCTCTTTCCCCTGCCTGTCCTGTGGGAGACCTCAGCTGTGCTTGGTGGTACTCTGGAGAAGAGCCGCGCTTCAGCGTTTGGATTTGGGTCCAGGCACTTCTGGCAAAACTGATAACCTGTGCAACTTCCACATGGCACAAACACCATGTGCATGATGTCCTGCATTCGTTATATGCATAATATAGGATTTCTGTGCAAATGCCAGAGCACCCTTGTGCTCCTCAAGCCTTCGCATAGTAGTCCCCAAGGTCAAATCCTGCCTAGATCAGTAACTCTGTTAGTGACCACCTTGCCTCTCTGAAATGAGCTTTCCCCTAGGTTCTGTCCATACTGTGTTTTCCTCTCCAACTGAGATTTATAGACTTTGTGCTTTACAGTTCAGACAGTGATAACTTGTTGAATTTAATATTCACGGTTTTTCCAGCCTCTTCACTTTCCTTTGGTTCTGAATCCTGATCATGCAATCTCTGCTCGCTTTTGCTTTTCAGGTCTGCAGCTGTTTCCACCTTGTCTCTTCATGCCTGCTGTTGTTATACAGTTGATGCATTTATTGCTCTCTGTCTGCTTCAAGTTCCAGTGCTTTAGTCTATGCCTTCCCCCCATTCTAAAGATATCTCCTGTCATTTCACTTTCTTTTGCCAATTTCCATCTCCTTTTCATCTCTGCTTTCTGGAGTGGGTGGGTTATTTTTGCTGACTCCATTTCCTCTCTTCTCTACATGATTTCTGAATCTCCTGCAACCTGACTGCAGCTCTTTGTACTTTTTTGACCTGGGCTGAGACACTTTCTCCAGCTTCTTCCAATTGAATGCAAGCTTCCTGATTGTCATCCTGTTTATCCTTCTGCTTCTTATATTTGCTCTGATATTTTATCCTTACTCTTTTTTCATCTTTCTTGCATTTTCCCTTCTCTTCTACTGCTTCTTGATATCAGGAAGTCTTTCTTTGTCCTCAGTCTTTTCATTCCTCACTAAGTTTCCCCAAGTCCACCATTCCCTTCTCCAGATGTTGTGTAGGCTTTATCTTCTACTTTGTTGTATTGAAAGTTTCTTTGTATTTCCTCTTTTTTCCCTGTTTCCCTGTGCATTTCCTCTTCTCCACCTGCTCTGGTTGAGGTGTGTGGTAACACCAACATTTTCCATGCTGAACCTGATTCCCTTTTTCCAGTGTTGTGTGAATGCTGTCAGACAATGCTGCCTGCAGCACAAGGAGGGAAGCAATGAAGGGCATGCGGGGCATGCCAGATCCCTGTGGGTGGATGGAGTGTCTCACTTTTCCAAGGACTGACATTGCTCACTGACTCTCCCTCAGCTACACAAGGGTGTAGCAGCAGTCCCCTGCATCTTCTCTGGGGCCTTAATGCATCAGGTCCAGGCTGCAGCTCTCCTGTCAGCTGCTAGATAAACATTACACGTTGAGATCCCTCTCCTCCCTGGGAATGTGAAAAACTTGAGGGTTTGCGTCCTTTTTCTCCATGCCTCCCACATGGAGCAATTTCTCTCAGTGCTACTTGCCAGCCCTGGAAAGAGCTCTGTGATTTGGATCCACTCCTTTGTGCATCTCTGGAGTTTTGCAGAGCAGTCAGCACTAACTGGGCACCAGTGCAGAATGTGCTGGTCCAGACACTTCTGTGCTGCCTGACTTGTAAAGAGGAGGTGTGATGCCATTGAAATGGGGAGGGAGGTGACTTATTCTGCAGTGGGGTTGTCATGAACTCAGGATCTGGCCCCTTGGCTGACCTCCTGTACAAGTGGAGCATGGCCATCCCTAAAATACCTCTTCCTTATGTTTGAACCTGCCACTGAAGCCATGAATCATCACACCATTGTGTTAGGGCTTCTGCAGCATAAGGATGCTACATTTGAGCCTTCAGCCCCATCACGTTGTGTTTTTCTTTGTGACTGGAAGCTTTGAAAAAGCAAACTTACTTCTGCTGCCAACATCCATGCTTACATACACTGAGAAGTGTTGCACCCTAGCACCTGAAACAGATGGACAATTTTATGTATGTGGGGAGAATGACGCTGTGATAAAATGCAGTAGCTCCTTCTTCAAGCAGTGCCAAGGCATATGATACTCATGTTTTTGTCTTCTAGCTGAGGTGGAAGGCTTGCAGGTCACTGTGCCTGAGAAAAAGAAGGTGGCCATGTTATTTCAGCCTGCTCTGCTTCGCTGCCATTTCTCTACTTCTTCCACCCAACCAGCTGTGGTACAGTGGAGGTACAAATCCTACTGCCAGGACCGGATGGGAGAAGCTCTGGGTATGGTGACTTCTGGTTTGCAAACAATGAGCAAGAGGAACCTGGACTGGGATCCCTACCTGGACTGTGTGGACAGCAGGAGGACAGTCCGTGTCGTGGCCTCCAAACAGGGATCTGCCATCACCATAGGAGACTTCTATAAGGAAAGAGACGTCAGCATTGTCCATGGTAACTCCTATCTCAGGGATGCTTGGTGGGAGCTGGAATGGATCCTTAGCATTGGGATACTGGAGTCTGGCTGTAATTGTTCTGTTGACTCTTAGAAAAGGCTGTGGGAAGGGAGCTGTTGTATTTAGAATTCAGCCAACCAACCCTAGACCCCAGCTGGCACATCCCTTCAGTTGACTCCACCTAAGTCTTCAATTCAGATTCAGTATCCTTTTTTCCCTTCCATGAAGCGGAAGCTTTTTATCCCTGACTCCTGCGAATTGCTGTGTATATAGATTTTTCTTCGCAAAGGGGTGGCAGCAAGAGAGATACAAATTCAGTCTCTGCAGAATAGGTTTTTCTTCCTTGCAAATGCCACTGATGTTTTCCTAGTTCTGAAATACCAAGATTATCCTACACCTCATGTTTGCTCAGTCACAGACTTCACCAGCTTACCCTGTCATGAACCTAAACCCACACAGCCTTGGGCAGAGTGAAAGGAAGTGATTTCCACGGGGCCAAGTCAGGTTGGGTGGAGATGGGGAATGGCAGGGTCCTTAAACATTTTTGTCTGGAAGGCTGTGTGAGAGACCTTGTCCCTCAAAAGTACAAGGTGTCTGATTGACTGGGGTGGCCAACAGAAATGGAGACTCGTTGGTGTGGAGAGCATGTGATCAGCCTCACAAGAGGGATTGTTTTCCTTTGTCTCTGCGTAACCTCTTCACAAATGACTGAGGTGTTGTAGAGGAGACATTAAGCCCTTCTTCCACGACATGAATAGCTTTGGGACCCCAAAGCCTTGGGTGACAGGAAGGACAGAGAGAGACATTAGTGACCCCTTCTGCTCTTGGTACTTGCAGAGTGAGCTGCCTCCGCAGCATTATCTGTCTTCCCTCCTACAGCTAGAAGTCTTGAGCCTGAGTTGTTTTTTCCTGAATACTGTAAGATTCTGGATAAGGTTAACCCCTCTTCTTAGTAAGGAAAAGAAGTGGATTTGGGACACAGAGCATTCAACACTGCATCCTTCCTGTAAGTGTTGGAGAGAAAGCCTGACTTTTCTTTTTTACCTTCCAGATGCAGACCTGCAGATTGGGAAGTTGATGTGGGGAGACAGTGGCCTCTATTACTGCCTTATTATCACACCAGATGATGTGGAGGGCAAGAATGAAGAATCAGTGGAGCTTCTTGTGCTTGGTGAGGCCTCTTGTTGGGCTGCTTTTTCGGCAGATACCTGATGCATCTTTCCTCCTGCTCTCTCGCTGTCTCTCCATCTCTGGGCACTGTATTACTATGGGTGTAAGAGCTATGTAAAACAGTCCCTGCAGCACTGTCACCATTGCCTTGCACCTTGTGCAGTCATTCACACCTAGGCAAAGTGGGTGGCAAATGCTACCAAACCAGAATAGTAATGTTTACACCCACACTGCTCACACGTTACACAGGCGTAAATGACTGCAGAAAGTGCGGGGCTATGGAAAGGCAGAACCCTTGTTTTTAAGGGATAAAACAAAAAACTTGCAGCAAAATGAACACTTGAGACAGAGTCTTTTAACAGCAGACACCCAGAAGACATCAGATCCTGTGATTTTTGCAGTCCTCATCCCACTCTTCTGACCTGTGAGGACGTCAAAGAGCATCGTGTTGAATGTGCCAGTTTGGGAGATTTTTTTTGTGTGCCTAATAACACTTGTCCAGTTAGAGGTGCACTTCCACAGTCATCCTAATCAGGTCTGAGCTGGTGCTGCCACTAACAGGACCGACCCTCTCTGGTGTGTGTGCTTGGCTCTGTTTCTGTTAAGCTCCCTTGAGCAGTGTGCTGAGCAGGATCAGTTTCTTCTCTGTTTGTAGGGTTTGCTTTCAGTGGTGGCTTCCATGATACAGCTTACTGTAAAGGTCAGAAAAGCAGCCATTCCAGCTGGAGGAGAAATGTGGAGTGAAATGGGCCTTTCAGGGACTTTTGTTGACATGCCTGGAGCCAGCTGTAGTACTTCAACCCTAGATTCCTCAGGAGAGCAAGCTGAGTTTTTCCCAGCTGACCTTAAAACCTCACCATGGCTCTTGTGTGTCTGTGCATCCTGTGATGGAGATATTAAAAAGCTTGGGTTGATAGTGTGTAGGTGATCTGTGGAGGTGTACAATAGAACACATCTGTCAAGTGTTCCCTTGGTCTCCTGTCAAAGGTCAGAGTTTAATTGGTATTTATATTTGGAACTGTAGTTATTGTCACCAAGTAAACCAGACTGAATGGGTGAGTGGCTAGCAGAGTGCCATTGCCTCTCCTCACCCCTTTAATGTCAGTCAGACAAAGGACAGTTGAAATGGAAGGTCTGAAAGTGGAAGGTCAGTCAGGTCATTCCAGAAGATAGTGTCACATGCCTGTGTAATTCCACAGTGTGACTGTGTATCATCTGCCACTTAGTAACAGGCCTGGGACCAACCTGTGTGAGTTCAGGTGAGGTTATCTCTGCCAGGTGGCAGTGGTAGTGTTAAAATCCTCTCCTGAGGTCCTGTGTCTGTGTAGTGATGAGCTGCTGAATTTTCGTCCCTTCTTCACCTTCCTGTCTAGGATGTGGTGTCTTCCTCTTGTGTATCTACAACTGTGCTCAGACACCAGTGATGAAATAGTGCCATGGTAACAGGAAGAATTGGCTTTTCAGTGTGTACAGAAGACTGTGGGGAGAAAACACAGAAATCCCCTCCTCTGGAGCTGGCTTGATGTCTCTGCCCCCAGTTCATTGTGGTTGTGTTGGGGGACACGTGTAGCTTAGGCTGCATCACCCTTGACCACATTTGCTTTTCTGTTCGGCCTCTGGGTCTGACCTTGCACTTGATGCAGCTCTCCGCCGAGTTTGGCAGCAGCATGAAAGCAGACTTGTCGTGGGCTTACTTCTGCCTCATGCTGTTAGGCAGCTTCTGTATATTGCTTTTCCTGGGTAGAGGCAACATTCCAGCTTTTGGTGCAATTCCAGGGTTACATACCTGTTTTCCTCCTTCCCTTCTCTTTCCCTTCCCACCCGATTCTTTTCCTTCTGCCCTTGCTGTTACTTTTTCCTTGTTTTCCTTTATCTCTCCCTATTGATGGCTAAAGGATGAAGCAGCCAGTGATGAAAATACCATTTCTTAATATTCTGCATATTCTGGGATATTTTTTGTTCCATCCCACTGCTTGGAGGGAGACCCTGAATACAGATGTAGATTGTGGCAATTCCACAGTCCTAGGGGACATGTGGTAAAACAGTTTTGTTTGCTGTGCTGCTGCTCTTTGGGTGGACCCCAGAATCCCTGTTAGAGAGGTTGGAGCAGCAGAGGGATAGTGTGTGTGAGATGCTATGATTCCCAGAGCACATCACTGTTTGTTTCCTGCTGACAGTGGTCTCTCAGATACAATTTACATTGCATATTTTGGGGTTGCGGCATGATTTCAGCATAAATGAGAATTGTGAATAGAGCAGAGGTTCTACGTACTCACGTTATCCTTGGGGTGACAGAAAAATCAGAATGGAAAAGGAAATGGGAAAATATCCCTTCTAGTGGTTTCATGTTAATGCCAGAATGAAAGGGCAGTTTAATATCATGTTGAAACCATGAAAGGACTGAGAGGCAAAAATGGTAGATACCATACTAATAGCATCAATAAATTAATGGAAGTTTCTTTAGCTAAAAGTGGAGGGTCCTGCTTTTATACAGTGAATCATACCATGAAAAATTGATCAAAAGGCACTTTATCACGAATTAGATCAAAATCCAAAACCTGGGCAATTGACAGTATTTCTTTTTTTTTCTTAGGAAAGTGACCACAGACACTTTCAGTGACCTCTTAGGTAGCCAGAGTGCCTGGGTCATGATGGGATTGCATGTTGGGTTTTGTTACCTCGATGTGTCATGTTGACACACAGAACTGCTGGTCAGCTCTGGGTAGCAGCAGAGAATTCCATGTGCTGTCCTCATGTCACGCTGATTTCAGAAAAGCAAGCATTTATTTATATCCATTTGAGCTCAGCAAAGCTGATAGGATTTGTAAAGCACACCTGACATTAGGCATGTTCTTATTATGTACTTTGCTGAAAAGAGCGTTCAGTATCTTTTGCTTTAACCCTTTCCAAGGGAATCAGTGCAGGTGAGGGAAGAGGAGTAGCAACCTCTGCCTCAGAAATGCTGGAGGCTGACTGGTAGGGAACCTCCTTTAGAATAAGGAGAGAATTTAAATTAAAAAATACTATTACACATTTATTACATTTAAAAAAATATTCTTTAGTCGTTATTACTCTCGACAACTGAAGGGAGGTTGTAGCAAGGTGGGGGGCTCATCCTCAAGGTGTGCTGGAGGGGGTGGGGATTCAGGTTGGACCTCAAAAGGAATTTCTTCCCAGAAGGGTTGGTTAAACATTGGAATGGGCTGCCCAGGGAGGTGATGAAAGCCCTGTCTCTGAGATGTTTAAGGAAAGACTGGATGTGTCACTCAGTTCCATGATCTGGTGGTGTTTGGTCACAGGTTGGACTCGATGATCTCAGAGGTCTTTTCCAACGTAAACGATTCTGTGATATATGTGCATTTTGATGGCACTTGGAATCTCCAAACAAGATGTAGCATGCTGGAAACTGTATGAACTACGCTGCTTCTGCTGCAGACTAGTCCAGAGTGTAGCAATTCCACAGCAGGAATCAAGTGATACTCCCTGCACTCGTGTTTTATTAGAAAAGGAGAACCTTTGCTGACATTACAGCTGAGTTAATGAACCCATTTGCAACTTTATACATTTTATTTTTTAAACTTCTTTATATGATTGAATCTAAAAGGCTGAATCCTAAATGGAAGGATCTCTGCATTGCTGTTGTAGTAGCTGGCACCTAATGTCCTGCCTCTTGAAACACAGACAGTGCTATTAATCATATTGTTATTTGTAGCCCCTGTGTATTGCTTTTTTATATGAGAATGTCAGTGGGCTTCAGTAAAGTAATTCATTGCAGCTTTTCTGAAGGGAACTGCAGGTGTACCAGTGCAGGGATGCTGTGTGCCTGGAGTAACCTTCAAACCAGAAGTACAGGGCAGTGTCAGTGTCATCCTAGCTTCCTGTCACCAGCTCACATCAGGAAGCAGTCTGGCTTCATTGCATGGCATTTCACACAACCCAGTAAGCCTTCCCAAGAGCCAGAATTTACTAACCAGGTGCAAGGACCTATAGAAGCTGCTACAGTGCTCCCTTCCCAAGCTAGGACAGCTACAGAGCAGTGCCCGTACATACAGCTCAGCACAGCTGGGTATCCTGGGATGCATAGGCCTGTGCAAGCTCAGTGATGTTTGCATTCTGAGATTTTACATAGCTTAGACATGCTTCACAAAACAGTGCCTCCATCCCACAGGACCTATCAAGTTTCTGGAAGAGGCCAGAGAGTACTCCACTAATCTCAGTTGTTGGTTTGGTGCTTTGGTTAGTGATCCATGTGCTTTGCTAGACAGCTATTGGCTGATTTCTTTTCCATCAAATTCACCAGCTAATATTACATAAACTGTATATCGGTGAAATATTATTTTATAGTTAATCACAGAATCATAGAATCATTAAGGTTGGAGAAGACATCCAAGATTACTGAGTTCAACCTTTGATTGAAGACCACCGTCTCAGCTAAACCATAGAACTAAGTGCCACATCCAGTTGTTTCTTGAACACTTCCAGGAATGATCATTCATTCCACTTCCCTGGACAGCCCGTTCCAGTGCTTAAACACCCTTTCAGTGCCAAAATTCGTCCTGATGTCTAGCCTGAAACTGCCCTGGCACAGCTTGAGGCCATTTCCTCTTATCCTGTCACTTCTTCCCTGGAACAAGAGGTTGACCCCTCTCTCCACACCCTCCTTTCAGGCAGTTGTAGAGAGTGGTAAGGTGCCCCCTCAGCCTCCTTTTTTCCAGGTTAAATATCCTCAGCCACTCATCATCAGACTTGCACTCCGGATCCTTCCCCAGCTCTGTTCCCATCTCTGGGCTCACTCCAGCACCTCGATGCCCTTCTCAGACTGAGGGGCCCAGACATAAACACAGGACTGGAGGGGCCTCACCAGTGCTGAGCACAGAGGGACAATCGCTGCCCTGATCCTGCTGGCCACACTGTTGCTGATCCAAACCAGGATGCCACTGACCTCCTTGCCCACCTGGGCACACTCTGGCTGATGTTCAGCCACTTTTGACAGCACCTCCAGATCCTTTCTCATCGCACAGTTTTCCAGCCGCTGTTCTCCAGCCTGTAGCACTGCTAGCATCTCCAGTAAAACACTGTGGGAGACACTCTCAAAGGCTTTATGAAGTCCAGGAAGACACATCCACAGTCTTTCTCTCATCCTCTGGGTGGGTCACCTGGTCATAGAAGGAGATCAGCTTGGTCAAGGAGGACTTACCTTTCCTAAACCCATGCTGGATCCTTCTGATCCGCTGGTTGTCCTGTATATGCCATGTGGTCACACTCAACATCATTTATTCCATAACCTTCCTGAGCACCAAGGTCAGTCTGACAGGCCTGAAATTCCCCAAATAAATCTTTCAGAAGCGGAAGCCTCTCCCATTTTTGTGCTTTAAATAACAACAGTTAGCACTCGAGGTTTGTGTTAATTTCTAGCGACAACTGGCAACTAACATTGGTAAACTGACATCTTCTGCAGTTTATATTACCAGCCAGTATCCATATAGACTAAACGCTAAATTTTAAAAATTTCACACCCATAGTAAAAGTAGTAAAGGATGTAAAATAAAGAATGTAGATACATATACACATAGCACATTATACAGTAATTAATGTACTAATAGAGACATGTGTTGACTTTCAGTGAGGATAAATCTCCACTGGGACATGTGTGTATGGTGTGCAATGCTAATAAGGCAGTTCTTACTCAGCAAAGTGACTCAATAGCTGGTATAAATATAGCCAGGTTTGGAGTCTCTTCCGTGCCAGGAGAGACTGTATAATAAAATTTGACATGATTTCGGAGATTGAAAAGTTCTTGGCAAAATTTTCCCCCTACATGATGTTGGTTTTAGGATTTTGCTCTGATTTGCTGAAAAGCTGCCAGTAGCATCTGAGCCAGTGCTCGGTCACAGGAATTGGCAGAGTTGTGCTGGTGGCCTTGTGCTGGGGACGTGTTGGCCCACATCTCAGCTGGGAAAATGTCTGTGAGCAGCTCTACAGAGCTGGAGAGGGCTCGCTGACCTTGAGCTGTGACCAGAGGTGGGTAGTGCCAGCAGGCGAAGGAAGTGATTGGCACAGGAGCCTTCCTCTTAAAAATCCTGGAGAAGTGTTGATGCACTGCCCCAGACCGCTGTGCTGCCGCCTTTGTAACCTGCTTCCAGTCGCCCTCGTCCTAGCCCAGCCCACTCCTGGTTATTTATTTTGCACCAATTAGAAGTGCTACTTGTTGCCAAGGTTTTTTTACCCCTGTTTTCTTCCTTATTTGCTAGCTGCTCACAAAGGAGACTGGTGTGATTAAAAGACCGCGGTTACTAAGGTAGCCATGGCAACAGCCTCCTTGGAGGTCTCTGTTGCCTGCTAAAACTTTGATCTCCAAAAGGGGCTGCTGCTGTTTCTCCGTCCAATTGAAAGGAAGGCTGGGAAGAAAGGATAAAGTTTACTCCAAGCAGAGGGAGCGCAGAGGAACTCATTGCAGAGCCATGCTCCCCCAATGAATCTCGCAGCAGCTGTCTTGGAAAAGAATCTGATTTACAAGGGCCACACTTCCTCGGCTGTGCTGTCCAGCCTCTCCTCAGGGCAGCATCCCTTGCCAGGGGCCTCTTGCTGTGGCATGGCTTGGCAAAGTTTTCCACCACTGAGAAGGAAATAATTCCCTCTGTAGTTGCTGTGTCCTGTGATCCCCCTGCAGCAGGTAGGGCTGCGGAAGCAGCCTTCAAACAGGAAAGCAGTTCAGCAGTTACTGCCATAGTTACCCAATATTTACCACATTTATGCGATTGCCAGTATCTACCACGTTCCCATATTTACCCAATTGCCATGTTTCTGACTGCACCTGCGCCTACTTTATTCATGCCATCATTTCTTTTCAGCAGCACCACTTACCCTAATTATTTTTGTGTCTCTTCTCTGCAGACTCTCTGCTAATTGTGTGCTTGACTCCAGGTCTTCCCTGCTCCGCTGCTATTTGCTCACTGCTCTGTCGCCTGCCTGCCTCCTGTGTATTAACTCCTGTCCTCGCTCGCCTCTGCTGTGTGTCTGCACCTCTTGGAGCTGCTCTGCATCCCCTCAGCTTTTCCTCTCCCATTCCTCCTCCTGTGCTCTGCCAGTGCAGATGGGGGGCTTGCGAGCTCCGTTGCATTTCAAGGCTGGCTGGGGCCTGGGGCGTGTGAGATGCCTGGTGAGAGGCCACTATGGGCAGGTAAAACCCTTCAGCAGCATGGTGGGAACGGAGATGGCACACGTCCCAGATCCTTGCAGAATGAGGACAAGCTCCTAGCTCTGACATAGTCACCCGGGATAACCCTGGAAAACGGGGCCATTGTCTATTCCCTCTATGCCCTCGGTGGTGAGAGCTTGCACAGAGGACACGGAGCTCTTGTGGGTGGGGGCACAGATCTGTGACTCAGCAGTGGTGCCCAGCCATGGCTTGGAGTGCCTGCAGCCCTTTCTCAGGTGGGCAGAGCTGCTGTGTAGAGGTGATGTGGCCAAATGATCTCTTGGCAGGATGTTTTACTGAATTGTTTCTTCCCGACCAACTGCTATCTAGCCCCAGCATGCACTTTAAAACTTCCTTGAAGAAAACAAAAAAAAAAAAAACCACGAGAGAAAAGGAGTTGAGCTTAAAGCTTTGGGAAGTAGCATCCTAGGCATGGGAGAGATGGGTGGGTGCTGGCTATGGGTGCTCTGACTGCCTCCTGCCTGCTGTTACAGCCATGGATCCAAAAGGGTGCCCTGCTCTCTGTTTCGGGCAGTGTGTGACCCATGAGGGTGCTGCCCTGGCATCCCCTCTGGGGCCACCACCTGGCTCTGGGCTGTGCCCATGTGTGAGCCAGGCTTGCAGAGGGCAGGAGGCAACAGCCAGTGGCAGCCCTGCCCCCCCGAGCCGCCCTGTCCCTGTGTCCCTGTGCTGGATGGGGGTTTTGCTCCACTTGTTGCTGGCAGCAGCAGCAGAGGGAGGAAAGTCGCCTTCAATGAGGGACAGTGGTGGGAGCCTCCCGTTGCTGGGGTAACTCAGCCTGTTGGCTTCCCTGAAGGAGCAGTTTGGGGAAAGGTTATCAGGAGATTAATCCAGCCCGGGGCGGGGAGGGGGAGCTGAGCTGTGGAAAGCTGCTGGGGGCACAGCAGTCCAGGGGTGGGCATTGTGCTCACTGGCTGTCGGATGAGCTGGGCAAGGCAGGCAGGGTTCATGCTGAGCTGTGGTGGGATTTGCTGTTGCCTCGGGTTCTCCCACGCTTTATGCGTCCCTGCTAGGGGCTCTGGGGCCCCCAGGGCTGTGTGAATCCCGTTGGCGGGGCAGGGATGCAAATTCCCCCAGGCAATTCCTCACTCTGACAAGCCAAGTGAGGCTGCACAAGCAGGGAAGTCCTGGCTGCTCATGGGTAGCACAGGGGAGCTGCTTTGGTTGTCTTTATTTTTACCAAATTCTCAGGCAATGTTACATTAAGAGATGCTTTTTCCCTGTTGGACGTGTGATTCCTCTTGGAGATCAGAAGGTACCCAGCACTAGCAGGGTTCAAGTATCTCCAGGTAGGTTCAAAATAAAGCAGGCACCTATTTGTCAATGACCATTTGAGAAGGAGTTTCTGCTGTTTAAAGGTGTCATTTCCTTGCCCTTTTTACCACAAATAGAAGCCCTAAATTAGCTATGTACCTCCAGCAATTTGTCCAGTGGCATCTGCTCTCACACTAGGGCTGCATGTGAACTTGTGCATGGGAGGTGAGCTACATGTTCATGTCTGCCCATATTCTACATGCCTATGGTTCATGTGGGTGCTGTTCACATATGCACACAGAGGCCTGCAGAAGAATTGCATATGGTTTTATCAAAATAAGGAATATACTTAATATGCACATGGAACATAACATGCTAGTTGTCAGCGGCTTGGACACTTGATCCTTCCAGGAAATGGGACTGCAAAGAATGTAATGAAACTCTTTGTAAATGTAGATCAAATTTTGCAGCAGACTGGTGGCAGAGTCCTCCCTCAAAGTGGTAAATGGGAAGTAATTATGTGAAGTATCACCATGCCATCTTTTGCTAAGGATTCGGGACCACCTCATCAGGATGGGTGTTCCTGTGAGTACCAGTCAGCTTTGATGAGTTGCAACTGGCTGCAAAGCACTGCCTGCAGTCATGGTATACTCATTATAGCTCCAGCAGGCTTCCTTGTGGATTTTTGATCTCTACAGAGTCTCTGCTGAAGCACTGAGCAAAAACGGATGGTGGAAATTTGATTGTAATAACCTTCAAGGACAGACTAGAGGCCAAGGAACTTGGGATCCAGTTCATCACTGTGTCTGAGTGCTGCGTAGTGCAGGACCTGGAGGGAATGTGGGGAGGTTAAAGGTAGCTTTCTAGCACTTTCGCACTGGCTTACCCTTAGCTGCTCCTGTTGTTATGCCCACAACGTGTGTCTCTTCAGAGTGCAGCACTCCTTACCGTATGCATGTCTTTAAAAATCCCAGCATGATCCTGGGGCTCTATGGGAGAGCTCACAGCGCAGCTGCACTTAGGGCTGTTCTGCCAATGCACAGGTGTGTGTAAATTAGAGCTGAGCACTGTGCAGGATGTTTGCTGTGTACTGGAAATATCCCAGACATTTTGTGCCAAAACAAACAGCCATCAAGCTGCCTTTGGGCTTGGAGTTTGTTTGTTTGTATTTGGTAAATTCTAAATTTGAAGTTGACTTTTTGTGTTGTTGTTGCTTGTTTCCTTTTTCATTTGCAAAGTGATCCCACAAATTTCTACCTGAATCTTTCCTTAGCTGGTTTGCTTCCATTGGGAGTTGGCCTTTGTCACGCAGTCTCACCAAGATGCTCGTGCATCTCCAAATAATTAACACATACGCACAGCATTCCTTCAAGGCTCCTTTCCTGGAGCTGTCGGTGCACTCACAGAGCCCCACATGGAGAGCAGCATCCATGGGTTTTGGGAGCACGTGGCTGATTTATCAATAGCCTTGGGTTAACCATGTTTCATATCTGTAGAAACTACATCAGTATGTTTCAAAAAGAAACTTTTTGTTTCCCTTTCTGTTTAAGGGCTGTTGTGCATTTCCAGGAGCTTTTGCATGTGTAGAGCATAACTCCAGGAAGATGTTACCATGTAACCATGCTAAAGGGACCCCTTTTTTCTTGTCATTTTGTGCCTAGATTGGAGAAGCCCTGTTCCAGATTCTTTCCCCCCAGCTCTGCTGATAAAGATAAAATGCAAGGACACAGAAATGGCAGAAGTGCAGAGGCAGACACCAGGCATCGAGCAGGATGACATCTGTGGTTGATAGGAATTCACATAAGGCAGAGTGCAAGTGGGCTGATGAGGAAGGGAACTGGAGGCTAAGGCAGGGGCTGGGGAGTGTGTTTTTCTTGCAGTAACCTCTCTCCTTCTTCTCCTCCTGTCTTTTCTAGGCAGGACAGGGCTGCTTGCTGATCTCTTGCCCAGTTTTGCTGTGGAGATTATGCCAGGTATTCAGTCATTTCACCCTTAATCATCCATTCCTCTGTCATCTTGTCTGTTTATCCTTCTGCAGCATCTTTATGTGGTGTATGTTTCACTTGTATGTGTGTTTTATCTGGGATTTACAGAGAAAAGCCTATCACTTACTGGGGAAGTGCTGGGTTCAGATCTGAGAGAGCTGATGCTGGGCCATGCTGGGAGCCAGCATACAGAGATGGTTGATGTCATGCCAGGATCAGTGTGACAGCAGAAATGCCAGAGCTGTTCTGGGGAGGTTTTCCATCAAGCTCTCTGCTCTCCCCCTGCTAGCACCGAGGAAACTGTGCTGCAGCCTGTGAGACCCCACAGCCCTGCGTGGCTCTGTGTGTCAGCTGCTCCTGTGCAGTCCCTCAGCTCCCCAGAGCTGGCCTGTGCCATGCTCCACCATCACCACAGATGGTAGCACAGGAGGTGCTGGGAACAGAGCATTGGCTAGCAACTCATCAGCGGCACAGCCCCTCTTGTGCTGCATGGCCAGGCCCTGATCTTGGTAACACCAGGTGGCTGGGCCGGACGTGAGAGCTCCGTGCCTGTGATAAATCCCTTGCTAGCCAAAACTAGCGAGGGCCACCAGTTCTGGCGCTCCTCGCAGAGGAGACGGCGGCTGTGCAACAGATTGTTCTTGAAAGGGGAAAGCTGTGAGAATATTTAGCCCTCGAGTCATCTGATCATTCCCTGGTGGTGCCCGGGGAGCATTTCTTTCACACATTTGTGCAAAAATGCAACTCCACATAAATGTGTGAAGCTATTTTCGAGCCTGTCCCAGAGATGCAAACGGAGAGAAGGCAGACGCTCACCCACCTCCAGTGTAACCCAAAGCTCCCTAGAATTCCTGCTTGGCAGGAGAGGGATTGGTCTTTTCAGCATAGATCACAGTTGATTCTCTCTTGCCTAACACTTTCCCCCCGTTATTTAGAATTTTATTGAATGGGTATAAAATTATGGTACCCTCACTGCATGGGTAGACAACAAGAAAGTGTAAGATGCAGCAGCAAACCACATTTCAGCTGTTGGTGTTGCCTGTTACCTGAGTAAAGAAAAGCAGATACTTCTGCAAGGACAAACCAGTAGTTTCCAGACAGCGAGGACACAGCTTGTCAGCTTGGTAGTTATTTGAGTCTCAGCATTACACAGGTGTATTGGGAACTGGTTGAATCCCAGTTTTATGCATAAAGGAAGAGCCAGCGGGCTCTTTTTGCTGTTTTCTTAACCTCATCTGAAAAGGAAATGGTCTAACTTCCTGTGAAGTAAAATCCTGACTCACAGGTCCCTGTGGCTGGGACACTGATTTCAAACATCCACTTTATATGCTGAGTGAGTATCCTGCTATGTGCAATGTGCACACTAACCTGGCCCCCTTTTGTATTCCTAAAATGTTTTCAGGAGACCACAGATACGCTTCTAATGGACTTGCTGTCTGTTTTTGCCTCTACCAAGGCTTTTACCCTTTATGGAGTGGTTGTGAACTGTTCACTAATAGCTCTGGAGGTCTGACGTCTGGGTTTCACTGAAGAGCTGTGGCTGGCCACTTGTGTCAAGCAGTACTGTTTCACCTCCTTCTCTGTGTCTATGATGGTTGTAGAAAACAAGATGAGAACACAACAAAGAAAAAGTCATTAAGCTCTTGTTTAGATGGGCATAAATTAGGAAGTACAGGACTGGAAAGGATAGGTGGCTCCTTATCTTGCATTCTGTCCCCAGAACCATGTTATTTCATCCCTTCTGTAAGTTTAGCAAGCTTAGGAGTAGCCTAAGGTTTGGCCTTTCCCTTTCCCATTGGATCACATTCTTTGATGGGCTTCTTTTAGCTTCTCTCTATATCACTGATCATCTATTTCTGTCCATTTATGTAAGATCTGTAACTATAATACCTGCTTTTCCTCCTGCATTTATCCTCCTACCATATTTACAGGCAGGAGCTACATCTTCCCTCAGCCTTCTGTTTAACTCAGCAGGCTTCAGCTCCCCTGCTGCCAGGAGGGCTCCAGAGTCCCTTCATCCCTCAAATCCCTGCTTTCCATCGGCTCTGACCTAAATTCATTTTTTCTGCTGCAAAGATGGCCAGAGCTGTATAACATCAGTAACTTCAGATGAAGTTACATGGAGAGGAGGCCTTGTGTGATGGCACTGATATTTCCTTAATACTACTGGAAATTCTTCCCTTATTTGGCCTAGGATTACATTTGCCATTTTTGGTGGCTGTATTGTGTGAGAGGTGACAGGAATCCTATGTGTACTGGATCATTTTCTCTTGTTTTTCAGTTCTTTTCAACCAGTGAAGTCCTGTTCAGAAAAGAAATTGTTCTTGATCTTTGAACCTGTGACACTGAAAGTATTGCTGCATACTTTGAAATTCAGGATAATACTGCATTTCACATTTCCTATTGTAGACCCAAGGACAACTGGCCCTTTGTATAACGTGTCCCAGCCTTAAGTGACAATGTATCCCTACTGCTTCCCGTCATGATATTTTAACACATTCTTATTTTCTATGTCAAGGTAATTTATGAAAATATTAAGCAAAACAGCTGCTAGAAGCAGAACTTGAGGGACTGTGTCAGTAATCTCTCAGCTCTTGCTTTCCCATTCATGAATGCTTCCCTTCTGCCCTTTCCTTACTTGTTAGCTGAATTTTTCTCAGCATATAGTAAGTGCAACCCCTAAAAATTATTCCACAGGGACCAACATGAAATGCAAATTTAAATGAAATTTATCTGTGTCAGCCAAAAAAGAAATAAAGAATTTTTTTAGAATAAATTTTACTTCACACTTCTGAAGTGTTTTGATTTGTAGATGCCAGATCTTTGACATTTTTCAAGGGAAATTTTAAATTCTTGTTTTAAAATGGCAATTTTAAAAGGGGGAATTTTTTGTAAAAGAGTTAAGGAAAGCTCCAACAAAGTAAAGACCCGTATTTCTGTTCAAACAGAATGCTGTCAATGGATCAGAAATGACACTTCTTATTTTTGCATTGTGTTAAGAACTAGGAAAATTTCTATTTTGAATGCTCCAAGTGAAACATTTTTCCTTGACTTTTTAGCTTAGCAACACAGGTCAGGGGTGCACTGTTCTTCCAGTGTGATTCTTCATGCACATTGCAATTCTTGTATCAATGCTTCTTCATCTCAAATAATACCGTCCCAGGAGACTAGTGAATGCTGGACTTGTTTTTGGAAATAGTGGTCTGCTGCTTTTTTTCCTCTGAACTGGGGATGAGCACTTTCCCACTGCAAAGCAGCCCCACCATGTCTTTATTTGCATTTGCCACTTTTCCAAGTGGTTGAATAACCACCTGGGTACACCTGAAGTCTTTTCCCCACCAGCAGTCTTGCTTTGAGATAGGTTGGTGCATTTCTCTGACATAAAAACAGCTCTAGGCTTCCTGTATGTTCAGAGTCTTGTAATTTCTTGGATCCAGATGTGTTCACTGATCATTCCCTTAGTCTGTGGAATTCCTATGTGGCAGTAGGTGCTGCCCTGGCACAGGCTGGGCCTGTGCTCCCAGCAGATTTTCCAGCAGCAAAGTTTGAGAAACCTTTTCCCCCTCCCCTCCTCTTCCCCTTTAAGCCCCATCCTGGTTTTTATGGGCCAATCTCTTGTGTGCTTTTCTTTGTAGGGTGTTTTTCAGCTGCTCCCTTTTGGGGCCTGGCACACATCATCTGAGCCTTCAGTGAGGGAGAAAAAAAAGTGGTTGTTAAGTTTCCTGGCTGGCTGTGGTGCCTGAATAGGATGTTCGTTCAGTACATTCAAAAGAATAATTGCGTGCGTAGGCCTCGCTGCAAAGGGGCAGGCCTGGCTCGTTTACTGGGCTATTTATAGCCCGCTTTTCACCATCGTTTGTCCCATTAAAACCAGAATGTAGGCAGGGAACAAACACATAAGCAGGGCATGAACATGGCCAAGAAGAAAGAGTCTTTGATGCGGTCCAAGTGCTAATGGGGCGCGTCCTGCGGCATTGGCGCAGGTCTGCTGTAGGGCGAAGGGTTTCTGGCCGGGGAACCAGGGCTCCTGCCTCTGTGCTGCTCGCCTCCCAGCCAGCCAGAGATGCTGCCAGAAGGGACCACTTTTCCGTAGCTCATTTCTCACTGTCATGTGCCATTTCTGCTTTGACACGAGAGGAAGAGTAGACCTAGCCCCAGACCCACAGGCAGTCGGTCTGCTTCTGTTATTCACCTGTGTGTTTTGTCCCCATGCTCTCCGCTGGGAGGATGTTGCTGACGTTCTCTTCCACAGCAGTTTGCAGCCCTGTAAGTATCTCCCTTTCTCCCCTTGTTTTCCAGAGTGGGTCTTTGTGGGCCTGGTGATCCTGGGGGCGTTCCTGTTCTTCCTCCTGGTGGGGATCTGCTGGTGCCAGTGCTGCCCACACAGCTGCTGCTGTTACGTCCGCTGCCCCTGCTGTCCTGAGTCCTGCTGCTGTCCCCGGGCGCGTGAGTGACCCTGTCCAAGCCTGGTGCAAATCTTCTGCCCTACTCCTGCTCCCTGGCAGAACAGGAGGAGAATCTGCTAATATTGCTTCCTTTACCCTGAGCACTTTGCTTGGCTGAAGAACTGGTTCTTAGGGAGTGAAGCATCTGACCTATTACTCAATGGTTGAATGCTCAAAGTTAATTACAAATGTAATTCCCCAAGCCCTCCCTGCCTTGGCAGCTGTGCCTGCTTTTCCAAAGTGTCATGCTCTCATTCCAAAGTTGTTGTTGTGTCAGTGAGTGTTGCGGGTCAGAGCTAAGAGCATCCTGGGAGGTTTCTTCCTGGCAATGCAAATCAGCTGTCCTCTACAACAGTGCAAAATCCTTGCAACCCAGCAAGGTTCCTGGTCAGGCTCAGTCAGATCTGTCAAGTTCCATGAGCCTCATCCTGCTACTTGAGTCATCAGTTATTTTTAAAGCTGAACTGCCACTAAACCACGGTAGCGGTAATGCTGGCTCTAACACCCTGAGTGCCTTTCTGGGCATCTCACAGTGCCATTATTATTATATGCACTATTATAATAGGCAGTGCATATTTTAAACTCCCCTCAGTACCCTTTGAGGCTTAGAGAAATTCAGGTTGGTCCTTGTTAATTCATTTGTCTCCTGTGGGGTTGCCACCAATGTTGGTGCAGGTTTCGTCCATGTGTCCAGTGGGTCTGTGGGGGGCTGGTGTGTGATGCTGACTCTTGTTCTTTTTCTTTTTCAGTGTATGTAGCAGGCAAAGCAGCGAAAGCTGGGTACCCTCCTGCAGTCTCTGCCATGCCAGGCCCATACTACATCCCCAGTGTTCCTGTAGCTGGTGTCCCGTCTCCTGCTGTGCTGATGGATAAGTCACACCCCCCTCCCTTAGCCCCGAGTGAGGCCAGTGGAGGAAGCCAAAATGGTAATTTGCAGTGCCAGGCACAACATTCAGTCCTTTCCTTGGGAGGAGGGCTGGGAAGGGGAGGAACGACTGTCACTGATCAAGTAGTGTGAAGAGAAGAAACACCGGGAAACTGCATTTTAATCCTGTCTCTGACAATGACATTTGCATTAGGGCCACTGGTCTAAATTCTGTAGGGCTATCAACACAGAGTCACTTTGTGGGTGCCTAATTAGGTCAGCAGGGAATAAACAGGACAAGTTCCTGTACAGGACCCCTCTCATTACTGCTGCAGTTGTTTGCTTGCAGAGGACAAAAGGATGAAGATGATTTCAGGGGAGCAGAGGCAGGAGTCATTTACCCCTTAGAGCTGATGCCTTGCAAGCTGCTTTCTCTTTGCAAACTGTCCTTCCAACCCTCTGTAGGGCACTGCTTGGCCCCTGGCAGCAGCTTATGCTGCAGCGTGTTTTACTGTCCCTATGGCATTTTGGGCACAGTAACCTATTCCCTTGATATTTCTGCCCAAGATCTTTTGGGGATGGACACTGTCCTCTACTTTACAGAAGTCAGTAGGTCACTTTTTTTGTTCAGCCTTTGCATTTGTGAAATGTGAGTGATGAAAAGCTTCATGACAAGAAAGGAGTTGTGGATCAGTGTCAGACCTAGAGCGTCAGTGTGATGCCTCTTGTCTCTGGGAGGGTCACTTCTGCTGCTGCAAAGGAAGCTGCCATCAAGGAGAAAAGAGGGCAGCTATTTAGCCACATGCATTTCAGGATCAGAGTGGCTGTCTAAATTCAAATATTCTGCAGCAGAAATGACTCTCAGCAATGTAGAGCCATCACTGGCCCAGCTACATGTCTGATTTCAAAGCACCACACTAAGTATCAGTTGATAAATTAACTCACAACAGTGTGTTGATAAAACATATCTGAAAAGACAAGATTAAGTAGCATAATTAATTAAGCTTCTGGAACAACCCTACACATGCTTCTGCTGCCCCAGTCAGTATTTTAACCTTTCTGGAATTACAAGCAGTATTTTCTTTCAACAGTCATACTTTTTTTGGCCACTGAAATCAAAACAGAGCTCTGGAATGGAGCATTTTGAAATTGGAAATAAATCAATCACTGATCCAATACAGAACGTATCCAATTCAAAGACCTTTGTCAGAAAATGATGAATGACACCCCAGTGCTTCAATTTTTTTCTCCTGTGAAAAATGTCACTGCACGTAGAGTGTGGTGTCGGTTGTGGGAACTCCAGGGATTTTTTAAGAGTCAGATCACAGCTCCCAGTCTTGTGTCTGCTAGCAGAGCGCAAGTTCAGAATAAAAAACAGTGGATATGTTTGGTAGCCAAATGGAATGGCTCTTATGATCCCATGATCCTTACACAGAAGGATGCATTTAATATATAATGCATCCAAATCAGGTGTCTGGACTCAATCCCTCACCTCAGGACTTGACAGGAAATATTATATATGACAAATAAAAACATTAACACAGAACTTTATCTTTTGTGGCAAGACAACAGAGATTCTTAAGCTTTTTAAAAAATTAGTTTATCTTTTTTGCAATAATATAGACAAACCCTTAGTCTGGATCATGGACCTGTTGTTCAAGGTGCTTGAACTGTGGAGCTAAGGGAGAGTTATAGCCTGTACTCTGTTCTTTTATGGTCCTCCTCAATGCCAGAATATCCTCTAATGACAGGCTGTAGAAAAGAAAAAAACACTCTGTGGCTTTTCCAAGCTACCTATTTGCTTGTTGGCCAGGCAGCAAGCTAAACAAAACAGGTAATGGTTGAGTTTATAATAAAAGCCTTTCTCGAAAGGAGAATTAAAAGGTTGTGTATCCTCCGCACAGCTGGTGTAGGTCTGATCTTAAACTGTGTATCTTGGGACTTGGACCTTTCTGTCAAATCCATTTTAAAAAAATGGGATCGGAAGTGCTGGGGGACAGAGACTGGAGGATTCTGTAATTCCAGCTAAAAATGACATCCTTTGCCCCAGATAGATTCTGTGCTTATAAATGACCCCTGTGAGGGGATCTAGTGAGCAAACTCAGGCCCGAGGATATTTAGAAAATTTGTCTGGGCTTACATAAAAGCCATGTGGCAAAGCTCAGATTAAGCCTAAGAATTCTATCCTAAAGTTAGGGCTGAGTGGAGGAAAAAAAACCCGAAACATTTAGCTCTCTTATTCAGAAGAGCGTTGACAACGCCTAAGTTTGGATTTATGGTCCATTTTAAATGCAGTGGTTACCTGGAGGCTCTAGCATTGATCATTTAAATTCTGCCCACAGGGAAGCTTTTGGTCTGAGGTCTTAATGATGAAAAGGGTATAAGGATCAATTACTTCCTAAATTTACTTGTCTGAAAAAAAATAGTAGTGCTTTCCTTTCTGGGGAGGGAGACAGCTTACAGTTTTGGCTGAGTTGGTTCCACCCACAGAGGAATAAAAATAGTGTCTAGTTAAATACAAATTAAACATTAGAAATCTATGAACTGTTCAAGAGAAGAAAATATGGGAAGAATGTTCCATTCCCTTTAGACTTCAGCGAATGGTTTTGGACATGTGGTCAACATCTTTATTTCTTTTTAATTAAAATGGGCTTAAAATGATTCAGACCTGATTAAAGGATTATGGCAATTTACAGATGAATAGTGTAAGGAAAAAGCAGTAATATCTTTGGTTCTCAGCTGAAGGAATAATGAAGAGATTTAATAAGTTGAACATTTAGTATCATTATGAGAAGTATTTAATAAACAAACATAGAGACAAAACTGCTTCCTCTGTAGTAAAAAATACTTTTTATGAGCTGTTCACAGTCATCTTTGCAGATTTAAATCCAAAATTAATTTCTAGTTGCTTGCAGAATCAACCAAGAAATTCATTTGCCTTTTGATACACAGCTGCAATAGCAAGTTTAGTATGAAGCTAGCATGAAGCCTAGCTAATTCTCCAACAGTTCCAGGAGCTATAGATGTTGCCCAAACAGATGTTTGGCACAGCCTCAGTGTGAGAAGTGGCTCTGGGGAGACACAGTCTGGAAGCTGCCTGTTCAAGTTCCCCAAAGGTTAGGAGTAGGTCAGAGTGGTTTGGTGGCCTGTGTATAAATGAGGTGGCAGCTTAGCTGAGCTCCTAGTCCTCACAGTGGAAGGAAGAATAGTGAGAGGCCTCTTTCCAGGCATGGTGTCAGACAGAAGTGAGGTAGCAGCCACGATGATGAGGTGGAGAACCGCCCTTGCTGCTCATGCAGTGCAGCCAGAACTGTCACTTCTGAGGCCAGTCAGTCCAGCCTCACTTGAAGAGACCTGTTGTGCTTCCAGTTTGGGAAGCAGAGGCAGGATTCCTTGTGTTCTCTATGCCACTGTCTGCATTTCCAGCCACTGTGCACTCACTCACAGGGATAATAAAGCACACACTGCTGTCAGCTGAGCTGTCTGGAGGCATGTTAAAAGAAGGACCCTGATAGACCCCTACTATATTTTTACATCCTACACCATTCCCAAGTGCAGACACACCAGGTAATATCTCAAAATGTAATCACTTATCTTACACATGTGCAGTCCAAACCCACAGTAAAGTGCTTTGCCTCTGAAGCAATCTGTGGGGTTATGGGAGGAATTGCTCTACCCATTTCTATGGCACAGCCATTCCTGAGGCAGAGCATGGTTATTTCCTAGTGCACAGACACATGCACAGCAGTTTAGGACAGGAGGTGCCTAAGAATACCTCTGCCAAGTCCTTGCTCAGCCCACACAGCACATACTATGCGATGTACTACCAAACCCGTATGTTAATAGCTCGATGTGTTGCACTGGTGAGGGATAAAACAGAAGGAACAGGTTGGCTCTGAACCACTGTCCAAGTGTTTGAATTGTTCCCCTGCAGGAGCATTTGTGCAACACTGCAGTATTCCCACAAGGGAACATGTTAACGCCATGCAAGGCAGAGAGGTTCCGTTTTGTAGTGCTAAGTGAATTGTCCTTATGATGGTTCTCTAATAAGGCTGAATTTGAGGTTGCAGTCCTTTGTTGTACCTAGACCTGAATTTCTCTCAGTCCTGAAATAGCTCCAGGCTGAGACCTTTCTTAAATAATCTGCTATAAAAACCTTATTTTCTTCAAAGAAAGAGTGGAAAGGTGGAGTTCTCTGCCTGCTGACCGTAGACCTGCCTTAAGGTGGTCAGTCTGTTTGTAGCTATTGTTAGTAGGTAAAGTGTGCATGGAGCTAACCTGCCAGAATTAAATCTGCTTTGGCTCCAAGTGTATTCGGACCTTCTTTTTTACACATAGGCACGTGGACAAGTCGAAAAGCTGTCCAGCCTTCCCAGAAGTCAAGCATTTCATGTATGTCTAAGATACATACCTTTTCTGTAAAGTAAAGCTTGTAAAGAACCCCAGTGCAGACAGTTTCACAGCTACCAGTGACCTAGTTGGCCTCATCTCTGGAGTCAGTATAAATCTCAAAGCAGTGTGATGTGTTTTGTGGGACTTTGTGTTTCCTTCTATATTCTCTGGAGCTTCTGCCACATGCTCTTCCACCTGTGTGAGGAGAATTCATGGGGTTGGGAGGGTGGAGTGGTCTTGCATAGTGACAGCTCCCAAATGCTCAACCACCTCTTTTCCTGCAGGCAGAGCTTAGAGGAAGCCTGATCTTCTGGGACTGCTTCTCCCATTGCATGACGAATCCTTTCAGTAGTGCTGAGGAAGGAGAAATGAGTTCTGCTTTTCTCTCTGCCATCATCTGTGGGAGTCGGAATCACTCTATGGCAATGAGGGGGTTGCTTTTGCTTTAGCTGGGCAAAGCGGGCCAACTCCAGAGCGAGCCTGTCTCACACGAGGGAGGGTGAGGTGCTGTGAGGATGTCCCACCATGCTCAGTGTCCATCACTGGATGCACTGGGTTCTACAAACTGGACATTTCCAAACGATTTTTGCTGTTCCTGCAAACTTTTAAAATGATGCACGTTCTTACAACTTCACATCCTACACTGCAGACGAATTTCTCGTGAAGCAGCAACTGACTCAGTGTGTTTTGACGCAGCCTACCTGCCTGCAGACGTGAGCTCAGCTATAGAGGCAGTGCTGTGGGAAAGGCTCCTTGTTCTTACGTGGGTTTCCCTCTAATGTTTTCATTTTTCTCCCCAGCAGTGCGCAAAGGGTACAGGATCCAGACTGACAAGGACAGGGACTCCATGAAGGTGCTGTACTATGTGGAGAAAGAATTGGCTCAGTTTGACCCGGCTAGGAGGATGCGAGAGCGATGTGAGAAATCAGCATGGTTTGATTTTTTTTTCCACTGACCTAAGAAAAACTGGGAAATTCATAGTTAAAAGTTCACTTGGTTTGCCTCAGGGTCAGCCCCTAGGATATGATATCCAGGATATGCTAACTGGGACAGATTAAATCTAGATTTTAGGTATCTACAGGTATGTTCTGATTTTAAAGGTCTGGTGCTTACCTAATCATTCTTAGAGTAAAGTGAGGAATACTGGAAAGCTCATAAAAATTGTCCACTCATATAATTAAACTTTGGGATTATCAGCATCTGAAAAGCGAAGTCCCTACTCATACCTTCTACAGCCTGTGGTGTGATAATAGCTGGGATATTGTTTTCACAATTTCTTAAAGAGTGTGGTGTTTGTAAATTCCCAGCATGGCAAAATAGGAGAGGCATCATTTTATTGAAAGCATGTTTTGTGGGCTGCAGTGACCACAGAGGGGCTTGAAGGAAGCAGGAAGTTTTTTTGGAGTGGCTGTTGCCCTGCAGAAGGAGCAGGGTGGTGAATAGGGATGCGGTGCAAACTCAGAACTGAGCTTCTGTGTGGAACTCCTGTCTTCCCATAGCCTCTTGTAAGCTTTATTTCCTTAAGTAAAGGCTGAGGCTGCACTCCATGTGCGTCAGACTACCAACCCAAGTGAGGATCTTTCCACATTAGGAGGCAGAGGTGCAGAATGGCACAAGGTGTGTGGGGAGGGCTTGCAGTGCTGCTCCTTGTTCTGTAGCTGCTGTGTGCAGAGGACAGTGGCAGGCTGGGGGCTCGGTTCCTGTGGGCAGCACACAGAGCTAACCCATGTTAGGCACTGCTAGAGGCTCACTTAAAACAGACGTGTGGGATCCTGAAAATCATTGAAGGGAAGGGCTTTAAGGGATGACACTACATCAAAGCTCTCTACAGATTAGGCATAACGAACAAATTATATGTACTTCTAAAACAGTCATTGCTGAGCACACTGTCTTCTCCACCCACAAGATTTACTATAAAAAGACCTCTGCAGATTGGTATGTCAGGCCTACAGATGTCAGTGTGCTTGATGGGGTAGAGACTGACAGTGATTCAGACAGACTTTTACTTTTTTCTTAATCTTTTTTTGAGGGGGTTGCTTTTGTTTTAGCTGGGCAAGTCAGGCCAAATCCAGAGCCAGCCTGTCTGACACCAGGAAAAGGGGAGGTGGCACGACTCCTGTGCCATAGTGGTGTCCCACCAAGCTTGGTGACCACCTCCTAAGGCAGGGAGCTCACACGTGTCACTGAGGGGAAGCTCTTCCTGGAGGCTGAACTCGGTTAATCTGGAACACAGGCACCTCAGGCCATTTGTGATCCCCTCAGAATCCCCGCCTGGCTGCCATCAGGCGATGGCCACCTCACTTCTTTCCTTGCACCCTCCCCTGCAGATAACAACACCGTCTCTGAGCTGAGCTCGCTGCACGAGGAGGACCTGAACTTCCGCCAGCCCTACCGGCAGGCGCGCAGGAAACCTCTGCCCGCCGCGGGGGACGTGGACGGCGACGCCGAGTACTGGGCAGGGGTCGTGGGTGGGGGCAGCACCTCCAGGTCACAGGCTGTCTCTGATTACAGGGATGAGCGGGACAGCTACTGGCACAGGTGAGGGACGCCACGTTGCGGGGGCAGCTCTATCTGGCAAAGTGGTAAAGAAAGCAGAAGGGACAGATGGACTGCTAGCTTTCCCCTGTTTCCTGCTGGCCTTGCTCTGCTTAGCGGGAGAGAGGGGCTAGAGAGAAATAAAAAATCTGGGCATGTCATTAGATGAGGTCAGAATGAAGCTGATTGCTACAAGCCTGCTGAAGTTTACCCAGCTGGGTAAAGCTAGGTACAAGTCCCAGTCCCAGTGGGATGTAAAAGTGAGATCAAAAAAGGAACCAAGCCACCCTTTCCCATGGTGGGAAGGTGCAAATCTCTCGAGCTTTGCACTCGGTGCCTCCAGCACTTCCCAGTGCTAGTGTGCTTTATTATATAGGAGTCATGCACTCCTGCTTTGGTGCAGCTGGACCGGTGCTCCAGGCCTAAAGGAGTTGCACTCTGGTGCCTAGAAGTGACATGGCACAGCCTTCCCTCAACGGCAGGGATTTCCTTCCTTCAGTACTGGGCTATTGTACCAGCTCACTGTCTTTAAACCTGCTTCAAAACTGCCCTGCTGTGAGCTTCTGTAGCTGGGCTCTTGGGTTTTTTCAGCAGGAAATACACCTACAAGCTCTAGGATGAAGGAGAAGCAGGTCCAGCCCTGCATATTGGAGGACAGGGCAGGTGCACCCTGGGGTAACCTCAGGTAACATTAGACAGGAAGAACCTGAGCTATCTGCACTAAGCTGCCTTTACAGTCAGCAGAGAGAACCCAGGGTTTCAAGGATATGATACAGGTCTTCCTGTGGAAGATGATGAAAACAGCTCAGATGATTCATACCCCTAGGAGGGCCTGTTTCCCTCCATTGTCTGTGCAGGCAGCCAAGGGGATGAGTGCAGCTGGATCCTGCCCTCTAACTCTACCTCCTCCCTCTTCCAGCCAGCAGAGATCCAAGTCGGAGATGCTGTCCCGTAAGAGTTTCTCCGTGGGAGTGCCGGCCGTGTCCATGGACGAGCTGGCGGCCTTTGCCGAGTCCTACAGCCAGCGGCCGCGGCGGGCGGACAGCCAGGACATGCGGCGCTTCGAGCGCTCCGAGTCGCACGGCGGGCGCGCCGGGGGGCTGCCCCACCAGGACAGCTCCCTGGAGGAATACTACACCAAGCGCTGCAGGGGCAATCGGGAGCCGCCGGCGGACTCGGACCGGGGCTGGTCCTACAGCCCGCCCCGGAGACGGGCCCACGAGGAGAAGCACCTTCCCAGGCTGGTGAGCCGGACGCCCGGAGGGAGCCAGAAATATGATCACTCCTACCTCAGCAGCGTCTTGGAGAGGAAATCCCGGAGCTATGACGAGAGCGGCGACCATTGCGCCACCCCCTCGAAGCTGAGCTCGCAGCCCAGCCAGAGAGGAGGGAGCACATACTATGCCTGGTCACCGCCCTCCACCTACAAAGCCGAGAAGGCGCAGCCGCCGCCGCAGCAGTCATCGTCCCCTGAGCAGGACGAGGAGGAGGAGGACAGCCTGCCTCCCTACAGCGAGAGGGAGCTGAGCCGAGGCCCTTCCTACAGGGCCAGGGAACAGGCCTACCTCAATGCCTCTGACAAGAAGAGGAAAAAGGACCCCAAGAAAACAGTGAGGCCATGTCTGGTGGTCCTGGTCCAAATAGGCTGAGCGGAGAGCCACCAGGCAGGGGTTACTAACCAGAGTTGACGGGGTTTTCCAGGAGGGTAACACCTGGAGTCTGGGTGTCTCCCTGTGGGAAGTGGGGAAGGAACTGTGGGGGTAGGAAGCCAGAAGGGGTAATAGCTCCTACACAGGAGTGCATGATGGAGGGGAAAGCCAGATGTGCCTGGGATTGGGGAGGTAAGGTATGTCTTTGGCATCTGTGGCCTGGTAATCCAAGGTGGTGGGAGTTTATCTGGAGTTCAGGAGGATTGTGGTAGGGAAGTTACAGGCCTTACAGAAATTATAGGGCTTTCCTTTGGCCCTGCTCCTTGCTAAGGAAGGGTCAAGAGGCTTCTGTTCTTCTGGACTGGGACAGGGCTGGTAGGAGGGGGATGATGTAAGAGACATCTTTCTGAAAGGGGTGAGATCACAGACTCCCGTGGGTGCATGGGCTCATGGGCTTCGTGGGGGCCATTCATGCCAAAGTCATACTTCACCCAGGATACCAGCAAGTGCAAACATCCTGCCACAGTCCAAGCTAGTGAGGACTGATGAGTTCATGGTTGCTGGGTACGGGATCTTCCCCATCTAACCCAGCTGGGGAAGTCTGCACCGTGAGGGAGACCTTACATTAGAGTAGCTTGGCTGTGGGAGAGAGGACTGGACTGTGAGTGGGCAAAGCTGTTGCTGTTTAGTTGTGTCTTTGTCAAAACTTTGTCTGTCCCTTTGTCTGTTCCAGTGAGAGCTTTCCTGTTGACATTTAATCTTCTCTCTTTCCTCTCAGAATGATTTCCCAACAAGGATGTCCCTTGTGGTTTGAAGTTGTGGACCTGTCATGTTGATGGGCTGGATATCATGAGGTGACTGCAGTGGAGAAGATGCAGAGCAACAAGCAAGACATGCCTCTGTGAACCTTTGCAGCCATCAGCCATGGACTGTTTCAATTTTTTGTTTCATCCAGGGGAGCTGAGGCTTTTGTAAGGGACAGACTCCCATGGACAGCACTTGATCTCAGAGGCTGTGGGAGTCTGCCAGGAAAATGAGGCTAGGGCTCTCTTTGGCACTGTGTTTTCCAGTGCCCTCCATTCTGCACTGGACAGCAGCCACGTCCCTACTGACCCTGCAGCCCTCCCTGCAGCCCTGAACTACAAGTGAGGCTGCTTTTGTGCCTCTTGCCCTGTCCCATGTGCAGAGGGAGGCGTGTGTACCTCTTGCTCTCTGTCTCCTCAGTTCTCTGGATCGAAATTGTCTCCGTACTTAAAGCCTATCTGTATCACCCCCGAGCTGGGAGGAGGCCTTGTTCTTACAACTGCAGACTGCCTCCAGCTGATCAGGCCCTAAATCACATCCTTTCAGACACTGTAAGAAAATGACTGATGAGATATTACCTTCGTAAGGGCTGAACGGGGAAAGAGACAATTATGAGCTGATTTGTTTAATATGTTCAGTTCTGTTAATTGTGTGATGAGAGTTGCAGGTGAGATTGATGTATTGTTTTGAAAGTGGGTCAAAGTAGCTTTTCTTGTGATGAGAGCATGATTTGTTTCCCCCCTGCCCCCCCAAACTGTGTTTTGTTTCGATGCTGTTGCATTTCCTTGCAGCTCAACTGTGACCCTGTAGAGCTTCAAGCTGGAGTACCTACTCCAGTGTTCTAAAAGCAGTGCTCTAGCCTTCCTAGTGCTCTGCCTCCAGCGCCACCAGACACCTCTGCCACTCTAGTGAGTGGCCTTTCTGTTTCAAGGAAGCAAAAAGGGGACAATCTCAGTGACAGGGCAGCTGCAGACCTTCATCCTGTGCCACTGGTATCACTCCTTTCTGGGAATAGTTTCCCAGAAGAAACTACAACTGAAGACAGTAGTAACAGCAGTGGGAAAAGAATAAGCACTGTGGATGGATACAAGCTTTGCAAGTCACCCTTTTCACTTAAAACCATTCTGTTCACTTTGGCTGGGATGTGGTTGGTTTTAGTGGCTGTTGTCTCAGGAATAGCTTTATTTAGAAGTGAGTGCTTCACACCATTTGGAAGCCTGACATTCTGGTTTTCATCGGCTATTATGCAGTCGTTTATTTAGCTGCTAAAATCATCATGTGAGGGAAGATGATGGGAACATTTTAAGGTCCAGTATCTCAATCCCTTTTACACCTAGAAACATCTCAGTGCCCTGTTCTGTTACGGGCATTATCAGCCTCTGAAATGACATCTTTGTTGTTCCTCTGGGAATTTGGGAAGCTGTCTGGCCTCAGATGCTCATACTGGCAGTACTGTCTGGAACACAAGGTATATTAACGTCACCACAGTTCTCCATAAAAATGATAGATTAATTTCTGTATTATTCCTTTGCCAGTTAGTTCATCCACCAGGAATGGTCAGGGGAAAGGAAAAATAATCTCCATAGATTTCATGACAGTTTTCCTGTGAGAAGGTGAATTGATAAAGGGATGACGTTCTTCTCCCACATTCCTCTAATGATGACTGTAGTTTTGGAAATCCCAGTCCTGGGTCTTCCTGGCCAGAGAGGGATTAGCCAGCAGGAACATACAGTTGTGGAATTGCAAAACTGTTTGTGCAGGAGGTAGCCTTTAAAAATGTCAAGATTTAAAGTTTCAACCCTCGGCCATGGGAAGGGACGTCTTGCTCAAAGCCCCGTCCAGCTGGACCTTGAATGCTTTCAGGGATGGGACATCTGCAGCTTCTCTGGGCAGTCTGTTCCAGTGTCTCATCACCCTCACAGTAAAGAATTCTTCCTTGTATCTAATCTAAAATCACCCTCTTTTACTTGAAAATCAATGCCCTGGTAAAAAGTCTATCTCCAGCTTTCTTGTGGATTCCTTTAGGCCCTGGGAGGCTCTGAGGTCTCCATAGAACCTTCTCTTCTCCAGGCTTAACAGCCCCAGCTCTCTCAGTCTGTCTTTACAGAAGAGGCGTTCCAGCTCCTCTGACCATTTTTGTCTCCCTTCTCTGGACCTGCTGTAACTGGTCCATGTTTTTGTGTGGGTGGCCTCAGATTGGAACACAGTACTCTGTGTGGGGTCTCAAGAGAATGGAGGAGAGGGAAATTCCGCTCCTTGGCCTGCTGCTCACTCACCTGATGCAGCCCAGGATATGGTTGGCTTTCTGGGCTGCGAGAACACGTGGCTGGCTCACGTCCAATCCTCATCCACCACTATAAAATCATAGAATTGTAGAATGGTTTGGAAGAGACCTTAAAGATTATCCAGTTCCCAAGTTCCCAGTCCTTCTCAGGGCTCCCAGTCCATTCTTCCCCCAGTGTGTATCAATACCAGGGGTTGCCCTGACTCAGGTGCAGCACCCCACACTTGGCTGTGTTGAACTTCACAAGGTTCTCATGGGCTCAAGCCTGTCCCAGGGTCACTCTGGATGGCATCCCTTGCCTCCAGTGACTCCATGGCATTATTCAGGTTGGTGTCACCCACAGCTTGCTGGGAGGGCACTCAGTCCCACTGTCTGTGCCATCAATGAAGGCTGAACAGTGTCAGCCCTGGTGCAGGCCCTTGAGGGACACCACTTGTTACTGATGTCCTTTTGGACACTGAGCCATTGAGTGATGCTCTGGATGTGTCTATCCAGCCCATTCCCTGTCCATCAAGTAGTCCATCCATCAAACCCAGCTCTCTCCAGTTTAGAAACTAAATGTTGTGTGGGACTGTGTCAAAGGCCAGAAGTCAAGGTGCATGACTTCAGATGGATTTTCTTCATCCACCAGTGCCGTCACTCTGTCATAGAAGGCCTCCAAGTGAACAGGTGTGACTTGTCCTTGGTGAAGCCATGCCAGCTATCTTTAATCACTTCTCTCCCATCCATATGTCTTGAGATGGCTTCCAGGAGGATCTTTCAGGCCACAGAGGTGAGGCTGATTGGGCAAGAGTTCCCAGGGCCTTGTTCTTTTATTCCTTTAAAATGGGTCTGATGTTTCCGTTTTACCAGTCACTGGGGACCTGACTGCCTGAATCCCATGACTTTTCAAAGAGGGAGAGCAACTTAGCAGCTGCATTTACCATCTACCTGTATTATGGCTGGAGAGACTAACATTTTAGGTGTTTTCATCTTTTTTTACCATTAATTTTGTGTTCTTAGGAAAATCACAGCACAGTTAGCAAGAGGTGGGCAGGTGGCTGCCATCTGAGGTCTTTGAGGCCTTGAGAAGTCTGCAGAGCTACACTCCATGCTGTTTTAAATCAAACATTCCTGACATGAGGATTCTCGCAAGTTGATGTTTTGTTAGTCTGAAAACCTTGGCAGCCCCTGTTCCATGAATTTCAAGGGAGCTTAGCCTGCTATCATTTCCATCAGACCCAGGAAACAGTTGATACAGAAATTTGGAAGTGCATCTGACTATGCCAGAAAGGGGCCAAACCAGTGCTTTTACAGTCTCTGAATACCTCTATCTTTTAAATCATACTGAAAACCTGAGCATTACAATATTCTCATTTCAGTTATGTTCTGTCCCATATCTCAGTCACTGTAGTTTATTTGATCAAGCCCTCAGGAATGAGTTGTGTGTATTAAAAATACAAGTCTTCATTTATTTGAGTCAGTTTTGTTTGTTCAGTGCTGGTACTTTAGGGCATCTGTACACTGTGTGTAAGAAGTTGCCATTTGTGTATCTAGCTTATAAATAAGTAGTTGTAAGCTAATTCTTCTAAGAAAACACTTTTAATTGTACAAAAAACTGTTTGTGAGAATTTGGAAACATCTCTTGAATCCAAGTACCAGTAAAAGTATTGAAGATTTTATGACTAGTGATTCTGCGAATTTTACCAGATGATGAAAATTTCAGCTGCAGAAAAAAAGAGGAGGTCTTAATTCCCCGAAGTCAGATCTGAGCAGCAGCAACCTTGCTCTAAAATTTTGGATTTCGTGACTCTCTGTACAAATCTGCAGGAATTTTCAGTTACTGATCATGTCTGTCCTCAGGCCACCTTTATTTTTCCCATTAGTACTGAGTCTGCAGCAGCAGCAAATGGACCAAATCAAGAAGTGAGGGGTGACTAGATTATCTGCACAGCTACGCAACCCTAATGACCTGTGACTCCTGCAGCAGGGGAGCAGAGGGCCAGAGACTGACAGCTCGAGAGGAGCCTCATGTTTCAGGAGAGGAGTAATGATTTGTGTCTATGCCATCTTTCAGAACACCTGCAGAACGCTGGCGCTGGGAAATAATGAGCCTGGTTATTATGTGGTCTCAAATTATAAGTTTTCCAGTGATGAATTTTTATTGCTGGCATAAAATTAAAATCCTTTTCTTACTGGATACGGATGTCTGGGTCATGTCAAGGACATGGAGAATTTTGTGGTCTTAAAATCACAGCATCACAACAGTGACTTGCTAAGAAAACATATGATGAGTGAATCCTGTAAAAATTTAAAAGAGCCTCTAGAGGAAAAGCAGGATCAAGCTTTAGCAGTAGATTTGGCTGTGCTGTCAAAAAAAGTGATCTTGGCTACTGAAAAAAAGGTTTTGACATAATGGAATGGGAAAATAAATACCAATGGTAATGACTTCCCACCAATCCCATTATTCCATTAAAGTACTTTGTAACGAAGTTCCAATGGGTAGCTTCAATGTGAACATCCTCAGAACACTCCATTTCCACCAAAATGGAAAATAAACAAAATTAGCGCTTTGAACACTTAAAATTTTTTGAGAAACTCTCAACATTTATAAGCTGAAACAAGCAGCCAGATTTACTCAGGCCTTTGTGCTGGCCTATGGTACAGGGGACTGGAGCTGTAACATCTGTAACACCTTTGTTACTGGAGTTGGGTCAGGGGTGACCATCAGTAGTGCACCCCAGAGCTGCATCTGAGATAAAGGACAGCTGCTGGGAGACATCCCTGACAAGCAGCAATCACAAAATGTTTCAGAAGTCAAACCTTGCCACAAACTGTTCCAGGTACGTAAATGCAGCACCATGGTGTTTATCATGCCTGCGCTGTTCTGAAAATAATTTTAATGATGTGGAGATTGTTGAGAAACTGCATGGAGCTGTTTTTTTCTCCAGGTAGCTTTCACACAAGATGTGTGTGAAGATTCGTTCTTGGTCACCAAGTACAAGGTTTGGAACATGTGGAAATAAAAGCCAAAGAGGCTTTAGCCCATTTTTTACTGGAGCAAAGTAGAATCCAGGAGCAAAGATGCCTTTGGCATCTGCCAGGTGCTGCAGATTTGCCCCTATAATTCCAGAAACCTTTGTGGTGTAGCATCTCCATCAGACTGTACTGGCTGTATGTTTTTTCTACAGCAGCTGTGATGTTGAAACCACCCTCAGTCACCTGGGGCTCCTAAAGTCCCTTTCTCATTTCCTGGAAGATCAGAAAAGGTATCTGTTGCATAAGGTGGAGGAACAGCTATCATTCTGATGTGATCTCAAAAATGCCAGCTGGATTATCCAGCATTAGAAACAGCAGAAGTCTAAAGAATAAAGTTAGCTAATACTATGGGAAGGAACCTGCCATGATTTCTATATGAATTCTCTTGTGACCTTTATAATTCTTTCTGACATTCACCCCTGCCTGCACAGGGGCCTTTACCAGGGGAAGCCGTCACCTCCTTTCCCTTTTGCCTGTCATTTTTTGTCATGCTTGTAATGCCTCTCTGACCCCTCTGCTTTCCTTTGGCTATTTCCAGTCAGTCTTCACTGGAGTGCCTAGGGGTTCCAACTAGTTTGAATGTAGAATGAGTGGCATTTTGTAAAAAGGCACTTTTACCCCCTATAAAAACAAAAATTACAGAATGCCCACAACAAACTCCCAAGCCCTCTAGATATTCTCTCAAGCCCAAGCAGGGGTGTTACTGGAAACATTTTAAAAATTAAAGCTGAACATAATTTCAAAACAGGTCAGTCCTGTTTTCAACCCCAGGGCTGCTGCAGTCAGAGCTGTGGAGTGCAAACAGCAGGAGCAAATTCATTCAGGTTTCCTTGTCCTTAGTGAGAGTAGTGGCAAAGAGGAGCAGCATTTAATGAGTCAGAAAGCAAATGGAGTTCCAAGGTGCTATTACTTACATGTGCGTTAGAAGTGTGAACCAGAAGGTGACAGGCTTGGATTAAAAGCAAAATTCAGTCCAGGGAAACTTTGGCTCTGGCCCAGGGGTGCAATCCTCTTGCTGTTTACAGATGGGCTGGGCTTTTTTCCTGCCTCTGTTGCTGCCTTCCACAGCCATTTCCCAGCCATTACACTGTGAGTGGCTTTCTTTGCTGCCGTTATTTTACTTAGATTGTCCTCCCCTGTAATGAACTTTTTCAATATGAGGGGGAGAAGGACATAACAATACTCTATAATGAAAATGTAATACTTATATAGCTTTTTGGGAGACATCCACATCCCCCATTACCAAGCATTATACATTTGCCATGCGTACAGTATCGAAGTCATTGCCTTTGAGTTGTCACCATGGAGAATAAAAGCAGGAAAAGCTCCCACCAATCTGCCTTTTTATTTTCCTGCAGACAAATAATTTACTCAATTTTTGCTAAGATATGAGCAGTTTACATGAGTAGTTTTCAACCCATTTTTTTAAATTAATGGGCAATAAACCAAGTATTTTCCAGTGGAGCAGCTGACTCTTCATAAATCTCCTACCATTCACAGGATAACAGACAAAAACATTCTGCCTAGCATTTTCATACAAAAAAATCCATGCAGGTACTGTATGGAGCCACACTCCTTCAGAGAAAGGATGAACTCTCCCCTGCTCTTGCAGACTTAAACCCTTTTTTTTTCTAAATTCGGATAACTTTTATCTTTTTAGTACAGGCATGTTCTTTTCTTTTGGCCTCTTTGTCCTTAGGTCTGCAGTACTCTGGACTGATGGTTTCTGTGTCATAAACAAGCAACTTCATTCAAATCTTGTCTCAGTGTTGTAAATAATGGATTAAGACTCACATCGTTTGTAGGTGTAACCTGAACAGCATTTACATGTTTAGATCGTGCCTGATAGGCGTTATCAGCAGTCAGGTGCAGGAGAAGCAGCTCCCATCTCTGCTCTGTATTTCCCTGTGCAAGGCACAGCATCCCTTGGCTTTGAAAATTGTCACTCATCCTCTATTTTACCACCTGTAAAAGTGCTCAGTGTTTCTTTGGGCTTCTTTATCACTCCTCTGTCCATCCCTCAGTTATCCCTCTCTGCAGAAGTCTCCAGGCCGACATGGAGCAGGGAAGGTGCCCATCCACACCGTAAAGACTGATGAGGGTGAGGAAGATCTGACAACAGGAACACTGAGAGGTCACTCAGAGCTCTGCAGGAATTCACTTCTGGGTGGGAAAATGTTTGTGCCAGCCAAGGCAGAGGTCCCCTGCAGCTCCCACCGTAACTCCTGGTTACAACATGAACCCTTCCATGCCCAGTCACACTTATCCATGAACACCTGGCTGTAGGTACAGGTTTGTGCTTCAGTAATTCTCCATTTCTGAATTAGAGAAAGGAGTCTGAAAAAAATTGCCTCAAATAGCACAGGACCACTTATTATAGCAGGTGTAGTGTTTTCATTTATTCCTTGCTGTGTGACAGAAATCCTGTCTGCTTACAGGTCAAGTTGGTTTCCATCAGCCTCTCCGGAGCAGGTGGGAGTGATTTTCATGTCCCAGTTGTCAGATCTTCTCTTTCAGCAACGAATCACTCAGTGCACTTGTCTCTGAATAGGTACTCTAGGCTAGTGAGAGGCAGAGCTCCAACTGGTTGCATTTTACACTCAAGAGCCTGCTAAATCATTAATTTAGTCTCTCAAAGTTCTCTGCTTCCTGGCAAAACTAGAATGTGTGTTTCTGCAGGCCTCAGGCCTGCTCACCTTGGAATTGCACGTTTTTGGCGAGGACTTTAAAACGTCCAGTAGGGTGGAGATCAGATAAAGCAGTAGTACAAAAAACTAAAAGATTTTACTTTTGTGTAAAGTGTGTAAAAGATGTGTAAAGTGTGTAAAAAGTGTAAAGATACACTGCCCACTGCCGTGTCCTTCCTAGGGACCAGTATGTCTATTTGTCATTACTAAATTCACGTGCAATGACAGAAAAGACACCCATGGCCCCTGCAAAAGGGCCTCTGCCAGGAGGATGTAGGGGGAAATAGGGGTTACAGCAAGTCAGTCAAGTGAGAATGCCCAAGAGGCCCCTGGCACCTGGGACTGTGCCCTGTTGGGAAGGACATAGCCCAGCAGGATTTACTGCTGCTGGCTCTGGGCTGCCCTCGGGGAACAGCCCTGCTGCTGACAGCACGCCTGACAAGGGGTTTGCCACCCCTCCCTCATCTTCACATCACTGATTCTGCAAGGAAGGTGAGGTCGCTAAAATGAAGGCTATCTTAGCTATGTAAACTCCTGGATTTCTCTTTCAGGTTTTTGTCAATCTTAGACTTTGAAGAGTAGGCCTATGCAGTTAAAAGTTTGAGCAATACCCGTCTAAAATGCAGGTCCGACAAGTTTTCATGCATGAACTTGGCCACCAATTACTTAATGCGTACAGCATACAGTGTGTGAACCTGGTACCTGGAATTCTTCTCTTTATAACCTGGAGTCCCAGCTTCTTGAGCTGAAGCTTTCAGCACAGTCAAGTGCTCAGGATTTCTGAGAAAGTAGAACTACTCAAATTGGTAAAACCACAGTGCACAGAACACCCCAGTGCAGCTGATTTACAGAGACAGCAATGTGCAGCTCTGGCAGTCAGAACCAACTGATGCAACTTGGAACTGCATCTTTGTGGAGCAGAGCTGGCACGGCTCGGAGAGCACTTGGTCCCATGCCAAGGGACTAAAAGGCCTTCACCCCATGGACAGAGTGGCAGAACTTGTGTGGGTAGCAGCCTCTGAGCCTAAGGTGTGTTTTAATTAGTACTGGGGGAGGGAAATGATTAAATGTGTTTGGGGTTTGTGTTGTTTTTGGTGGCTTGTTTTTTTTTTTTAACTTTTTCTCTTTAAATAGAAATATATATTTAAATATATAATTTTTTGTCTTCGCTCCTCAGAAGAGAGATCTGAGGCTGCCTTCTGTTCAGGCCAGTATGGTGCTTGAATGAAAAATTTCATTCCCCAGTTTCAGTAAAATGCAACCTAGGCTGGTTCTTGTGAATAGCTGTAAAAGGAAAGTTACTGTAGCAGAGCTCTGTAATCAAGAGGTCTCCACGGACAGCCTGTCATCCTGATGAAAGACACTTTAATTAAGAGAAGATGATGCATTGTAGATGAAACAATTCCTAAGTGTCCCAACTTCCCTCATCATATCAATGAGCCTGGAGTTGGAGAGTTCCCAAGAACAAGGGGCTTTAGAGGATTTCAAGAGAATTATAAGTCTAAAAGTTCAACACTCAAGCATGTGCAGAGAACACATTTCAAAATGTGTTTAAAGAGCAGAAGCCTAGTTTTGTACTACTTCAAAGATCTTTGAAAGGCGGAGTGTGGATGGCGTTCCAAGTATTGCTAGGAAGATCTGAGATCCACACAATTCTGTGAAAAGCTCAACTTTACTTGTAAGAAAATCAATTAAAAAGCTGCCCTTGCAGCTAAGCTTAACTGATTTGCTGTTTGAGCATCTCAATTACATTTGATTTTGTGATTAAACTTGTTCAGATTAATGGGAAAACAACAACAAAAAAAATCATGGTCAAAATACTGGACAAGCTGTTTAGGTGAGTGAGGGAGAACACTGGTGTTTGTGAAGCAGCCAGTAGGGAGAATCTGGAAAACGGCTGCCTGCAGATTAACACTAAATTCAGGTAAAGTGAAGGGTAACACGCTGGTTTGTGTTGCCATGAAGTGGCAACACAAAAATGCTGTATGAGCATCGATCATCTTACTCAACTGATTAGGACTCTTATCTTGTCTACACCCGTGTGTAACACAGCCCCAGGGAGTGAACCTGGGTGCTGGCCCTGCCCATCTGCTCTGCATAAGGTATTAGTGTACTATATTTTATATATATAGTATATTCTGGAGTAAATTTGTTTGCCACAGCCCACATTCAGTCACTCACTGCCAGATGAACATGGAGGCACTTGCAGCAAGAGCTACAAGTCTAGAAGACCAGGGCACAGCGTGCACTAAAACCAACACATGGTCCAGGCTAGTTAGGTGGCAACCTGGCATTTTTAGAATATGACAGCCAGCCCTCTGAGAAGTCACGCAGTCAGGCAAGTCCTCACAGCAGTTTTGTTTGCCATTTCTAGAAAGAAGCTGATCCCAAAATGGCCCGCTGCCCGTTCTTCCTGTACCTCAATGAATGACTAAGAGAGAATATGAAAAGTGTGGGACCAAAAACGTCCTCAGATGTTCCTAGTTCTCCCACTCTGCCTGACTCCCAGCTAAGGGAACCTGAATTAACCATGCAGTGAAGCTGAATTGGATGCTGTGGGCTCTGAACTACGGGGTTTGTAGTGACTATACAGAGAGAGCACAAAGTGCCCTGGCTTGCCATGGCAGGAGTGGAGAGTGAGGTCACAGGGGCTGATCAGCAGCAGTGTCTGTGTGAGGACTTACTGGGTGGAGATAATGCCCATCAGAAGGTTTTCCACGTGCCTAGTTTGAAAAATGAACAGAAACAGTATTAGAGCAGAAGAGCTCACCTGAGCTAATACTGCTTAGCTTCTGTGCCCCTGGCAGCTTTTACTCTGTAAATGTCACCACCCGGCCTTGCTTTGCCCATTCCACAAATGTACACAGTTGGCTGCAACTCCAACTCTGAGGCAAGAGACATCTTTTCAGCCACTTTATAGGGGCAGAATTACCATTCAGAATAAATAAATGTTTTGGTAACAGCAGGTGCAGCAAGGACACCACCAAAATGAATTGTAGTTTCCATCCTCTGGTGGCAATGGACCTTCTGACGGGGCTGGGAATGCAGAAACAACAAAGGTGATTGTCAGGCTTTTTCAAGTCTAGCCCCACTTAAAAACATTTAAAAAATTTAAAAAAAGAAAGAAAAGCAACAAACCTCTTAAATGATGTATTTTTGGGAACTAACAGCAATACTGGCCACATAATTTCTTTCCTTTTATTTGGCCTGTCTTTTCTCTGACTCCAAGCCTCTCAGGGATACATACCCTGCTCCTTGTGAGCCTCTGGTCTAGATTGAACTAATCAAGTTTGGAATGAACTTTCTGAAGTCTGTAATTTAAAAAGCATGGATCATCTCATGGATCATCGCATGGATCTTAAGACACAGCTGTGTGAGCACGTACTCAGCACAAACTGTATTAATTCAGGCTCTAGGGGAGAAGGTGGGAGTAGAGACCAAATGACTTAAACCAGATCTGCTGCCAACAGAGCAAGAAGTTGTGCCCTTTGCAGCAACAGCTGGTGACTGAGGGAGGCAAGGATGTATCCACATTACTCAGACAGTAATTCCAGTCATATTCTGGTCACAGCTTGCTTGTTTCCTAGGGACCCTGTGCTCTTCACGCTGGGCATTCTCTGCCCTAAGTGACCTCCCCGGTTTGGGAGCTCACCCCTGTGTGAAAGCTCACTGTTCGCACCAGGCCTGTGCGTGGTGCTGAAAATAAAAATTCTGCAGCACAACAGATTTGATGGCTTTGTTTTCTTGCCTGAAGCACACCGTGATTTCATCCCGTTTGTCTTCGTGGGTGGAACAGGCATTTCAGTATATACTGCCACACTCATTACAGGGAGTTCTTCCATGCTAGAGATATTAACATCTTTGTTATTACTGCCAGTTCCCTCCTCCTCCCCCGTACCAAGCGGTCGCCTGAGCTAGAATTTCTATTAAGGACAGACTTCCAGTAGTAGTATTCTCCTCCTCAAAGTGAGGAAGATCTCTTCAGAGGTCAGATCCTTCTGCTTTCTCAGAATCCCGCATCCCTCATGTTCCTTAGAAAGTAATGATTAAAACTGTCAAAACCACTCATAAAAACATCACAGAAACTCTCAGAATCAGTCAGGAAATCATAATTACCTCTTTGTAATCAATAACAACTCAAAACCGTGGTGTTGGAATTCAAAAGTTTTATGCAAGAAAAAATGTTCAACATTTAATATAAAATCAGTTTGACACACCTTATTTTTCAAATGCCATCTTTTTTCTGTTCATCATTTTCCTGTTCATTTTCAGTTCATCAGACAATTAAAAGACCACAATTGGAAAAGTCATGCTAAATAGTTTTTAAAGCCTTATAAAAACATTCACAAAGTGCCACCCACAAAAGCAGCTAAACAAGACTCTGAGAGAAACACCTATTAGGATGTTAGTTTAGTTAACTGCTGCTGAGGACTAAGCTGTCAGACAGCAGCATGATTTGTGGAATTGTCAATCTAACAGTGATACAACCCAGCAAACACACTGTTCCATAGACATGGCCCCAGAACAGCATCAGCTTGGCCCACAGGATGCACACAAAGGCACCCAGCACAGCACTGAGGAGGTTTCAAATAAATAGATGCAAACACCAGCTAAAATCAAGACTACTGGCACGTGGGAGATGTGTGGATTCTATGGGAAGCAATCATCCCAGGCTGTGGCCTTATCGTAAGGGAAAACACAGGCAGATTGTACTGGCAAGAGGTACAATTTTTAGCTGTTTTTTACTGCAATAAAAATCACTCCTCTCTTCTAGAAAGAACAGAAAAGGACACTGATCCTTGATACGTCTCTAGCTTCTCTCTCTCCTTGAATGTACCATACTGTGTTAAGTACCCTTCTGTTCCTCACACCCAGAAGTGAGGCTCACAACAGCAACTGCACCACAGTGAACGTGCTCTAGTTCATTTAATTCATTCAGCAGTGGCCTCCATCCTTGCTTGAGTGTTCAGGCAGTGTTCACTAACAGATCTGAATAAATCCAACAAAAAAAAAAAAAAAANCCGCGGGCGAAGGGCCGGAGGCCGGCGTGGGCCCTCTGGTGCTGCAGGAGGTGGCAGCGCTGGCTGAAGCTCTCCCTGCAGGCCTCGCACGTGTAGGGCCGCTCGCCTGTGTGCACGTAGGGCCACTCGCCCGTGTGCGTGTGCCGGTGCTTGATGCAGGTGGGAGCTGTCGTCGAAGGACTTCCCACACTGGCCGCACGCGTACGGCTTCAGCCCCGTGTGGACGTGCTGGTGCTTGAGGAGGTTGGAGCTCTGGCTGAAGCTCTCGCCGCACTTGGCGCAGCCGTAGGGCCTCTGGCCTGTGTGGACGCGGCGGTGCTGGACGAGGTGGGAGCTGTGCCCGAAGGCCTTGCCGCACTCCCCACAGAGGAAGGGGCGCTCCCCGGAGTGCGTGCGCTGGTGGCACCTTAATTGCATGCTGCGGCCAAAGCCCTTGCCGCACTCCGAGCAGATGGTGGGACGCTTCACGCCAGGGGCTCGCTGCGAAGCTGCCACCCTTCTCGCCCGCCTCTTCACTAGGCTGATGGCAGAATGGGCCAGCTCAACCTCCTCTTCCTCCTCCTCACGGCCACCTTGCTCTGAGCAACTGCGCTGACTTCCATGGCTGTCCCCAAACTGTTCCTCCCCTCCTCTGGAGGCCGCTGCCAGCACGTCCTGCAGAAATGCGCTTTCAAGGTGATCTGGAAGGGGTCCCAGCTCACCACCTGGAAAAACAAGTATGGCTGTGATTCCCACTGGGAATTGGCACAGCAAACAGGCAAGCTGTTACCTTAGGGAGCCTTGTTTGCACCACGCAGGAGAAGCAGTAAAGGGAAGAACGGGAGGAAATGGAAACCCAGCTGGAGAGGCTCTACAGCCTCATCATATGACCCAGGGCAGATGCACCATGAACAGCAGAACCAAGGGCAATGCTACATGTGTCTCTTTATCCCCAAAACATCCTTCACACATTCCAAATATTCCCTCTTCCTACACACCCTTACCTGGAAGCTGACAAAGTCAAGCAGGCTGCCTTCCCTGAGGGGGAAAGAGCAAGTCTCAATGTGACCTGCATAAAATAAAGTGGCTCAAATAGCACTGAGGCAGCCTAAAGATCATTTCACTTGCTCTGTATTTATAACCTTACATAACTTGTTCCTCACCCATGTGTGTCTCCTCCAAGGCTTTGTATTCTTGCTCTTCTCCTGGGTCCATCTGTGCAGTTATATCAGGTTCAGCAGTCAGGAACCCTTCTTGCAGGAGCAAACAAAAGCAATCTTAGTTGAATATTCAGCCAGAGCTCATCATACTGTCCTATAATCTACTGACCCTGCTGAATATTGTGAACAAACAGAGTGGTTACTTAAAGGAATGGAGTCAACTGAGCAACAAACATTTATGGACATCTTGTGTACTACTGAGGCATCTGGTGTCAGATATTTTTCTTTAAAGAGATTCAAGGTTTTCCCTCTTCTGATAAGTGATATATGGCAGGGCATGCACCAGATGTGCTGGGCTCAGAACTGGGTGACAATAATCATAGATACAAGTGCCAGAAAAAAGCAAAACCCAGCCACACTTACACTTCTTCAGTAATGACAGTAAAAGTCTAATTACTCTCCTAAAAGTATTTTAAATAGAAGATTACTTTTTAGACACCATAACCTGATTTTTGTATTTGCTGTCTCATCTCTTCTCCAAGACTCTCAGGCTGAGGCAGAAAAACCCAAAAAACCCCAATCTGATGTCTTGTCTACTCTAGCTGGATTCTGTCACTTCCCAGCCTGGCATCCCTGCTGAGCTCCAACAACCACCATGAATCCAACTGTTGGGCAAGCTGCCCTTACAAATGCCATCAACACCCAAGACAAGAATTTTTCTGTCAGTATTTACTGTTTTGAGGCCAAAACCAGCCAAACAGTAAGCAACAGCAGTTAGCATCAAGAGGGCTGGCATTAGCAGTTGCTACAGAAAAAAAAACAGAATAACAGGGAAAATATCATTGTAAGAAAGATCCCATTTTATTTTAAAAGGTAAAAATCAAAGATAGCAGGAAAGGGATACTGGGGGGATAAATCTAGGAGCAGGGAGCAACGTGTACCACAGCCAAAGCTGAGATCACTCATGGGAATATTTTTAAAGCTTTTAAGACATTACTTCCCCTCATCCATTTTTTAATCTTTAGAGTTACTTGTTTTCATCACTTCAAAGATGCTGCACAACCACTCGAGCTCCAGACGGAACTGACTTACTGGACACTTGGGCAAAACACTGCAAACTGATGGGTGCCCAGACCACTTCATCCACCACCAGCTACCTAACGATGGGAATAAGGGATTGGATAGTGTCAGAATCAAGGAGACAGCTCGGGTGTACAGAACAGTTTTGGACCTCAGATGCCAGGGATTACAAAACCACCAGTCTTGAAATCCTTAATCTCGGTGGCAAAGCTGGATAGAAGTGAGCAAGCAAAAGTGAAAGGCTGCAATTGTGAGCTGCAGAATCATGAAGGAAAACATGAACAGAGGAGCAAAATGGAAGCTTTAGCAAAAACAATAATTAAAAAAGCACCTTAATCTGAGTCCCTACTTCAAGTATTTGCTGAATGCTGAAGTGGACCACCTGTGCAGTTGGATTGTTTCCAGCAGTTCCAAGCTGATATATAAAGGGAAGTTGCTTTCTGCAGCCCTGCAGCTCTCAGGATTTTGCCACTCCTGAGCATTTCTGCTGCAACAGTTTGGCAGCTCAGCCAGCCCAAGCTATTTACGTGCTGCAAGGTGCACCAGATGGGCAGCCCCCACTCCAGAGCTGCAGTCAGAACTGTGTCCAGACACAGGTATTTCTCCCCCACGCAACTCACCACAAACAGAAGGGTTTTGCTCTGAAAGCTGTCAACAAACAGGAACTTTGGAGGAGCAAATCCTTCAGCATTTCAGAGGTGGTACCAGCATCTGACAAATGCCTGACAACCCTGGGGAGCACCTCAGCAGGCAAGACAGGGTAGAAGGAAGAGCTCCCTTCTGACCTGGCAGAAATTCCTAGTTCAGGTTGCCACTGACACGCTGCTGCTATGCTCAGATTTGCTATGGCAGGAAACAGGTAACTTCTAGGCAACAGGGTAGTCAGGAGTAAGAAAGAACTTCCTCCTTCTCCAGGATCACAGTCATGTCTCTGTGAAAGGAGAGCACAAACTGCATCAACAGAGGGGACATTCCTGCTGGGATTTCATCTGTTAGGACCAGAAGCATAGCCTTGGGTGTATTGAGTTATTGCTTGAACATGAAAACCAAAGCAGGGAGATCACCTGTGTATGTGCGGTTCCTCTAGGCAATGTCCACAGCTTTACTGAAACAAGGTATGAAGGGTACCCAGTTTGAACCTCCATCATGGGCTTTGTAAACAAACCCTACAGCTCCCAGGGCCTTGGCTTTAGTATTGTCACAGCCTTTTTTTGCATCTGGGTCGATGGATGCTCTTTGCATCCTACAGTGGACACTCTTTACCTTGGCCACTCAATTTCCCTTCGGAGCACTCAGCCCTGTATTCCTGCCATGGCTGCAGCGAGGTGTGGAGGTTGTGGGACTCATCCTAGAGCAGAGCTCCACGCTTTCAGCTCCCCGTGCTCCTGACGCGCCACCAGCAGCCAAGAGCTCTCCCCACGGTCGTGCCGGCCACGTTCAAATCTTCCTCTCCCCAGCTATTTTTTTTCGGGACAGATGATGATTGCGGTAAAATCAAAAGGTGACGACATTTTTTAAATTTAAATCATAGAAAGCGGTTAATTATGCAGCTGCCCCCCTTGGTGTGGTGGGAGCCCCCCGTCCCTGCTCTGTCACACTTGATTATACACTTGACCATCCGCTAGGGCTGGGGGACAGAAGGCAGAGAGGGAAGGCCGTGACAAGCCTCTGCCAGAGGGGGGACAAGGCTTTCCCAGCGAGCAGGGGTGCAGGGCTGCTGCGATCAGAGGCACCGGGCGGGAATAGGGAAGGACACCGCGGGGGGAGCTGCGTTCTCGGCAAGGGATGCAAACAGACAGGGCAGGAAGGACAAGCTGCTCCTCCCCTGCCTTCTGCCGGGGGGCACAGCAAGGGCCGGCACACCGCGGCTCTGCCATGGGACCGCACAAAGCCCGGCTCCCCGGCCGCACATCCCGGCGGGCGGGGACGGCGCCCAGCCTCCCTGCGGGGCCGCTCCCGCATCCGCCTCCGCGGGCAAAGGGCGCTTCCTGGGCGGGGAGAGAGCCGGGCAGGNCTCACATCCAGTGTGTCAGCTGGGGGTTACTTGGAAGTGGGACCAGTCTGGGTTGAGGAAGGCTGTGGTGAACAATTGCGTTGTGCTCACTCTTTCCCCCTCCCTCCCCCCCCCCTTGTGATTATTATTTACCATTATTATTACATTTTACTTCGTTTTCAATCATAAACCTGTCCTTATCCCAACCTAAAAGTTTTACTTTTGATTCTCCTCCCCACTCCACCGAGCTGAAGAGGGGAGAGGGGGGGGGTTGAGCGAGGGGTTTTGTGGTGCTTCATTTCCAGCTGGGCTTAAGCCGCAAGCAGGAGCTGTGACATCTCACTGCCAGGCTTAACCTCAGGGCAGAAAGGAAAGCAGCTGATGTGTGTGTGGGGGTATAGTACTTAATCAGTGGTAGAAAACAGGACACACAGGAGTTCCTTGTGAGGACCCCGTGCTCTGCGAGGTAGGAGAAGAGATAGGAAGTCGCTGTTCTGGAATTATTTCCCTTATGTTGAATTTCCCCAGTGGAATGAAGTGTACACATGGTTTTATGTTGCGGTGCCTGCTCTTAATTTCTCCAGGTAAGACATACCTGGAGGGAAGAAGGAATTTGACACTGCGTGTTTTCATGAAATGTGGTGGAAGATGTGAGAGCTTGGGTGTTCGCTTGAGTTCTTCCCACACTGCTGCCGGAGAAGTTCTCCCTACACAGGAGGTGACATTGGAGAGGGTTTGCTTAGGCGTGGTAACANCCGGGCAGGCCTGGGGGGCTTCCCCTCTGCGCCGGGGTCCCACCCCGGTTAAGCCCCGCTGCCCTGGGGTGATCCCTCCCGCATCCCCGGGATGAGCCCCGCTGCCCCGGGTACCCTCCTCATTCCCGGGATATCCCCGCCCCGCAGCCCCACCGCCCGGATTCAGCCTGAGAAATAATGTTGCTGACACACCGGTGCTTTGGTTCCTGGTAGGTCGTGTGTATCCTAAATCAAGNGCCGCAAGCAGGAGCTGTGACATCTCACTGCCAGGCTTAACCTCAGGGCAGAAAGGAAAGCAGCTGATGTGTGTGTGGGGGTATAGTACTTAATCAGTGGTAGAAAACAGGACACACAGGAGTTCCTTGTGAGGACCCCGTGCTCTGCGAGGTAGGAGAAGAGATAGGAAGTCGCTGTTCTGGAATTATTTCCCTTATGTTGAATTTCCCCAGTGGAATGAAGTGTACACATGGTTTTATGTTGCGGTGCCTGCTCTTAATTTCTCCAGGTAAGACATACCTGGAGGGAAGAAGGAATTTGACACTGCGTGTTTTCATGAAATGTGGTGGAAGATGTGAGAGCTTGGGTGTTCGCTTGAGTTCTTCCCACACTGCTGCCGGAGAAGTTCTCCCTACACAGGAGGTGACATTGGAGAGGGTTTGCTTAGGCGTGGTAACACTTGGGTTTTCCCTGCCGCCTTACCCGAGGACCGTGAGCCGGTTTGCAGACGGAGGAAGCCACCCTGTGGCCACAGGCATGAGACAGCAGATGGGTTTCCCGAGGCTGTAAAAAAACCCAGTTGTTTTTCACCTTGGCCCCTGTATCCCAGCTGATGAATACACTGCATTTATGGGTGAATGTATTGCTCCCAGGTTATAATACAGAAAACTACCCAGCCTTTCTAGGAGCTAAAACACCCAAGTATGTAGTTTGTGCTTAGCAGTGGTACAAAACAGGTTGGCTGTGAGTTGAGGACCCGCAGGATGACAAAGAAAGGAGTGCTTTTTCAGGAATCTGAAAATCTTTCCTGCTAATGAAGAGAACAACACTCTAAAAGCCTCCACATTCCCTTTTCACTTCAAGCTATTGTTAGCAGGGCACAAACGATGTGAATTAATCAGCAACCTTAGTCACTGTACACCCTGAAGTGCATGGGAGTTGCAGTGAGAGACAAATGAACAGGCCTCAGTGTTGTTCTGCTGAGGCTTTGTTTGTTAAGGTTAAAATATCAATTTGCATTAAAGATCTTTTCTGTTGGAGAAGTGATGACTGATACAGGCTCATTAGACTCGATGGCTGTGTACAGATACAGATGGAGAAACAGTCGTCAACAAAATTAGATGGGAACACTGAAACAGAATGAAAGGGAAAACATAACCCTATCAATTTACAAAACACTACAACTGACGGGCACATTGCTATATCCTCTTTGTGCTTGTGCCAGCACATTTGCTTAGGAGCGTGGAGGGTTGGAGATCACTGTGCTCACCAAGTATGAGTGTGTGCAAAAGGACGAAAGGGGAAACTGGCTGGTTGCTGGATCCCATCACTGGAGGTTTTTGAAGTGTGGCCAGACAAAGAGCTGCCTAACCTGATCTGGTGCTGGTGATAGTCGTGCTTTGAGCAGGAGGTTGGATTCCAGAGGTTTCTTCCAGTCAGCATTCTATGTATTATTTCAGCAGTTTCTGAAATATTACAGATATTTTGAAATGCGAGAACTCTTTTTATGCCATACTGTCTCCATCCTGCAGACAGTTCAATAATTAAAAGTTGGTAATTTGGGAGAAATCTTCAGAAAAAGATTTGGCTGTCTTGAAAATGCATAAAGCAATGAAGTGTACAAAATTTAATGTGACTGTATTTCAAGGAAAAGGGAAAAAAACAAAGCAACTCTAGGTTGATATAAATGACAAGCCAGCATTTACTAGATCATTATTAAAATAAAACTGCCTGAATCTAGACAGAAGATATAAAAAACCGTCTTGCATTTCAAAAAACCTCTAATAGTTCAGAAACACCACTGTGTCAAGCCTTGGCTCCATTTTTTTTACTACATCAGGGCAATTTCAGTCTTTGATTACTTTGAACTTCAGCTGGCTAGTGATCTAACAGTCACCTTCCCTTTATTTTTGGTTTTGTTTTGACAAGGCCAATATATCAGTTTTAAAAGTCTCTATGCTTTTATTGTTAAAAGTATTTTGTCTTTGAAAAGTCCACGATGTTTAAATAGTTGAAATGACCAAACCCCCATGCTGGAGAAAAGCAATGAAAAAACCCTGGTGGGAATGATACAGTAAGGAGAAATACTGAAAGGCTTTTCCATTTTGCAGCAAGTTCTAGTTCGTCTTAGCCTTTGCATTTCTCTTGGTATTGTAGTGCTGAAAGGAACACCGTACCTCCGCAGCTTTTATAGAAATTCATTTACACTGAGCAAAACTGCCAACTGAATAGCTGGAAGTAAGTTTAATAAAGACATTTGAAGAATTGTGGCTACCCACTGAAGATTGTTTCTTAAACTTAGATATTGATCAGCCACTTTCGCCTGCACTGAAAGAACTTTTGGCATGGAGTGATACATCAATCACTTCTATGCAGAGAGCACCAACACTCTGAAGAGCTGCTAAAAGAGAAATAAACAAGGAGAACAGTTTGCTGTCTTACTCTTCTTCAAGCCCGTTTGACAGGAAGCTCTATTCCAAGCATTTCAGCTCCATCAACACATGAAGTTTTCTGTAGCTTGGAGAAGATTTCTTGTTAACACTGCAGAAAGTTAGGTGAAGTGCTTTCCAAGCGGATAATGGCAGCCCTTGGTTTGGATTTGAAGTATTAAACCTTCCCCCTGTCCCAGTAGTTTATGATGTTGGGGTTACAGACGTGGTAAAAGGTTGGAAGGCACCCCTGGAGACCATCTAGTCCAGCTGCCTGTTGAAGCAGGGTCAGCCAGAGCAGGCTGCTGAAGGTCATGTCCAGTCAGATTCTGAGGATCTCCACATCTCCATGGCACTTAAGGGGAAAAAAGTGGCAGAAAGCAGACACCAGACTTATTGAAAAATTGGAAAGCAAACAGTTGCTGTATCAATGCTGAAATGCAACTCCCCTAACCTCGGCATGTGCTTGTGGAAAAAACAAGTGAACAAGCAAACCACCAAAGGCTTGGCAGCATCCCTGTCATGTTCCATTTTTTTTGTAGTTCAGGGCCCCTTCACTGTGTTTCGAGGAGATGCACATTCTTCACACAATAGGTGCCCATGCTGTGAGAGGATGCCATCTTAAGGTATTCATATTGTGTTTGATTAATAACTGCTGTTTTGAGCTTCTTACATTGAGGTGAATCTACTAGCAGCCTTAAAAATGGGTGCAGAAAGAAGAGCTTTCTGTCAGGATACTCAAGGGCTCCTGTGACAGACTGGGACTGAGGTGGCCACCAAAGTGGTTACAAATACATGGTAAGGGCAACAAAGGGGTGCCACAAACTTCTTGCTAGGTTTGATTCAAGCTTACTCAGACTGGAAAAATGGCAGATTTTCCAAATAAAAAAAGATGAAAATGTGCGCACATCTGTGGACCTGCTCTTTTTAATGCCCTGTTTTGTTTACAAATGACGACGTGAGCTCCCTTTATGAAGAAATTGACCTCTGTGTTTGGCCAATTACATATGAAATGCAGAATCAAAGTTATGTTTGTGCACCAGGTTCGCCACTTTGGCAAGTGACGTGTACTTGAGAAGATTTACTTTATTTGATGTACACTCTCCTCTGTAAAACACGGGGAGATCACTGGGGGTTTTCCTAGGTACACACTTGTGTACCACCAGTCTGTTGCTGACATGTGTGAAGGTTAAAGTAAGGAATCTGAGAGGGACCCTTCCCTCCCCCAGAACAGAGAGAGCTGTCATTGTGTGATTTTTAAGACCCCCTAAGTAAAATTCAAGGGGAAAAAACGCCTTGTAGACATAGAGGAGTGTAACAGGTAAAGGGAGGAGACTCAACCAGGGGCAGCAGAGGCAATCCCAGCTTTGAGTAACTGGAAAAAAAAAAATAAAAGGGAAGACTAGAACAAGGAGCAAGTGAGGACACCTGTGTGACTTTATCACAGCCAGCTCCTCACACTCCTGGGACAGCTGGCAAACACACTGGTGCATCTGGTCAATGGAGGCTGTGTTTGTATCCCCAGAAAAACTTGTGAGTTACAGGAGACTCCCTTATCTCAGTTCCTGATTGCCCAATTACCCGTTAACTGGATTTATGGCTTTGGCCATGCACTTAAAAACCAGCTGAGGGCTGAAAGCGAGAAAAACTTCAGAAAAGCAGCCAGGGGAACTGCATTGAGAAATCTTTCAACAGGTGCTCAGTTTTGTTACATCTTTAGAAGACAGACAAGGTTTAAATAGTTTGCCGGTTAAATAAAATAAACTTGGCACCCCAAGTTGCACCAGGGGAGGCTCAGATTGGATATTAGAAAAGAATTCTTCACTGAGAGCATGGTTAGGCATTGAAAAGACTGTCAGACTGAGTCACACTGAAGGTGAAGGCCTGCCCATAAGGAAGGCAAGTTGTTGAGTGATGCTTCCCTGGTGAGACCCTTCTATGTCCAGCTTACTTGTGCCCTGACTGCTTTGCCCAAAGGTTGTGCCCCCAGCTTTGTGTTCATGTGGTTGTAGCAGCAGGGCTTTCTTATGTTGTAGCTTGCGTTGTCATTTACATCACAGTTTTACACATTTGTTTTTAATAGTGTTTTCCTTGTAAATATCAGAACATGATATTCTAGTAGACTTCTTTCTCGAGCTTTCTGTATCTGCAAACAATAGTTTTAATTAAGCTCACAATGCAATTTAAGAGGTCTAGAGGAAGAATTCGACATATAAGGGGTAAAGTGCCCTAAAAATGTGTAAGTTTTGCAGTAAAATACTGTGGTCGTCCCTCATGTTTGTCACTGAGGCGTTTCAGACTGCTTGAAGTATAATGCAGTCTCCCTTACTTAACTGACACTTGCCTGTGGGAGGAAAAAAGGCTTGTTTAAGGAACGTGGATGAAACACCCTCAAGTAAAAGGCAAACATCATAGATCACGGCCTGCAATTGGCCCTTGAGTCTGGCATCGATGAAGCTTGCTGTTGTCTGCCAGTGTATTTGTAATACCCAGACAGATCTCAATATTGTACTTGGTGATTTGTGAGTCAGTTCTCTCATTCTTTTCTGTTTGTGCTAAATGAATTAGGAGATCAGCTTCACTGGGGATTCAGAGACTTGTTTCAGAGCACTGATTAGGTATTTGGAAGAAAATATTCAAAAAACCATGCTGAGCAGAAGAAGTGAGGCAAAAGGAAGTGACCAATATGCATGCATTTTTCCAGTAGTTTTTGGGGAAGAAGCAAAGCAGTTCTGATGTATGGGAGGACATCAGGCAGTTTACAGCTTTGGGAAGCCAATCAGAATGGATGAAGGGAAATGTTGTGTGCAATTGTGGGGGAATTGGAAGGAGAAGCATGAATTAGGTGCTTGTTATCTGTATTTGAAAGCTTGTTTTTCACTAGAGAGAACATGAAACTTGTTTTTCATTGTTTTAACTCTGCTTTGTTAATTTTTAAAATTGCATAAATGTCCTGGGGTGTGCTAAGAAAGCTGTATTTTGCTCTCAGATATCTGGGGAATAAGATGTTCTTGTACTGAAGGGGTCAGTCTTTCCCCACTTTTTTCCTCAGGCAGTGTGTTGTTGAATTACTTCATTTTAGGTTATGGCTGATACAGGGACTGAGCTATATTAGCATGGTTATTTGTTTAAATATTTATTTTCCCGGCCTCGTCAGGGTAATCGCGTTATGCAAAGTGAAAGAGAGCGGCCTCGGGGCCCGCTGCAGCCCCATCTTATTGTTAAAAGTATTTTGTCTTTGGGCTGATGAGTTCCAAGTGCCTCTGCCTACCTGAAATTGCATGCACCACCCTCATCTGCCCAAAGGTAATGGCACATGCAAATTATCTGGGCTCCAGTGGTCTGTGGGTGCTGAGAAGCAATGATTAACAATGATTATGAGACTACTGGAGGTTACTGCTCTGTGTAGGTTTTGCACAGCAGGCCTGCCAAGGGAGGCTGGAGTTATTCAGCTGGTTTTCTCCTGAGCCTTCTCTAATTACGATGACTGCCTGAGGGTCCAACGAGCAAGACAAAGCCTAAAATAAAAAGCTTAGACAGAGCTGCCTGTAAACATCTGCACAGGTACAGGCACACCTGCACAGGCACACAGTTCTGCAGAGCATGAGAATAATGAAGGGCACAGTGGTTTTAGCCAGACTGGTGGTGCGAGGCAGCATCTTTCCACTTTGAACCTGGTATAAAGCTGTAGCTAAAAACCCCAACTAGCCCTGCTCAGCAAGTCTTGCTGCTAGTTTGGGCTGTGCAAAGGCTCAGCCACTTACTGGCTGCCTAATAAATTGTTATTATCCGCGCGAGGATGAACATCTCCAGTTCAGTGTGGCAGGAAGGCGGAGGAGCTGTGCCATTGCCAGCCCAGCTGCAGGAGGGTGAATGGGTTGGTGCCTCTGGGGACCTGCACTGCTTGTGGAGGTCATTGAATGAGCCTTTGTGCAGATTGTGGTGCAAGGATTGATGCTGGGGAAGGCGCCTCTGAGGCTGCACTCTGCCCATCCTTGTTACAGCAAAACATGTTAATTATTGGTGTAGCTGCTCTCCTTCAGAGATCTTTGGAAGCTCAATGACATTTGCTGCCAATGGCACTGACAGACATCCAGCTTTTATCTGGTTTCATGAAGCTGCCCTGTTCATTTAGATCTCTGAGTTGCTGCAGCACTGCTCATGGTTTAGACTTCCTGTATTTGCTGGCTTTTTGTGCTTGTTTCTTGCTATTTTAATATTTAATTTGGTTGCTTTTGTGTTGAAAGGAGCTGGTTTGTGGTTTTTCCCTCCCTTTCCTTATGAATATGTAATCATAGGTGGTTTGTTTTCCAAGTGCTGTGGTTTTCACAACAGTCTCCACGTTTGCAGAAATCAGGCAATAAAGAGACCCACAAAGCTGAGGTCAGACACATCCCGTGAAGGCAGCAATGAAAGTTATGGAAGCTCTGGTAAAGTTTGTATGTGAGAAGTGCTTGACTTGTTGATTGGATGGCAACACATATTTTTAGTCAGGCTGAAATCTTTCAGATGGTTGCCTTTGAGATTTGTCTCTCTTTCTGGGTGTCTGTAAACAGCAGTGAGTAGATTTTTTTGAAGAGTCACTGTGAGGCAGCTGACATTTGTTTCATTTTAAGGCCTTTGGAAGCATGTTCTTCTCTGACCCTGTATTTGCTGAATTGGGGTTCAAGGAATTGCTTGACAAGCAGGGAGATAGCCTGTTCTCCTCCTCAGGAGTTCTGTCTGTTTTGGTGCTCATCCTGAGTGTCAACCCTGCCCCATGTACAGTTTTCCTTGTTCCTTGTTGAAGGTTCAAAACCAGGAGACAGCAAAGACAGATTCAATCAATAATTTGCTGCTCAAGTTGCGGCCTTGGTGCAGTGCATGTACTGCAAAGGGAATCTTCCTCCTGCAGGCTGCCTGTCAGGCTGGGAAATCAGATTCTGTGAACTCCAGAAATAAATTTTACTTTCTGAGGTGACTGCTCAGCTGGCAGAGAGGCGTTGGAACCACGGGCTTCTCTTAGAGGGTTGCTGGAGTTTGGCTTCTTCACATATGCTCCCTTGGCATAGCAGGGAGTGCTTTGCACTGTCTCCTGCGGCTTCATGTGGCTTGTCACATCCACGGGCAAAACTGGAAGCTGAGGAGGATGCATGGCATTGCCTTGGGTTTCTGTATGAGGTTACACTATTTTACATAAATTTTGTTTCCTGAGGGGAAGCTCTGATGCTGCAGGTATGGGTTTTTTTCTGAGACGTCTTCACACTTTTGGTGTTAAACACGTGCACCAGACACAAAGAGGAGATTTGGCAGTGTTAGAGTATTTTTGCTGAGGGCCAGAGGAGCAGTTGCCAGTCCAGACATGCAAGTCCATCTCTAGTAATTGATCTTCCTTGGCTGACCTGTGCCTACACCTTTGGATTTCTTTTGGCTGATTGAAAAATTGCCTGACAATGTGAATCTCAGTGTCACACTTGTGGCATGGAAAAAAAGGGAAGCTCACCCATGAGCTCATAGCAGACACTGCTGGCAGTTGATGAAACTACAGGGGGTTTTTTTAGTTGTTTTTTTTTTTTTTTTAATGAAACAGCTATTCTATCTAAAAATTCTCTGCTCAGATTCAGTAAGGAAATAATTAGCATGCAAGAATACTTGGATCTAAGTTAATGGGATTTGAAGGTTTGCTGATGAACAAACCCATGAAGAAATGTATACATAATTGCAAAGAAAAGGTTGCTTTTGAAGTGTTAGCTATTTAAAAATGATTTTATATTTATTCATATTTTATAATAATTATTTAAAATATTAAATATTTTTAATCACAGGCTGCATTGTGTGCACTTGTTATTTTTGAAGGTAAGAAAATGTATTTAATTCCTAGTAATTCCCTAGTAACAGCATGTTTTTATGCTAATCTGGTTTGGAATATCTGGTGTGGATGTGTTCTTAGAGGTTTAGGCTGTGGGGTTATTAGCTGCAGGACCAGAACAACATTTGAGTGCTGGGTTGAAACAAAATTATGTTCCTAAAGAGTTTAAGCATGCTGCACTTGCTGTTGTTAAGCAGCTTCTGCTTGAAATTAATTCCAGTGGGAAATAAAAGACCTTGGCTAATGGAATTACGTCAGTATATTTGGAATATGAAAAAGGCAAGCAATTAAAAATAGAATATTAATTAATTAAGCTTACAGCTTCCTCTTAAAGATTTAATGTTTGAAGGAGCACTGTAATAAACTCTAGCAAGATAATACTAATAAAACAAATATAATTTGACAGAGTTGGCTTATTAGATATTTATTAATTGAGTATGAGTTGAGAGTTGTGTCAGAGTGTTTACAGAGAATAGAAATAGCTGGTTCATTAGCTGTCAGTAAAAAGTAATAACTTTTTAACATCAGTTTATGCTATTTGTGGCTTTATTTCATAAAAAATCTTGACAGGAATTTAAAGAAGTTTTTCATTTCAGCTTTATGAAACTGCTAAGGAGGAAGACTGGTACAAAGGCTTCTGTGCATAATGCATGGTGCTTGGACAGGCCAGGCTTTAGTGGCTGTTTAGGGACCATACACTTCAGTAGCTGGATTTGGAAGTGAATCCCAGTTCTCACTTTTAAACCCCAGCTCCCTGGTGACATTCGCAACCCCCCATCATCTCTGGAGTTTCAGCCTGATGTCTATAATCGTGTTCAACTGTTTGTTACTGACTTTCTTCCATGTGCTGTGCTTTCAGCTCACAGTGATGTGTCCATGATAGATGGAAGAGCATGTGGCTGTTATTTTTTGACCTTGGCTGTCCCTAGTTGGACAGCTGTCACCAACAACTAGGTCCTCACAGTGCTGGATGCGCAGGAACACTGAGCTTGGCCAGCACATTCCTGTCTTCCCTAATTGGACACCGGGCTCCGTGTGGTTGGGAAAGAGGATGGACGATGGCACATGGCCACAGCTTTGTCTCTTCCAAAGAGAGTTTCAGGGGTGTGTGTGTGTCTCTGTGTGTGTGTATGGTGGGTGGAAATTCTCACTCTAAAGTCGTCGTTGTTCTGTGTTGGGCTGCATGGATCAGACACTTGTTTGTGTTATGAAGTATAGATTATATGTTAAAGTTGGCAAGCTGCTGCCTCTGTTTTTCAAAAAATCATTTAGGTTGGGAGACCTTTGAGATCACCCAGTCTAACTTTCAACCCAGCACCAACCATAATCACTCCTAAACCATATTCCCAAGACATCCCATTCAGATGCCTCTAACACTTCCAGAGATGGTGACTCCATCACCTCCCTGGCCAGCTTATTCCAGTACCTGTCTACTCTTACTGTGCAATTAAAAAAAAAAAAAAATTAATGTGAACCTCACCTGGCAAGAGTTCATGTCAGTTCATTTTGAGCTCATGTGATAATTTAAATGAGACTATTGCACATTATATTCTTGATTTAAGGTTTGTTACTTTTGCAATTAACATTTATGCTTCTGCTACAAGACTGAAAACAAGATGTTACAGTTAGACTTTTAAACACAGCCATTTAAGCTCCTAAATGTGCTGAGCTCTTATCGAGCTTCCTTGTTTAATTATTGGATGCTAATTTTAAATTCTTTCACATCTTCTTGTATTTTTTTGTCTCTATACAGTGCTTGACTTTGCCAGCTAGAAATATTTTTAAATATGTGTTAACATAGATATTGAGGTCAACCCAGGCCACCAAGGCTTCCTGAAAGCTGCCTTAGCCTTCATGAAGTCTAACCCACAGTGGAATAACATGGAGAGTTTGGGACCTACAAAATACTGATTAGGACTCTCCTCCCTATTCTGAGCATCCTGGCCTGTGAGATGCGTTTTGTACCTGGCACAGAAGTTTGAGTGTTATGCCCTGTTCTACCTTCCTGCTTCCCTGTCTCAACACCCCCCTCTGTTTGTGGTTTCAGGGCTGTTGGACAGCCACAAAAATAAGTACTTGCCTCTCTTCCCAATGACCCCTTGTCCTCCCAGTCACCTTCCCCTCTAGTTCCAGCATTTTGCAGCCAGAGTAGAGGATGAGACTGAGATTCCTCCTTGCACTGCTCCCTTGATGCAATCAGTACCCAGCCAAGCACTCCAGCTGCCCTGCCCTCCTGGTAGCCCTGGATGTCAAAGGAAATTTTGAGGAGCATAAACAAAAATTTGTTTGGTGCTTCAGTGGCTTGAATTTGCCATCTCTGACTCAAGCCAGAGCAATACAAGGACATGAAGTAGAAAATGGGTTCTGAGGATGCCGCTGTGTGGGGTGACTTGGTTTTTGTGCCCATTAGTTAGTGCTCTGACTCTGATTCCTGGAGAACCAGGGAAATTTTTTTTTCTTCTACTTTGGATGAGAAGACAGAACAGACCAACTGGAGGCTGTTTGAAATGTGTCCTATCTTATTTTGAAGTAGCTAAAGGACTCAAATGTCTTAAGGCAGGTGGTTTCAATGTGGGCAGAATCTTTGCTAGTCAGAACAAAATAATCTTTGCCCAGAAGCAGTTAGATTTTTAGAAGCAAGCAATTATCATTTGTATGGAAGTTATTTTCATTCAGACTACAGTAATTGTATAACTCAGACATGCCAAATTCAACTTATGACAAAAGGATAGGGTTTGTTTCTGCTTCTGACATAGCAGCTGTTGCAAACGTCGGGATCCAGTTTTGTGGGGAAGCTGTTAAAAATGACTGTTTCAGTTTTTTACAATGTCAAAGACAATATTCTAGATGTGTCCCTAGGCATTAATGTATCTGATGGACGCTGATTCAAAACACACTCTTGCTATGACTTGTGACCTCCCAGTAGGATTGTCTCTTTCTGAATCAAATCCAAGTAAGATGCTTCCTCAGCTTGACAAGGAAATGGACCTTCTTATGGTGGGGGAACTGTTCAGGGATCTCGTTTGTTACCTGCTGCCTTCTCAACAGCAAGCCCTGGCTGTGTGCAGCCTCCCAGGTGATAATTTGTAAATCTGTGTGGCAGTACTTCCAAAGTAGTAGTAGCTTTCAGAAAGCAAATATATATGGTTTCCTGTACATCCCTCCTGCACATCTTGTTGGAGTGAGGAAAATCTGTGTAAGCATGTGGGATGGAAGAAACACTGTTAAAATGAAGAAAGCTGTTTTATTACAAGGTAAGGTATTAAAGCACTCACAGTGAATCTCTCTGTATTGGTTTCAGGCTAGTATTTCAAATAAATATTGTAAAGGAAGAACATTTCCAATTAACAAGAGATAAAAGGAATAATCCTGCTTGTGGTCACTCTCTGTGGAATGTATCCCAGTAATGAGCAGATATGTTTTTCTTCCCTCAGGAGCATAAACATTTAAAGGAATTTCAGAACTTATTGGTTCTTGAATCACCTTCTTGAATCTAACAGAGACAAGGCTGAAACACTTCTTTCAGGTGATCTGGAAAAAAAAAAAACCACAGAAATGGCTTTGACAAATGCTTCATGCTTTTGGTACCATGAGGGGTATGTGAAGAGTTCTGAGACTGTTCTAGACCACCTCAGACTAGGCAGGATGCAGGAATATGACACTGGGAGATACTCTGCAGAGGTAAATGACAGAGCCTCTCCCTTCAACACAGGATGTGATCTGCAGGAAGCCAAGGGAGCAGGCCAAGCTGGCACCCTGAGGTGGCTTTGTCAGGTGTGGTCTGAAGTGATTCCTGCATTGGAGTGCTGAGCACTGCAACACTAGAGCATCACGTGTGAGCTGGGCTGTCCAGGGAGCAGATGTGTCCTCTTCGGCTCCTTTCCTGCTGTGTTTTATAGTTCTAGGAAGTGATGGAGGTAGTGGGTAAAGTGAAGTGAAATTCAGATGTTCTGCTTGAGAGATGTGGCAAAGACTTGGGGTTTCAATTTACACTTTTTCTGAGTTTTCAGTAAACAGACAAATCTAGTAACTGTAGAAACTTGGCTTCAGCTGTGAACAGACATTTTTTGTTTGCTTTCTGCTTTAAACAACATACTTCCTCATGGAGGATGTTACTCAGCTCAGATTTCCATAATTACTTATGGAGCATCCTGTAGTTAGTCCCTACCATCATGTGAGTCCCCATATTTGTTGTTTTCCTGCCAGCACCAGACTGATCAATGAGGACCTGAGGAAAACATGTTAGACTCTTCTGGGACTGCTTTGCAGGGGGAAGTTGTAATGATGTTTGGGTGAAAATGCTTTACAACTGGTCACAAACTGTCCTTGCTGGTGTTTGATGGCTGTTCTCCTGTAGCATTCAGTTACTGCAGCCCTCCAGGATTTGAGGATTTGAAGGGTGACAGCGTTATTCTGAGATTTCTTGACTTTTGATTTTCAAAACCGACCACAATATCCTTGCTGAATTTTGAGTTAGTAAAAACCATGAGGTGGAATGTTGGCAGGTTGCTCTAAAGAGAAGGATTAAGGAACAACAACTTGTGTTGGGCAGTCGAAGGGGAAGGTCTGGAGCTGTGCCTGCGTTAACCACGGGGTGGCAGAGGCAATGCAGAACTGTGTGTCCGAAAATGTTGCAAAGGTCCTGAGAGTGAGGGGAGAGGGCAAAAGTGTGTCTGTGTGCTGTCAGATGATCATGCTTAGTCTTTCTTTTCACGTTGTATATAAACTCCTTAAAAATCCCTTCTGGTGAAGGAGGGGATGAAATAAACACTTTGTAGCTCTGTTCTTGTGTCCCTTTCTTCCTCGGTCGACAAACAAATTAATTTTGCAGGAGAATTTTTAACCCCAATGGAGCCCCCTCATCCCCTGTTTGGCTGTGGCATTTCATGGGGAATGTCTGATCCGTGGGACAGGTGAGTTCATATACTTCTGTCACAGGGACTGTGCTGGGACCCAACCAGAAAGAGGTGAGGTGGCGGCAAGTTGGATTTCTGTAATTCTACATAATTCATTCAAATTGGAAATGAGACGAGGTTTAGTGAGAGGTACTTCATTATCAGAAATCTGGAGTAATTGTAGCAAAATTGGTGGGTACCCATGCGTTGTCAAGAAAAAGGACTCTGGATTTGTGTCAAGATACCTGTCTGGCTGTGACTGCATTTGGGAGCAGAGACCAAAAGGGGCCATCAGTGGGCAGTTTTAACTATGCATAATGTGTTTAATACTAATATTGAAGACCATTTCCCAGCTCAGACTGATTTTTGGTATGTTTGGAATAATTGGTGACACGGTGGATCTAATGGCCGTTTTACAAGCCAGTCTTACAAGGTAAGGTAAAGGATGAGAACAAAACCAAGCATCTCCTTAAGTCACTGCTATTCATACAAGCTTGGGCAGCTGCTGCAGATATGGCTCTGTTTCCTTTGCTTCCCACTTTCTCTATCACTCCTTTTGTTCCTCTTTCTACACTTTCTGCTTTCCTTTCAACAGCTGCACTAGCCCCCCATTTCTTCTGCAGCAGTGGGGGCAGAAGCAACGGTGCCATTTGGTCTGGCAGATTTGGTGGTTTGGCAGCAGCAAATGCCCAGGCTCCAGGAAGGAGCCTGGAGTGAAAGGTTCAGTGAGTGATTGGGGGAATTTTTACAGCATGTGACTCTTTTTGTTCAGATGTTTGATGATTACTGGAAACTCTATTTACCCCATAAAGAGAAAGTGTTGATAATGCAGGAAAATAGAGAACAGTCTGCTGGATGGTAGGACTGCGTGGGCAGAGCCAGACAGTTCCTATCCCCAGAGCAAGGCAGGATCAGATACCTTAAGATTATGCTGAAGAGGATTTAAGAAATGGTTAATGGGACGAAGGGAAAATAATGCTGACAAGGCATTCACTAGGTGGTGGAATGAACCCAGAAGCCCTGCAGAATGGGTCTTTGCTTGTCTCCTTATTTGTAGATCAAGTGATCCCAGATGTTAATCATTTTAACCAATGTTTTCTGGGCTGGCATGGGAAGCTCATAGAGGAGATATTAATTATTGCATTTTTATTTTATTACATTTGTCTGTAATGTAAGGGATGAGGCTAAGGTAAGGCAGAAGAGAAAACAGCAGGAAAAGAAGGCTGGCTTGTTAGCAGCTGCTCTGCAAGGCAGGAATTTCACAGGACAAAGGGGTAATAATGGAAATAAGGGAAATGGAAATTTAAATTGAAGAAGTCCAAAGGATTGCTGCAATAAAACCAAGACACTGGAAAGAGAGTGTCTTGTGATCCTGAGACAGGAACTGTGAGAGCAACAAAGCGAAAATCAAATCAATCGGGAGCCGAATGAAAGCGATGAACAATGATCAGACCAGGCCCCCAAGCCCTAGCAGTGGAAGGAGATACAAAAGTAATCCCCTTGGGTGACTTTAGTGAACCAATTATAGATTAAAAAATTGGAGATGAAACTTAAGGCATGTCTGATAGATACCAGCACAATTTATGTGACATTAACAACCCCCCACGAAGGATCAACAATTAAGGGTAAAGTAAATGTTGTATGAATAGAAGGTAAAGCTACCTTTATACCTAGGACATGATGGCACACCGTCTGATAATTATTCTTTCCCTGCTGTTGGAATCAGCACCAGCAAACTTGGTGGGGAGGTATTTGTCACACGATTCCGGGCACAGTTGCAGCGTTCACCACAAGGAATTTGCGTGTTCACGTTGTGACTCTCAGTGGGTAATGTACCGAAAACATCATGATGCTTATGTGACTAAAGGGGAAAAGAAATACCCTAGGAACTCAGGGGTGTCCCGTGGGTTATTAAGGTCAACTAATCCAATACAGCTGGAAATGCAGGGAGGCAAATCTCCCTCCTTAAAATAGTACCTGTTGTCTTGGGAAGCAAGGGAAGGTATAAGACCAATAATTGAGTAGTTTCTCTCCTGTGAATCTCCCTGTAATACTCCTGTCTTGCTGATTAAAAAAACCTAAATTAGGCTCAGTTGGAAGATCAGTTTATAGATTTGTCCAGGACTCCTGATACTTCAACAACTATAAACATGATACTGGCTAATGCAAAATGTTGTACAGTAATTGATTTGTGCCCAGCTTGTTTCAGTATAATGGTGCATCCAGAATATCAGGATAATTTTGTCTTCACCTGGGAAGGAAAACAGTAAAAGTGGATTGGATTTCCTCAAGGCTTTGCAACTTTATTTTTGAAAATCCTAGGCAGATTTAGAGGAGAGTTAACCAATAAATTTGTTTTAATACAGTGTGTGGATGATGTGCTAATGGCAAGGACAAACAGGGAAAATTGGAATACGCATGTAATGCCAATTACTTTGACAGCTAAAGATTATCAAATCTCCTCAACCAAATTACAATTCTGTAAAGAAAAGGGAGGGTGTTTGGGAGATTTTTTTTGTGTCAGGAGAGGGCAGGAAGGTACCACATGACTGAGCAAAACCTCTGCAAGATATGTCTAAGCCTACAATTTAGGAATAGAGAAAAGTTGTATTCTCTGTACCCCCCTCAATCATCAGGGAAAGTAGAAAGAATGAATCAAAGCCTTAAAGACATCAAAGATTTGTGCAGAGACTTAAATGGCCAGATGCTACACCTGTATTCCTGTTGCTTTAATGCACATGAGATGTAAAGGCCAAGTAAATTGAGACTGGCCCAGCACAAGTGTTATGTGGCTGGAATATTCAAATTCTGAACACAATCTTGGCTACAAAAACATTTCATTTGTTGCCTTTTTTTAATGGCTTGTATTACTGGAGAGACTCCGAGATCCCAATGTTTGATAAATACATCCAGATTTCCATCTCTAAGGAGATAAAAAGAGCCAGAAGGGCTCTGGAGGAAGGAATCGGGTGACTGTCAGCTGGATCTGTGCACTGCCCAGGGTCCAGATATTGCTCTCAGAGCATGGTCAGACATTAATTTTATGGGGTAAATGCCTCCATGCTTGCACTTTCTGAAAATCTTACTCATTTCACAATTTCAAGGTATGCAGAAATTTAATTTAGTCCTGAAAAACCTCAATTATTTGCTGTTTTGGCCCCAGCCAGAGCTACCTTGTTTAAGAGTGGCATGACCAAGGACTTCTCAGTCTGCCTTTTAAGTCCTACTTAGCATGCTGAAGCTGTGTTTCCAGCTTTGATCCTATAAAACACATTTTTTCAGCCTATTTCAGTTTGTGACTCTCCTAATTTTTTTTTTTCTTTTAGAGCGGTTCTGGTGCCCTTACAATGAATTTCAGTCTGTTGTCAAGACAGCCATTATCCCAAATGTCTGCATTTTCTTAGCACTTCTGGTAAGTAATACAAAGTTAAATGACCCAGGGGTTTTGGTTGGGTTTTTTTTGTTTTTTTCTTTTTTTTTTTAATCAAAGAGTATTCTCTGCTGCTTAAAATAAACTTTCTAAAGCTCTTTAATGCTTTAATTTGTTGCAGGTATCAGTGGCTGCAGTTTTTTTTTGTGTGGTAGCAAAGCTTCAGGAAAAGGCACAAAGTGTGTTTTTTGCTGCTTTTTCAAGTCTTCTGACTGCCACATTAGGTTATTCACATGCTAGAGTGTGACAGATAGGGAATCCCTGTCACAACCACATGCAATTTTGGGGCTGTAAAGCTGTTCTGGTGTCTTTTGTCCCCATTCTGCACCGTATTTGAAGATTTTTTAAAATGAGCATTAATCTGGCATTAACGTTCTCCGAACCACAGCAGATATAATGCTCAGACACTGTTCAGTGAATCCTGCAGAGGATTTTAACCTGTGAAATCTCCTGATTAGTTTAAAGGTGGCAACATTAGTGAAATTTCCCAAGTTCACCTTCCAAGCTGGGGTTTGGCAAAGTCTGCTTCCCCCTCAAAATGGGGGAAGACAAAACAAGGAGGAAGAGGAACGTGCTCAGTCAGTTAAGCTTTGTTCATGTAGTGACAGGAATGAACCCATATGTCTGAATAGCTCTGCAATAATAAACCATTTGGTTTGAGTTTTTTTCTTTCTTTTTTCAAGTAAATGCAAAGCATTTCACTCTACACGCAGCTAAATATAAATCGTGCCATTTCTAGCAGTAGTTCCATATATGGGCTCTTCTTCTTCACTTGTCATCGTGGGCCATGCTGGGAGAGCCATGTCAGAGGAGCTGTAATGTGTTTGTAGGATATTGGATGTTCCTTCCACCTCTTAGCAAGAGAAAGATGAAAATATCCATGGGTGCTCTGAAGAAGAGAGTGCATTCCTATTGGCCCTGACTCTTGCAGTGCTGGACTGTGCCTTCCCCAGAGGTACTTCAGGATGGAGAAAACCAACCGTACCTTGTCCATAATTAGGTCTGGAGCCTTTCTGTAGCAGTTTCTGATCTCAGCACGTTTCTACAACATCCCTTTTTTAATCTGTGGGTTTCTTTAACTGTCCCTGTCATGGAGATATCATCGCTAGTGGAGGCTCTGACATTAGCATTTGCTTTTATTTTTGCTAGCTATCTCTGTTGCTATGATCAAGACAGGTCTGGAAGATAAGCGCAGCTCTTGGGCTAGTTTAATGCAACAAAGAAAGAGCTCATATGAATATGAATCTTCACTAGTCTCTGGGCTCCTGCTGCCCCACACAGAAGCATTTCTCAGGTGTGTGCTCTGTTTCTGCCTTGTGGCTGCACAGTCAAACTCTCCTGTGAGCCAAAGCATATTTTAAAGAAAATGCACGTGTCGAGTTTCTGGATTTAGCTCTGCTGGCTACCTCTGAGTGAATCTGGGCCCATGTGTTTCCTGAGTGAGCACTGGCACACATTAATGACAGTAAAAATAGGTGTGCTGCCTTTGCTGACCAGCCTGTGGAAAGGAGATTTGCAGAGTTGATATGTACAGACTTCTTCATAATATTTCACGGGTTATTTCCTGCTTTCCTTGCTAGCTCAGGTTTTCCCATCTCTCATGCTCCATCAAGGCCTCATGCCATCTATGGAATGAATCTCCATTCCCCTTTCGTGAAGTCTTCAGTGAGAAGGGGCAAAATGACCCGGTGAACTTGCAGCTCACCAAGCAAAAAGGTTTTAGTTCACCTTCCAACTACAAATTCTTGGGTTTTTTATTTGGTCCCCTTCCCCTCCCCCCTTTTTCTGCTTGTGATTTCTGTTAAGCCTTACAAGGTGTTTTTCTGTCTGCAGTAATCACACAAAACTCTGTGTCTTTATATAAAAAGGGGAACTGGATTCTCTGCCTAGCCAAGGGTGCTGTGAGTGCTCATTAGCCAATGCTAGAAATTAATGCCAGATCTCATCTAACAGTTTCATTTCATGTGAAATTTGAGAGTGTTGCTCTTAAAAGAGGCTGCTGATTGATGACAACACAGACTGTGTGTGTGCTGTCATCTTTATCCTGGCTGTGATTCCTTTGAGTTTTTTGTTTTTTTTTTTAGCTAGTGAGGATGTGAGGGACAGAAGAAGCCTAATGGGACTTCATATACTGTGTGATGTATGGGGCACTTGCAGTCAGGAATATTGGACTCATAAATGTACTCATTTGCCCTGGAGTCACTGGGAGGGAGACGAAATGCAGGACACCGCAATGTCACAGTCGTGCAGAGTCACTTCTGTAGCAACAGAGTGGCAGCAGAAAGGCCATATTTTTCTTGGATTTTACTGCAAATGTGTAAATGGGCTCTGCTCTCATTGGCTGGAAGAGAAGGTAAACTTTTGCTGGATTAGTCTTCATGCAGACCCCTTTTGTATCTTGTTTTGCTGGGATTCGGGACATTTTGGGGTGCTGTTCGCAAGCAACCCTGCACGTGCTGTCTGTTCTGTCTTGTGGCTCCACCACAGCACTGCAACCCTAAGCTCTACCAGCTTGCCCTTCAAGCATGAAGGTGAAATGAAGTTGAATGTGCACATCCGAGGCAGATGGTTAGCCCCAGTCTTGCAGTGGTATTTGAGAGAGATTTTCTTCATGTTACTTCAGCAGCACAGAAGGAAATGAAAGTGTTTCTTACTGCAAATACTTTTTTCTCTCTCCCTTCCTCTGCACTGCTGTGAGTGTCTGAAGACTCACTTCACTGCTTTTCTCAGAGAAGTCTATTTCTGTCTCATCATAGATCAATTTAGGCCTATCCTATGCACATATGATAAGGACAGCATATTGCTGTGATAGCCTTGGACCAAATTTGTAAGTCTTGGACACTGGGAGCAGGAGGTGAGATGAAATTGTCATTGATAAGAAGCCAGAGTGACCAAAACTGCAGTTGAAATGTGGAATTCTTCAAGCATAGCCAGGTTGTTTGAAAAATAGTGCAGACCACAACACAAGGGTTTTACCCACTTCTCAGAAATGTGTGTGTACATGTGAATCCACAGCATGGAGCTTCCTTAAGGGGCTGTGTCCATGTCTGTCCAGAGAAATAGCACAGAAGTATGGGGTTCCCAGCTGCATCCTGAACCCAGATGTTGTAGTTATTCCCCAGCACATCTGCTAAGCATCTGAAAGCATCCAGATGTTGGCTCTAATGCTATACCAGTTTACTTCCTCCAGTGGACGAGACAGTTCCTGCTGTGTTGTTTGTGTAACCCACCTCGGAACTCAGTGCAACAGCCAGTGTGCTTTAAGCCATCTCAAAAAAGGGCAAAGTATCTGGCCCTACCTGGCTCTCCAGAGAACTGGTTCACAGTGTTTTTTTCAAGATTGGCTTTTCAGTCTCATCTTGGAGATTTGCACTCCAAACAGAGCTGGGGTGGCTTTTGGGCTACATTCAGTTTAGTTTTGCAATGCAACTTAACTTCCCATAAGCTTTACTCTTTGCCTGGGGTGGCTGTATGTATGGAGCCTTTCCTGCATGGCAGGTACCACTCAGTCACTAAAGGAGCCTGGCAAAGTTCTCATTTGGCAACACAGCCTTTGGGAACAGAGGGAGAGCCTAGTCCCACACCTCCCTCCTGCTGGTGAGATGTCAAGGAGTGATCATTTTTAGAATTTTAGAAAATCAGCTGGTTTTCATGTGCAGTGCTTTTTACCTGACTGGACTAATTTCTCCTCCCTGGGTGGGGATGCTGTACTTTGACAAACTAGAAAAGGATGAAAGAAATAGGTGTTTCTCCTTTGCCTGCTCTTGGCATTAGCATCTTCCTAAATGAGGTGAGCTGACCAGGGGATATTTTTGTCTCCCCTCACCTCTCAGCCCTACTCTCACACTCACAGTTACCTTCGCGCTGCGGGACTTTGCAGAGCACATTGTGGCTTGCATTGGCTCAGCCCGAGTTCAGTCATCCAAAACCTTGCAGGTCTATTTTGAAACATCATTCAATCTGTCCACTATGGAGTTTCTTTTCTTTTTTTTTTCCCCCCCACTCTTGCTTCTGACATCATTTCCCGAACACTATATTCACCGAGCTCTGTAGCCAGATCGTCTCCTCAGCATATGATGCAAGGAGCTCTTTGAAATGGATTTCGGCTCTCCTTTCACTCTGCTCTGCTTGCTGGTGATAATAACTGTTACTCAAGGTAAGTAGGATTTTTCTTTATGGGGTTGGCACAGATTTGCCTAGATGAGCAGACACCCTAATTTTGCTCCAAAATCTTTTCAGGATGCTACCAGGTTTGGGGCAACATCAAATAGTGTAGCTGCTAATGCATGGAAGGGGAAGTCAGACCAAAGTAAGACAGATTATTTTTCGAGTAAATGAGCAATAACTAACAAGCTTTTACTTTCTGAGTGTCCTGTGTCTGTAGAAGCTTTTCAGCGGGGAATGTAAGGTCCTTGTACGCAGAGTGCTGGCTGGAGAGTTACATGGTCCAGCTCCCAACACTCAGTGTGACCTTGGGTTAGTCCCCAAGCTTCTGTCACCCTGCCATTTACCCATCTCTGATTTACACATAACAACTTAATAATGTGCGAGTGTACCGTGAGACCTGGTCAAGTTAAAACTGTGACCTTGCTCTTTGGGTGAAAGGAGCTGTGCACCTGCAGCTGTTGTTTCTGCTATCCTCTCTGCAAAGTCCATGGCACTGATGCCCTGAGGACCTTTCTTTGCACAGTCTCTCATCTCTGACGGGGGCTGGTGGATGGTCATCTTAAATTTAGGGAGAGAAAAGACCAGCTGTTCAGCCTTTTGTTTCCCTGTGTGCATGGTGTGCACACCATTCCTGAAGTGGGGGAAGTTGGACCTTAAAGAAGGCGTCCCACTCCTCTGATTTTCAGTCACTGGTGATCCAACTTGTCTCTAGGGTTGGGTCTGTCCTTCTTATGTCTCACCTGGGCATTTTCCTTCCTGGGAGGGAGCCAGGAGGGGATGGATGGACATGGCAAGCTTGCTCTCCTTTCAGGCTCTGCCATCTGGACTGGTGCGCTCAGCGGCGACTCAGCAGTCTTTTCTTTGGAAATCCAAAGCCTGCAGAACTTCTCCAGCATGAGCAAGGAGGATAAGAAATGCTCTACAACTGTCCTAAATGATACTTTGTTGGCCAAGTGTGGCACTTCTGCCAGTAGATGGCTGAACTTAGAGAATGGCTCCCTAGTGCTGAGGAGTGTGGAGAAAGATGATGAAGGAAAATATGGATTTGTTTTTCAGAACACCACCAGAAGTTTCACACTGGAAGTATTTGGTAAGTGGTCTTCTTAACGACAAAAAGCTTTTGAACTTGTGAACCTGGTTGGAAGCCTGGTGCCTTGAAATTTTTCCAAAGAAGCTGCTTGAGCTTGCAGGAGCTATAGGTGCCTCTGGGAACTGTGCCAGTCTCCCTGCTGTCCCCTGTGGCCTCAGAATTCCTGCTCCCTTTTGTGTGCCCGCTCATCCATCTGCAGGCAGCAAAGACAGAAACAAAGTCACTTCTGTACAGGATCCAGCTCATTGCTTGGGTTAATATGGAGAAGACTTAGGAGGGTTTGTCCTCCTGCTAAACAGTGCTCCAGGCAGAGAGAGAGCGTTGTCTGGCCCTCAGCACCACCGCTCCTTTTGCAGGGCTTTCACTTACGCAGGCTTCTGAGATAAATTGAAGCGCACGAAACTGTAATGAAAATGTCTGAGCAAACTGGTCTCAGTGAAGACAAATGAACCCTTACACCTTTTGGGTGCAAACAGGCGGAACTGCCGTGCACAGTAGGTCAAAGATGTGACTCCTTGGTATGAAGAACAGAGGCTTAGACTGGAGGTAGTCAAAAACTGCAGAAGTGTCCTGGGTTTAACCTCCATTTCAGTGGATTTACTTTGGGAACATTTGCCTTCTCCTTCTGTTCTGTTGCTACCCCTAAGGCAGGGAAAAAATTCCACAGCCAACATGTTCCTGGAGGCAGGAAATTTTAACTGAAGATGATGTCCTAGCACAAGAAAATGATTTCTGAGCTTATTTCCATGGATGGATGTTCTCAGTGTTACTTCTGCTGTCAGAAATCCATACCAGTTGTCTATCTAGTTTGTATTTGCAGAGTGGCAAATGTAGGAAGTAGGTTTGCTCCTTGTAGTAGACTGAAAGTGAGAAATTCAGGGAAATGTAGCAAGAGCAATGACTCATTGATTCATTTTAAAATGCCCTAATCTGGGTATCATATCTAACTGCAGGTGTCCTGTGTTTGTACCCATGCTGGCCATGATTTCCACCAGTTCCTCTCTAAAATGGAAGAAGGGGCAGAGTGACAGCAAAACGACAAACCTCTGGTGGAGGAGGGGGGGCTGAGGCTCCTCCAAAGCCATGATTATCTGCTGATTACAGAGGAGGGCTGTGGGTAGCAATTGCTTTGGATATTCCCACCATCCTCTCAGACCAGGGACTTTTATTTTTTAATATATTTTTCAGTGTCAGTTAGGAAAATGAAAAGATGCCAGGTTTTGCTGGCATCCCCAAAATAGGGATCAAGGCTCACTGGCAGGGTTGGGGTGGGCACTGTTAAGGATTTCAGGGCAGAGTGCAGGCACTCAAGAATCTGGTTACTTGTTTCTGTGCTCCCTCGGTACAGTAAATGTGATATTACTGGGATGGCCGGTAAGGGAAGCTTCTGTTCAGCTCCTGTTCACTGTTGAGTCCTCTCCTCACCTCTCTCTTTCCTCCCTGTTCCCGTTGCCTCATGCTGTGTGCGTCCAGAGCCGACCATTGGCATCCAGTGCTTCCCTGATGGGACTGCAGAGTTGTCCTGCAACGTGGCCAGCAACGAGATGCTGGTCTTCCGGTGGCTGCTGAATGGCACCCACCTGAAAGCCGAGGGGGCTTGCATTAAGGATGCTGGGAAGAAGGTTCACCTGGACAAAACTGAGCCTGGGGAGTTTGTGTGCGAGGTTCTGAAGGGGAACAGTGTCACGAGGACCAGGCCCATTACGCTGTTTTGCAGCTATGGTGAGTAACAGCATCTCCAGGAAATCTTCCTTTTGGTCTCTTGCAGCAGCAAACTGAGGGGTTGTTGGTGTCCTCAAAATCTCTAACTCTTCTGCCCTCTGGCATCTCCCTTCCAGAGTTACCAAATCCTGCCTTTAGAAAGTGATTCCTTGATTTCCTTCTCCCTCTTGTGCCTTGGACTGACACAGCCTACAACCACAGATGGGATAAATTTGTTAAGGAGGTCCTTTTACCCAGCTCTGCAGCAAAGATGGATCTCCGTCTGTCTCTTTTCATACTTTTTGGTGATGGAGATTTGCACCCTCCTGTGCACTGATACTCTATGCTGTGTTAGAAACACAGGCTGCTTCCTACTCTGACATGCATTCATGACCCGGATGCCTTCCAGTTTCTGTGCATCCCCATAAAAACCCTTCCAGCAGTTCAGCCCTGTTGCTGCTGGACTCAGCTGAGGTGTTTGCCTCATCTCTTTTCCCCTTATCTAGGCCAGAAGCACAAAAGATTTTCTGCTCTGTACAAATGTCTCTCCATCAGCTCCATCCATCAGAAGTGGGTAAAGACACAAGCCATTTACTTATGGAATGTAGGGTTTTTCCCCCTCCATATCCTTGCTCAGACATGTAAGTCTACGAGAAGGCTGGGACTTTATCCATTTATCCATGGACTTTATCCATAGCAAACTATTCATAAATGCTGAGTATTCTGCTTGAATAAGGCCAGAGTTTAATGAGACAGAAAATCTGGATCCTTGGGTATCATTTCATTTGCACCTCCAGTAATGAAGGTCCTTCTACTCTCTGGCAGCAAAGATGGTTACCAAAGCTACAGGCATAACTTAACCATAACGTTTTTGACAAATTTTGCTGTAATTAATTTAATCACTTTTGCCACTAGAGAAACCGTACTGTAGCATTTTGGTAATTGTCTGGGACACTCCAGCTCCATGGCAGATACCGTCTTTTCTTCTGTGGTTGGCATGCAGTGGGTGTGAAAGCAGCCCTCCTGACCTAGGCCCTGTGTCCGGTGTGGTGGCGTTCAGCAGGATCGCCGTGGGCTGTCCGTGCCTGGTCCTGCTGGCGCCGCTGGCCAATCTGTGCAGATTTGGCATTTGTGGCTGTCCAGCAGTGATCTGAATCTTGCCCACTGAAATTGGCTGGAGGCTGTTCAGTGCAGTCAGACCCAGGCTGGCTGAGGCACTGGGGAACATCCATGAGCTGTTCAGTCAAGCCCTGTGATAAATCACACGAGTGCTGACAGATTCCATGGTTGATCCTGGCTGCCCAGTCCCCTGGGTGCGATATCTGTTCCCCATTTCCTCTTGGAAAGCTCGTGAGGAATTTAGTGATATCTCTTTAGGGATGGACTTGCGCATAAACGCATATTTGGAAGGGTCTGAAAGAAAGAAAGTGGCAACAATTCCACTTTTTCGTCACCAAATGCATTTGTAAAAAGTGAATTAAAGTAATTCTGGATACCAGTAAAATGAGTTGAAGAGGGAAATGGGTTCATTTAATTTAATTGAAGGTTAACTAATTATTTTTGTGGGTTATTATTAACTCCAGGCAAAGGACTGAATTTAGTTTTTCCACTGTAGGTACATGAACTATGTAAAAACATCTATTTGGGCAACCTGTTGGCTGATGAAATAATTTTGAATAATTATTACCAAAAAACAATTTGGCAGAAATGCTGTAAACTTCCTAGGCAACACAAGGCTCTCAACACACACGGGGTTCAGAAGTTAAGAAACTGACATATATAAAAGACTTTTATTGATTAATTACTTGTTCATTGCTTATTTTTAACACAATATTTTATCTCAAAAAGACCTTATTAACAAGTGGCAAATTTTTAAGAAAAAGATTCACGAAAAAAAAATCCAACTCGTATTTATACTTTTGGCAATATTCTCTACGTTTTCATCAACTAAAATAATAAGGGAAACTATTTCTGAGTCACTGAAAGTCTTTAATTTTGAATATGGATTTTTTTTGACTTGGTAATTGTTCTTGAAAAGACTGGAACAAGCACTCTGAAAATAGCACAAGCACCTGTGTGCAGTTGTTTTTACTGTCCAGGTGAGTAGGTGGAGTGTGATAGTGTGTAGCAAATCCTGGAAAGTTTAAAATTCTTCCTGGTCTCTGGAGATATGGAGCAATTAGTACTTTTGAGGGCTTGAAAATAAGCTCCAAATGAGCCTTTTGGTTGCTGCAGTGCTGTGCTGTGCAGACATGCTGCTGAAAAGGAGTTAAATTATTCAGAAAGGGATGGCACAGGCTTACCTAAGGAGTTCTAAGGATTTTGTGTTATAGTTAAAGTGAAGCTGTATGGGTTTTGGGTTGTTTTTTTTTTTTTTTTGCATATGGCAAGAAGAGCTTTCCCAGAGGCTGCCCCAAATTGGAGCAGATTATCTCAGTGAAGCAGCAAGCCTGGGTGGGTCTCTCTTGTGCAAGTCTGCGATGCCCTCTACCAGCTGCCTGCTCAGCAGCAGCGAACCTGCGGGTCTGCCCCGAGCCAGGGCTGCCGAGCCGGGTAAGAATTACCTCTGCCTTGTGCTGCCCTTCTGCTCGGCCGTGTGCAGCCCTCGCTGCCGCGGCGTGCTCCGCACGCTCCCGGCCGGGCAGGGGCGCGGGGCGGAATCCTGCCCCCAGCAGCAGGGGAAGGATTTTTTTCCTGGCAGCTCTGGCTCGAGTGGCTGTCGCAGCCTTTGGTGCCTGAGGCAGTGCAGGCTCCGATAAGACTTGCTCTGGGGTTGGTGCAGTCATTGCACGACTGTCCTGAGCGGATTCTCTGATACCGGCTCTGAGGGCAGACTCTGCTGCTTTTCCTTCGGCAGGAGGTGCTTCCTTAGGTCTCCCTCCTCAGCTGCTCGTTTTCATACAACTTCTTGAAATGTAGTATCTTTCAAACCACCACATTCTCTGTTAAATTTGAGTAAATCTTACAGAGTACCCTAAATGTCAGTGATCAGAGGAGGCAGAAGCGAATGCACACGGCTTAAGCACACAGGCCTCTTCTCTTAATGAAAAATTCCATGCCATAATTAAATGATGTGACATAAATCACAACGTACCACGGTTCACAGCTGCCCTGATCCAAAGTAAAGCAACAATGATGTCAACAAGCTCTAATCTGGCTGCACAGTTTCTCCCACTGGGAGAAAGGAGTTTGTCCACCATGGTACCTAACAATGCTGTGTCCTTCTTGCAGACCTGCTGCGGTACCCAGGGTTCATCTACATCCTGGCAGGGTGTGCAGCAGGTGTGCTCATCCTGGTGGTGGCTTTGCCTGCAGCCATATGTTGCTGCATGAAGAGGAGACACAAGTTCATCCCGGTGCCTTCAGGTGAGTGGGGAATGCTGTGACCTCCCTGTGATTAATTTTGTAGAGGACCGTGTTTGTGCAGGTTGGGATTGACATGGCCTTAGAGTAACCTGGTCTCAGCTGGGTGGCTGCTTGTCCTCCAGCCTGTCCTCCCTTGACCTGCTGGAGCAGAAGTCTGCTTGCTGATAGGCAGCTTCTGTGGCCAGCAGGGTCTTGAATTAAACCTCACTTTTCTTTGTGCGTGTGTGCCCTCACTCTGTGCTCCTGGCCAGAAGAAAAACCCACAGCAAAACCTTTCCTATGGGCAATAAAATTGAACCTCCTTCAGGTGTGATCCCGAAATGACCTGAAGGTCTCTGAATGGCAGTCCTCTGTCAGCACAAGTCCCTGAGTGCAATCTGCCCGTGCCACCTCAAGCTGTGATCCTGCCAGCATGGCCAGGCGGGTCTCTGGCAGGTTGGCAGTGGCCCTCCGTTCTCGGCATCTGCCTGCTCCGGGAGCGGAGCCAGCGTGCGCGAGGAGGGGACGCAAACACGCCTTAGGGGTCCGGCCTCGCAGCCCACCCGCCGAGGCTGGGCGTGCGGGAGGCCTCCTCCTTCAAATCTCTGCGGTTGGTTTCACAGAGGAGGAGAAGGATGACGGGTTAACAATGTCGGTGGTGTCCGGTGAAGGCATGAAGAGCCCCCCCAATGGAGACCATGTCGAGGCTCAAGCTGCCCAAACTGACCGTCCTCCGAAGCCTGGTGAGTCCAGTGACCTGTCTGAAGGGGCAGTGACACCTCGTTTAGGAGGGACACCGTGTTTGTGTGTGGCTGGTGGGGGTGGAGGTGACAGTAAAGAGGGGCCTGGGACAGCGAAGGTGCTGCACCTTCTCCGGGAGCTGCAGCAGGACATTTTTCAGTACCTTACTCGTGCCGTGAGAGGTAGAGGCAGCCATCCCACAAGCATCCCACAGAGGGTGCTGCCAGCAGGCGGCAGGCTGTCTGTTCCAGGATCTCCTGTGCTAAAACACAAACCTCAAAAACAGCAACCCCCTCCAAAACTCAGCAGTTTTCCTGCTATTTTCTCACCCCTCTCTCCTTCTCATCAGTAACATTTTATAAAAATCGGCATTGTATTTGTAAGCAGTCATCTTCAGGACGTCATCAGCAGGAGCCAATATGCTGAGCTGTAAACACAGCTAAGTCACATCAAAGCCAGAGGCTTGTGTATTTTCTTAAATTGAGGCTAGAGTGGGAATATGGTCACATTTTAAATTCTTCAAAGAGATCAAGCACAAACCCCCATAGCTTTAGCACAATATGGTCAAGAGGGTGCGATGATAAAAACTCTTTAGAAATACCCTGTTCTGTAAGTGGTGATATTAATACTCAACTTTTTGCATTATGTTTCCCTCGGTTTTGCTTCCCATACACAAATGCTGGCAATGCCTTGCCTAGTAATGCACCATCATCAGCTGAAGTAGATTTAGCAGAGACATCATGAACTGGAGCAACATTACATAGGTCACAGCCTGGCCTCAGCGTCGCATTTCTCATGTCCTTCACTGTACCGTGCACAGTCTCCTGTAGCTCTGCTGTGCTTTATGTTTAACCTTGGATGCTCTTTGCTCTGCTTTCAAAATATTAAATGATACTCATGAACATAGAGCAAGAAAGAGGAAAAATGTCTTTCAGGTCAATGTTTAATATTAATATACTTCAAGTGTAGAGCTTTTAATAAAAAATTCAAACATTTTAAGTTTGAATATAAAAAAAATAGCCCATATTTAGATTTTTTACAATTAAGTAAAAAGCAGAGATGAGTGTGGAAAGTAGGCGAGAACTAAATGTGTGCTGTTAGCCAGCTTTAATTATTCAGGTGTAAGTGAATAGATTTGGCTTTAGTATTTTGGTACTAAAGGTTTGGTCCTAACATTACTAAAGTACTTTGGTACTAAGAAGGCAGATAGCTTCAGCACCAAAGTGCCCTGAGGCATGATGGATAGCTCAGTAAATGAATAGTTACAGAGAAAATTGAAATTTGACTTGCAGATGCCCGGGGCGAGGGGACTGAGTGGATTAGGCAGCCTGCAGCATTAGGGACCAGGGGGAGAATTTCCATGAGGGTGAGCCACAGTGTGAGCACCTACAAACCATTTCTCGCTTTTCCAGATGCTGCCCAGATTGGTCAAGGCGTTGAGCCCCAGCCACTGGCAGAAGAAAACTTACCAGTGCAGCCAGAAGCTGAGAAAATGCCGGATCCTGAGGTCGTAGTTGATATGGAAAGCCAGGAAGATGCCTCAGACTCTTTCCTGGATCCAACTGATGACTGATCTGACGTCCTTGCTGTTCCACCCTGAAGCCTGTGACACTTGTCCTTTGCATCCCATAGTCTCGCTGTGTCTGGAAAATTTTTAGCAGGGGAAAGACGAGAGGTGTCAGACCTTCTGACCTCATTTAAAAAGAAAAAAGAAAATATAGAGAAAAGCACACACATGGCTTCAAGGCCGCACTGTCATGGCCTGACAGGTTCACTAACAAACAAAAGTGGGCAGCTCTTTGATGCTTTGCCTGATAACAGAGCTGGCAGCACAAGTAAGGAGCCCCAGGGGACAGCCTGGAATGAGATGGGTGGCTCCTCCTGCTCCCTGCCCACCCTGTGCCTTGCCAGTCAGGGGCAGGCACTGTGGGCAGGTTGAGGTGGCCTGCCAGTCCCAGGCAGAAACCAAGGACTTGCCAGAAATTTCCTAAGAAAGCTTCTTCTTGGGAGACTTCAGGGCATGTTTTTCACAGGCCCTGCCATGGAAACTCAAAGGAGGTCTCAGCTCTGTATCTGCTGTCCTGGGTGCTTACCTGAGTCGCTCCTCTGAGCTCCAGATCCCGTGATTTGGCCCTCACCTCTTGCTGACTGGAGCAGGAGCAGCGGTAGGGGCTTGAAATTTGACTTGCAGATGCTGCGTGCAGAGCTGGGGTGATGCTGGCTTTGCTCACCTCTTGGTGCCCCAAATGACAGAGGGTACAGGTCACCTTTCACCAGAACCCAGCTGCTTGGGCTGCCCCTGACCTAAGCCAGTGCTGTCACTCGCTTGCTTGCCTGCAGCAGGAGGGGGGGCTAGGGCTTGGGGCTGCAATTTTGACAGAAACCTTGATTTTAATGCTGAGGTTGTTTATCAATTCAAGCATTAGTGCCTTTAGTGTAACAGTTTAGCTACTGCAAGCTGATGAAGCTGGCCATCTGCCTTTGCATGTAGGCCTGTTTGGCGCCATGTTATTTGCACAGACAGCAGCAATTTATAGAATCTCTTCGGTAAGTCTTGCTGCTACTCACGTCCTGTTCTGCTCAGGGGAGGCGTGCCTGTGGAGCAGCTGGGGTACACCTGCAAGGAAGAAGGATGTGGTGAGGAGAGGACAGGCAGCAGGTAGCTGAGTCCCAGCAAACCTGCCAGGGACTGCAGGGCTGTCAGGCTGCAGGGAGTGCTGCAGGATGTGCTGCCAGAGCAAGGTATTTTCTGTATAAGACAATTTTAGTAGTCAGAGTGAGGTGTTAAATTGGTTGTTAGTGTTAAATTGGCCCGCTGGGATAGAAAGGCATGGTAGTAAAAGCAGAGATGCTACAGACAGGGACCAAAAGGGATGGGGAGGTGTGTACTGCATTCCTCTCCTCCCTTGTCATTTTGTCCCTGTTTTATATTGTGCTGACACTGTGAATCCCCTGGAAATGGATTTAAGATATGCCTGGTGAATACCATCCAACGAGGGCTGCGAGCACCCCAGCAGAATCCAAACTAAACTGAAGGCTTCTCTCCCAGGCCAGGGGGCTGGTGGGATGGCTGCACGCTTACCTGGGAGTTCTTCATCTCTGTGTACTTGCCAAGGCTCTGCATCAGTGACACCCAGCCATAGGTGATTGCTCTCGATGTTTCCTTGTCCTGTGACTCTCTTTAGAAGATGTTTGGATCTTGTGTGCTGTCTTGGTGATGATTCAGCCTCTCTGCCGTAGGAACTAGATTTTCCACGGTAAGAGGGAGATGATAACTCTTTTCCTTACGGTGCTGTTCTAACTCCTTTCAGTATAAACATTCCTCAAAGGCTGAGTTGAATGACAGAAAAGTGACACACAGTGCTTGAGGTGGCAGCGCAGAAGCAGCAATACTGGGTGAATGTCACTGAGCCAGTGTCACCAAAATGGGGGGACATAGTCAGCATTGCTTCACTTCTGCACTTTCTGATAGGGGCAGGAGGGGACAGTCGACTCCAGCACATGCTTCAAAGGCTGAACAGTGCTCTGAGCTGTCCTGGAGGACAGCAGTGTTTCAGTGCTGAGGGTGAGACAGCTGGGCCAGCCTTGTGCTGCTGGGCTGGGGCATCCCAGCTCTAGCTTATCCTAGTGCTGCCTTCCTGCTGTCAGCCCTGAGAGGGCTGGGAGTGCCCAGCAGCTGTGAACACCACCACTATTATGATCCCTAGGAGTCCTGGGAGGATTTTTCCCATAGAGATGCAAGAGGTCTCTGTGAGACAGACTGAACCACAGCTGGTTTTCTGTCCTTTACCTCTGCAAGTGCCATTCAGCAACAGGGCAAAACTTTCTGTTACTGTGAGGTCAGGAGAGAAGTGATGCAACCTGTGCTCTTCCTTTAACTGTATGTGTTCATGCCCAGCTATTATTCTTTTTTTGGTGTTTTTTTTTTTCTTTTTCCTTTTCCCCGTGATTCATTTTGTTCCAAATAAAAAGATCTGTTTTCTACCTTGTTTCGGAACTGTTTAAGTTTTGTTATTTTATAATTGTCTCTTTCAGGTTTTTACAGAAGTACAGGCTTATTTTCAAATTTATACACAGCCAAATAAAGGAAAGGTGATAACAAGTTATTGCTGACTAGAGCTGACTTGGGTGGTCAAGGGCACAGAGATCATGAGGACATTCATCTGTAAGTCATCCCAGGAGAGGCTGCAGGGCAGTGGCACAAAGCTTGTCCCTGTTGGAATGTGTGTGTTAATGTGTAAGTACATCCGTGTGCACCAGCAGCTCACCATGCCCTGCTCTGGTGCCTTGCCTGAACTGCGAGGTGCAGGGCAGGGATACAGGGTGAAAGGATGGGTTATACCCATATTTATCCATCTGTATTTTTTTGTGACACAGAAGCCACCTTAGCTGTGAGAGAGATTACTGGACTGCATAGCAGCTTTTCAAGGAGGAGGTGGCTTGTTCTCATCCATAGACAAGTGGGCCCAGGTTGTGGGTAAAAGCAATGTCCTGATATGATCCTATCAAATCCCTTGAGTTTACCATAACAGGTTTATCCCTGGAACACTGGTGTGACTGGGCAGGGGTGATCCTATGAACCCAGCATTCCAAGGAGCTGTCTGCCTGAATTTCCAGGTGTTGTGCTGCATCTCCCAGGAAAGAGCAGGGACACTTTCCAGCCTGGATCTGACAGAAGAACAGGCTATGGATGTGGATGGTGCCATCAGGATTTTGACCATAAACAGAGGTGCCTATACGGCCTCTTTGGGGGTTCTGGTGCCTTTGGTGAGGATGTGCCATGCCAGCCCTGCCTTCTCTGGGCTGCTGAGAGAGTCCTTGGTGCCTCCAGGTGGCTCTGGCATCCTCTGGGGCGCTGGTGCTTTCCAGGTGATGGGAACTGACCGCCACATCATCCTCCCTGGACACTGGTCATGACTGGGGGAGGCTGGGAGTAGTGCAGCTTCCACCCTTCTGCTAATCAGGTGCTGGCAGGCTGAGGGGAGCTCTGCTCTGTGGGAAACATGGATGTTTTGGGATGTGATATCCTCCCACCAGAGACAAACCACCAGTGGTTTGTAGCATTGTACAGAACAGAAGTTTGGATTTGTATCCATGTCAATCTTTCATGGTGGGAAAAGAGGAGTTTGCTTGTGGCATGTGCTAAGCAACAAGTGACATGAAATGCAATGTGTAATCTTTTCATCATGTAATTAATTTAGCTTATGAATATAAAAGGAGAGCAGAGAATGAACTTATTTGACTTAAGATCAAAGTGAAAGCAAAAACAAGCAAAAAATGTGTTGTAGAATGGTGAGCCAAGAAAATGGAAGGATCCCTTAAGATTTCTTTTAGCATTCAGGATGAACCCATCCCCACAAAACTATCATGTCAGAAAAGCTCCCACATCCCAGTAATGAAACAGTGTTTGCTTCTTAACCTCTACCACAGGCTGCTGTTCCTGATGTCCCAGTGGTTGTGTATGTAGCCCTTGGGGTGCTGCCTCAGAGCCCAGCATGGGAGCAGAGATACCAGGGCCAGAGCCAGCAGTTTATGGGGAGCTGCAGGACCAACCCTCCCTGCCACCCTCAGCTCTACAGAAACAAGAGTGGAAGTTGGTGAGCCTGAGAGCAGATAGACAAAACTGATAAACGTCAGTTTACAATACCAAATCAAACATCTGTTGTACTGAAGAGACGTGCAAACAATTGTGGTGTAAACCTCTGATCAAAATCTCTGTGTAGTTGAAAAAAACCCCTCTAGATTTTAGGCATGTACATGGTAAGTTCATGTCACCTTTTATGAATTATTGCAGCTCATTTCAAAACAAGCAAACAAGAGGTTCATGTGTAATGAACCTGTACAGGCAGTGTCACAGACAGACATCTTTAAATCCATTTCTTAAAATGGAACAGCAAATTCTGGTGGTGTAGAAACCAGCCTGGTATTATTACCCTCAGGCAGGCAGGAGTGAGATTCCCCACAGATTTCCATAGGTAAACACACAGAACTGGTAACAGAAGTGGGCAAGGACGGCAGCACCGCCCATTTCTATCTGAGGTGGAAGCAGAATTCTGTGATGTGTCATCTCAGAAGCTTGGATTAGTATTTGGACGATGTTTGTGCCTTCTGCCGGGCTGCTCAGTGCCTGGGACCTTTGACATCCACTGTGTCCTGCATTGGTTTTGTTCAGAGTAAATGTTGCATTTCCTTTCTGCAAGATTATGTGACTCATCTCCTCGGGAAGAGGATGTGGCTGGAGACAACAGGAGCATTTTTACTGAGAATCTAGAAGGCCCTAAGCCCTTCTAAGTATTTGTACTTTCCCAACAAGCAAATCATTGAATCATAGAATAGTTTGGGTTGGAAGGGACCTTAAAGTTAATTTAATTCCTACACCCCTGCTGTGGGCAGGGACACCTTCCACTAGACCAGGTTGCTGAGATCCCTGTCCTGGCCTTGAACATTTCCAGGGATGGGGCAGCCTGGGCCACCTGTGCCTCACCACCCTCACGGAAAAGAATTTCTCCCTGATACCCAACTTAAACCTACTCTCTTTCAGTTTGAAGCCTTTACCCCATGTCCTACCACTGCATGTCCTTTCTGGCAAGTGTTGTGTTAATTATATCAAGTTTAATTTAACTTTGGTATGATCAGTTAGCAGATTTCTTTGGGCTGTGCAGGACCACGGGGAAGTGCAGCAGTCTTTCTGCCTGTGCATGCTGATGGCATTATTGTCACCTTCATGAAGACATTTCCTGCCTGAGGTGGGATTTCAGCCCCAAGCAGCAGAGGTTCCCCCACTCTCCCATCAGCCCTGAGGAACCTGACTTTATAAAATCATTCCTTACGCTTGCAAGTTCATGTACCTGGCACAGCTGTAGTCTGTTCATTGTGCCAAACACTAACATAAGGAAAGTTCCCATCTGCAGAGGTAGAAAATATGGGTGGCCAATGTCAGCTTATTTTTAAATTGATCTGTTTTTATGGTTAGCATATTCCGTGTCACACTTTGCCAATATCCATGATAAAATACTGAATGGGGCTATAGTCCAAAGTGTGTGTTTTATAGCTAATATAAATAGAGTTACTATTGGAAATTCTATGCAGAATTTTTAAAACTGATGATGGCTACTGATAGTTTTAGTATTGTCTAACACTACAGAAAATAGATGTATTACAGACCAAGAATTACTTGGAGGCAGTTTTCAGCAAATCTTTTGGAATTGCAAATGCACTACATTGGAGAGAATTATTGTCTACTCCCATATCATATGCAAATGGAATAAAGAAATACAGCTGGGTGCCTATCTTCCAACCAGCATTGCTGTCTCATCTTTGGTTTATACAACTTCCTCTTTGAGGGCAAAACATATTTTCCCTAAACTGGGAACGAAGCAATTTTGAAAGCTTTTTTTTTTTTGATACTGAAAAACCATGTAACAAGATATCTTCAAACAAACAAAAAAAAAAAAAAGAAAGAAAGAAAAAGAACTTGTGATGGTGTTTTTGTCTGTGTGAAGAGACTTGCAGTAATAACATTGACAGCATGACTTGAAGCAAAGAGCACTAAGAGTTTGTGTTGATCTCCTGTGGAAGCTTTCAATCACAGAGCAATGGCATCAGATTTCTCCTCTGAAACAACCGGCAAACCTATGGTGAGGGAATTTGGGACAGCAGGGGTGGGATTCAGGGATGTGTCAGGCGACACATTCAGGAAGGTGTGTGAATGAACGTCAACTCAGTTCACCTCGAGCCAGCTGGAGAAGTTGGTGGAGGCTTTCCCGAGGGGACACACGGAGCCTGGAGCAGGAGCACTGCTGGGTGGGACAGTCTGGGTGGGACAGCCTCTGCTGCTGCTGCCTCTGCTGTGTCAGGATGAACTGTGACAGGACTGAGAGAGGAAGGGGGTGATCACACAGGTTCAGTGATTGCTGTGCAGGATCCAAAGGGAAAAAAGGGCACGGGCTTAATGACTGAGGGTACAGACGTGTTGGTGAGTAATGGCAGACAGAGATGCTTTTTCTTCCCTTAAATAGGTGGGGAGGCTGCAGGGATGTCAGGCAAGGTCTGTCGTCCATCATCCTGCAGACTCTTCAGGCAGTAGAAAATGTTTTTCTCCAGAAAGCTGCAGCTGCAGTTGCCTTCTCCTCACGCCCGCTCTCTGTGGCGTTTGTCATGGATGGTGCTCCCCAGACAGATGCTCTCCTCTGCTGGTGGTAGATCACAGCCCCACTGAGCCCCTCAGGCGACGCTTTGTCTGGGGCTGCAGGGACTCCTCACTCCTCTCTGTCTTCTGGGCCATTTGCTGGGAATGTGCTGTGCTAATTTTGGTAAGCCCAAGAAGGGGAGTAAACCCAAATCTGATAGCAGCAAACAGGAAATAACGTTTCTTCTTCCTCCGCCTCCTCATTCTAGTAAATCCTTTCCAGCATTTTTATCTTGATGTCACTTTCTGGAATAGGTTTTGCTAGATGAGATGGGAGAAGGGTGATGGAAAGGCCAGACTCCAGCCAGCCTTTTAGGTACCCTGAATGCAGGTAAGAATGTGCCAGCTCTCCTTCCTTCCTGTGCATGAGTTGGGCCAGGATTCCTCTTGCTGCCATAGGAGATCGTGGTGAAAGCTGTGCAAATTCAGCTTCTCTTTGTACACATTTCTGCCCAGCTGTCGAGAGTTTGGGACTTTTTTTCTTCAGATGATTTAGTGTCTAATAAGGAGCTTTGTATCCCTGCCTTTTGTTGAGCGTTTAAAGCTTTGTTACTTGGCCCATACAAAGATCTGGTTATAGCTTTCTCTGGAGAACCAGATGCAAATGAAAAAGCCCTTCTTTGCTGGAGAGAAAATCAGGAGGAGTCAACAGTGCCATAGATTTTATCTCATCTATCTTAAGAAGTCCCAATGGTTAAACAGCTTCAGCATAAGAGGAAAGTAGATGCCTGTTTTTAAACTGAATTACTGATGTTGAAGAGCTTAAAGGAATATCGGCATAGCACAAATAACCATGGCAGCTGTGGTTCTAACCCAGTGCCTCCTACCTGTGAGGGCACAAGGCATGCACAGTAACTTTCCATTGAGGCTGCGCTGTAAACTTCCTGCTCTGCAAAGTGCCTGCTGAAGTTCAGCAAATTTTTAGAGTTGCTGAAAGCCGTGTATGTAGGGAACATGAGACACACATAATTAACAAAAAGGCTGCTCTTCGATGATGGCAATGTAAAGGCATGGCTGAAAAGAATGGTGACACCATCTGACTGTCAGGAGTGCAACAGAAGGAGCTGGGCTGCAAGTACTGCCCTGGTGGAAATACAGTGAAAAGCCACAAATTGCCACCGATGCCCCGGTGCTCACCTGCGTCACACAGAACACCCTGCACCTGCCTGACTGAGATCTTAAAAAGCAGAAACTCTCAGAAATGCAATGACACAGCACCTTAGCCATTACTCTTCCTGGCAAGCAACAGCAGCTGTGGGACGTAAATGTTCAGAAAGATGGGCAGCTTTGTGCCTGTGCTTTCCTTTGCTGTGGAAAAAGTTCTTTGCCAACATTGGTGTGGCTCCTGCTGCAGATATGGGGTGTTGGGCCCAGAGCTGAGCCCATCCTGCCACTCTGAGGTTTCTGTCTGGCAGGACTAGGTGAGGTGATGAATTTAAATATAGGAACAGATAAACATCAGAAAGGCCAAAATCAGGTTCACAGGGCACAGGAAACTTGCAGGACCAGAGAAGAAGTAGGGGAAACTGATCTGCTAAGTCAGGATCTGCACTGAGCAGGAAAGGACTTGAATTTTCACTAGATCTCATGGCCCTAGATATACATGGTGCAAAGAGCATCTGTATAAGTGGTGTGAAAGACACCAGGGCACTTTTGTTGCTTCAGAGAGCAGCAGCAAGGCTGTTCTGACAGGTCATTCAGATGTTTCTGAGAAATTTACATCTTAATTTCCCAGTAATGAGAGCCAAACCTCCTTATATGTATGCATAAGACCACATAATGGGTCTTTTTTATTTTTGCTATCACAGGTCCACTGTCTAATAAATAAACTACAGACACTTTCAGGATCCACAGTGATGCTTAACAGAGGCTTATGCAAGGTCTTCTAGGAGGAGGGACATTTTATGCCAACACACATGCTCCCCAGGGGCGGCACTAGTAGGAAAAATGCCAACAGCGTCTTGCATTTGAAGGGGAGACTTCTCTTTGTCTGTGGGAACTATATAAAGGCCGTTCAGAGGCAGGAATAAATGTATTATCCAGCTGTTTGTGCTCAGTCTCCTGCATCACTTCTCAACCTCCCACCTGCTCATTTCCAACTGTCCCTCACTTCTCTCTGAATTTATAATACTGTAGTAGAATAAAACACTGTACAAAACATCAGGTATACATGCATTTATTAAGCTGGTTTCTGGGGAGTGTCAGATCTAGTCTAAAAGATTACTTAGATGGCAGCAACAACTTGTCTTTCCTGAATATATTTCTAGGAGCAGCTATTCTTCTATTATCCTTCTTGGGTAGCTAGTCCATCCACTCTCTTGTGATAAAGGGGCACATTGTAGTTAATACAGGTCTTTGTGTATTTACCACTGCCAAGACTAGAAGAGGCTTTTATGGTCATTTATCTGGCTTCTTGTGTAAGACAGATTGATTGCAGCATGCCAGCAAGCCAACACCTTTTGCAGCAGTAGTAATGTCACTGAATTTATTGGAACAAGATGCTGAAAGTTAGGTCCTAAATCTAGGGCCATTATTGATGATGGAAGCCATCAGCAAGACTGAAATGCACCATCTGCAGGAATAACTGGTGGGATGCTGCCATCTGCTCTAGCCTCAGTCGTTGCTGTGAACCACAGACTGCCTGGCCTATGTTCCTTCAGACCAGAAATAAAGGGTGTTTTTTTGTGAGGTTTGGCTGTTGACACATGCTTACAGCTGGAAAAGAAGAAATTGTGTCTGAGAGAGAACACCTGGGGCTAAAGGTTTAACGGCATGAGGTTGTATTGGGGTGGGGGATTTAGGTTAGATATCAGGAAAAGGCTCTTCTCCCAGGGGCTTTTGGAGCACTGGAATGGGCTCACCAGGGAAGTGGTCACAGCTCCAAGTCTGTCTGAGCTGAAAAATTGTTTGGACAATACATTTAGGCTCAGGGTGTGATTCTTGGGGCCTTCCTATGCAGGGAAAGGAGGTGAACTTGGTGGTATTTGTGGATTCCTTCCACCTCAGAATATTCTATGATTCTATGTGGGATTATGAACATCACTGGGGAATTATGTCTCTTCAAATAATCAGCTGAGGACTTTTCTGCATGATTCATGGTTTGAAAACATTAATTTACTTTTCATGAGAGAAGGATAAAAAGGTTTGTGCAGACAACTATCTCAGCATCAGTAGTGTGTGTATGTGTGTGTGTGTCACTATTTCTGGAAGATTTCCATTGTGTACAGGCAGCTCAGGGCTCCCGGTTAGCTCTGAGGCACTGAGGCAGCATCCCTGCCAAACCCTTGGCTAAAGCTCTGTTTTGAGTTATTGATCTTCATATTTCCACCACTTTATTCAAGCTGGAGTTTTTCCTTTCCTGGCCCTGTGTAAGGCAGAAGTGAAGAGGAGGCAAGAATATGTCCTTCATCAACCAAATAAATGGCTGAAACTCTATGTGGGAGCTAGCAGTTCCTTGGCACTTCGTAGCGCATGGCAACGGCCCTTGCTAGGGCTGACTTTGCTTCTTCCTTGCTCCAGCCACTGCCCACAATTCCTCCTGCTTTGTAAAAAGCTACAGTAAAAGGGAATGTGCCATCAAGAAGCCCTAAGCTGCCACCCAGGGCAACCCAGACGGAGCCCAGTCTTGCAGGCCAGGGTGCAAGCCCAGGAGATCTCCCAAGAGTAAAGTTACTCTTCCCCAAAGCTTCCCCTCCACATATTACCCATCTGAAATTCCAATTAAAATCACATTTGCTCTTTTCCTCGCACACTGTGCCTCATCAAAGGCCTGGTGAGAAATTTAGAGGTGTGAAGGTCCTGGCTGATGCTCAGTGCAGGATGTCTGACTCACATGCCAATACCACTTACTATAACCTAAGTTTCGTACCAGAGAAGATGGTACAAACTATCAGATGGGCTACAAGTCTAGTTTTTGTAGTCTTCCTTTTCTAGTAGATCAAATAACAATATTTTTCATAACAATCTTTTTTTCCTTTTTTTTTTTTAAAGTAAGCTTCAGGCATGAATGTTTATTGGCTCATCACTAAGTTGAAAACCTAGAGATGGGAACAGCTGTATATTGTCTCCTGAGATGTTGCCTTCAGATGTGGGGGATTCTGTCACCTTTACAAGGAAATGTGAGTATGATACTTACATTCCCCATGAGGAGACTGTGTACTGTTTTACAAAGAGCAGAAGTTTAAAGGAAAGAGCAAGCCACAAGAGCAAATGTATGAGTACAGCACTTTGTGGCTTCTGCAGTGGCAACAATGCCCCAGAGGGAGAGAGCAAAGATGTGCCAAGACACGGCCCATTGTCGTGGCTGTGCTCAGTCCTCTGCTCTCCTGTGTGTCAGAAGATGGGGATGTGCAGCAATGCAATGGGCTAAACAGGGCTCAAGCAGCCTTAGCTTGGTGCTAAGGACAGGCCTGACTGAACCAGGCCCAGCAGCACCATGCTGGGAGACATCAACTTTTCTATCATTGTCTGGGTTTTCTAGCTGGCTTTGTTTAATCCAGAGGTGTTACTTCCTGTGTGAGAAGAGAGGGTGTCTGCAGCAGCAAGAAGAGTGTGAGAGCGCTGTTATCTACAGCTTGCCTTGTCCTGCCCAGCACAGCCTGGGTTGGTGTCTGGGCTGTGGCCATTCACAGCTCCAGCCATAGCTCTCTCTGTGCCACTCCCTGTATCTTGGAGTGCATTTCTGGCTGGTGCAGGGGCTGCTCTGCCAGTGCTCTCTGCTGTAGCTGTTTTCAGGATGCTTATCCCGTGCCACATCTCTGAAGGTACATGCTGGCTCTAGAGTTCCTCTGCAGCAGCAGCCCAGAGTTGTTGTGCTTTCCTGAGATACTTTCAGGCTCCTTTTCCTCAATGCCTTCCCTTGGGGCTCTGCTTGAAGGGAAAACAGACACATCAGTGCAACAACTTAGAGTCCTTCCTTCCAAGTAACATCCAAAAAATCCCTTCCTTCTTCTAAAATGGGGATCAAAGCCCAGTCAGGACAGCAGCATGATGTTGTCTGCTCCTCAAGTGAGGAAGGGTAAAGCTGGAAGAATATTGACATTTCCCCACTTGTCATCTGGCAGGAAGACTGAGCTTAGAGACATGAGCTGCTTTGTCTTTCTCCAGCTGGGTCTCCTGGTGCAGGAGGTTTCTGAGGCTGGTTAGAAAAGGGGCTGCTTTTGGGACAGACCATGCACGTGCCAGGATCTCATGGGGAATTCTTGCTGCAGGTGTGTGATGTGCCTCTTTGCAGATCTGGCTGTGCTTTTGGCTTATGTTACTCAAAATCTTGCAAGTGGATTTTGTGCCCATGTACCAAATACTCAGGAATACCAAGGCCTGGTGTCACTTCTGTGATGTGACAGCCATTGAGCCCACACTTCTCTCAAGTGCTTCTTCACTGCTCACAGTAAGCTCATTTTTGAACAGACTTTTCCCATGCTTTAGGAGTGGATTCTTGCTCCTGCCTACCTGTTGCTCCAACAGAAACCAGGATGTTTGGTGACCTGGTTTGCTGGACCATAGGGGCTTTTGGTCTGATTCATTTTGAGTTTAGAAAATTGTGTGTGGCACGTGGGCATGCCAAGCTGATTTACTGGAAGTAGTGGCCTTCATTAGGAATACAGGAAATTCTTTTATGCTTGGTTCTACCACTGTGGAGCTTACCTGTCTTCTCTCTCTCACATTCACACGCATACACACACCTTTCTGTTTGCATTTCATTTGTACCATGGACAATCCCCACCCCAGTGTGTTGGCAGTGTGGACATGCCAACCAACAGAGAGCATGCAGGGGTACCCTGGAAGCAGCTGGTGGCTTTGAGGGATGTGTCCCTGAAGAAGAAGGGAGACAAATTTGAGTAGAGCATGGACGGTGATTTCAGCATGCTGGGCTTCTCTCCACTCAGCTTGATGGATCCAGCAAAAAACCTCCAAAAAACCAAGGAGAAATTGGGGTTGCTGCCTTTTCCCAAAATTCTTTAGGTGCTCAGGCTGGAAGCACATGTGTCCAAGAGTTTGACACAGCTTTCTTGGCTAATGAGATATCTCAGCGTGGCAGCCCCTGCCCTCAGCTTGTTTCTTGCCACAGAGGGTGGAGGTCAGGAACAGAAATGTCGTCTTGCTGCTGTTGCTTCCTCTCTCCTTTTGTGTATGCCTCCTTTGTGTGTTCTTTGTAAGGAAACAAAAGCAGCAAGAAGGAAGAAAAACTAGGTTTTCCTACAAGGACTGTTTCTTCCCTCATTAGTACCAGTAAAAAATTATTAAGCTAGAGAAGGGGAGGTGTCTTACAAGACCTTCCTTTAACTTCAAGATATAGGAGTGACATGAATGAACAAGAAAGTGCCACAGATTTTCTTCTGTCTTCTTTCTTGTCCTACATCTGTGACAAAAAGCTGGAAGATTTCAGTGGCTATTGTAGCAGAGGAATTAGCCTGGTGAGGATAAGATTCAAAATCCTCACCACTCCATCTGTCTCCTATTGGAATCAGAAATAAAGACTTCATTAGCTTCTCACATGTTTTTGGACCTAGCTCCCATGCCTCCTTACAGCTTCTTTCCTCGCTGTCTTTCCCACACCAGCCAGCTTCAGGGCTGGTCTTTGGCTGGATCAAGACAATGTTCTCACCCCCTTCCATGCTCATCCCTCTCACAGCTTGCTCAGGTGGCTGGCCCTGCCTCCAGGAAGCGATTGTGGCTCTGGCCAGCTCCTCATACACCAGATGTTGATGCAAAGCTGATCCTGATGGTTTCCAAGGGAAGCATTGTCCAACAGCCACCTGCTCCTCACTGAGGGGCTTGGGCTTGGGCTTGCTCTCCCCTTGCTGCTGCTGCTGCTGAGGCTGTGGGGGAGAATTAGGATTCCTATCACTCCCCCACCCAAAAACTGCATCACTCCCACTAGGATAGTGGCATGTGGATGCTTGAGCTGGGCTCTTCAGGTGAGAATTGAAAAGGACAAGGGCCCTATCTGGCCCTCCAGTTGGGTGGACAAACCTCCAGGGCATTTTAGTGCCCATTTTCTTTGTGTCTCTGTGTTGCCCCCATGCAGACAAAACACCCTGTTGAGACTTATTTCCGCCTCTGCTAGAAATGAGAAGTGCTGGAGGAGAGGAGGAGGGCACAAAGGCTGCGCTGACATGTCCCATCACTGCTTGCTCACAGCAGAAAATCCCTTCCCCTGCCAGGAGCTATCATTAGACAAGGCAACACTGGATTTTTTTTTTGACCCTGAAAATGAACTTTAGGAGGATTTTCCTAGTCAAGTGCTTGCTGCTTTTATTTCCCAGTGTAAAATGTGAGTTTTTCTTACTGTTTTTTGCTCTTTTGGGCTGATGTTAAAATTGTATTTTAAAGCATTTACAATTTGGCGGGCTGCTACTGATAAGAAACTTGTTCCACTTTTCCAATGAGTGAAGACATCTGGGTTATTGCTGTTATTATTTGATTTAATTTTCAGCCAGGGGGAGGGCAGGACCTGAGTTTCCTATTCCAGTTATAATAATAAGCTGTAAAGAGTTTTGGTTTTAAGTTAATGAGCCTTAATTTGACACATGTATAATGAGAAATGTCAGCATGCAGTTTGCTTTCTGCCCTCGAGGTATCTTGTACCACATTAGAGATCCAGTTCACCGTGCATTATCGCATGTAATTTCCTTTTCTTATCAAAGATGTGCAAATCTTTTGAAAGTGGAATTTATATTCTCCCATAAATATTAACAGAGTGATATATTTCAGAGTCTTCAGTTGAGTTGAAGTCTAAGATGTGAAAACAGCAAGCAACTGCATATATCTTTTATATTTTGTATATTATTGTTGTCATTATTTTTTAAAATATTAATCTAAAAACTTAATTAAGGTGTTAACTCATAGAGTAGGGAAGGTTTTAAGAGATGGAGACAATACGAGCCTGCATAATTTTTTTTTTCCTCTGTTTTATTCCACTAAGATTGTATGTATGGCTGTTTAATGCTTTGCTTTTCCTTCAGAACAAAATTAATAGATAAATAAGGATTTCTTTTTTTTTCTGTACACAATCTATAAAATATCTTCCTCAGCTGAAATAAGGATTATTCCCTTGAATGGAAAATTGTTTCAGAGACTTCGTTCCTTCTGTAAAATTACTATGGGAGCTTTTTCTTTTAACTCTTTCTTGTGACTATAAGTGACCTGTAGGCTCTCTGTTAAAACCTTTCTACCCTTTGGAGCACATTTTAGTTGGCATTTTTATCAGAAATGTTGTTTCATTAGCTAAACAGATTTTTAGTATCATATCTGTGGGATACTCAGCTTTCCACTAGAAAGACTATGGAGATCAGATCAATATCTAGAGATGTCTAGAGATGTCTCTGGTCCACAGAGATGCCATTGAAATATCCTTGAAAGCTCAGATTACTTTTTTCATTTGCTTTCAGAGAGAAAATATAAGTGTCTGTTATGCAAAGCAATCCTATTACTGGCTGTAAATACTTGTTCATGACTGAGCAGAAACAAGTATCAGAATTCAAATCTTGGGGTATAACGTGTAGTGTCATCTGTGGGGGGCAGAGCTGCTTCCAAGGCTGTTTAGTTGATAGCATTATTTCAGGACTTTTCATTAGATATGTCAAATACCTAGCAAGAGAGGTAATGCTGAAAGAACAACCTCTCTTTAGAGGCGGCGAATTGCCAGAAGCACTACAGCATTAATGTTCTTGTTGCAGAGACATGCTATTTCAGTTCTCTGATTATCTCTAATATTGTTACTTTAATGAAATAGCCAGTGGATTTCAGTTTCCCCTCTGTGGTGCCATTTATCATTATCCTACATACAAGGAATGAAGGACTGTAATAAAAATATGCATAAACACAGTTTTTCCCTCTGTGGGGAAAAAGTGCTTAAAATATATAAAATTAGGGCAGAATTAGCTCTGTGTGGTGATGGGAAGGGAAATGTCCTCCTGCTGGTTGGCTTCACCCTGTAAATTGAGGAGGAATGAACGCAAGAAAATGACAAACTAAATAAGCTGTGGCTCTGAGTGCCTGCGTTCAGGTGTCAGTGAGCTTACCCCACCTGACACTTGCACGCAGATTTCGACCTCCTCCTGCAGGTTTGTCCACCTGCCACGGGGATGGGGACAGTGCCTCACTTGAAATGACATCCCAGCAAAGTTTCCCGAGTCCTGGCTCACCAGAAATGGGGTCTGCAAAGACGGTGGGTGAAGCAGCCTGGAGGGGAGTGGGCAGAGCAGCCGTGCATTGCTCCAGGAGTGCGTCATCCTCACTGCTGGAAACATGATGAATGTTCAGTAGCCTTGGCTTTTCTGAATATCCCCTTTGGCAGCCCCATGCTCAGGTGCTTCCCAATCCTGACTCCACCTTTGGGAAGCTCCTACTCTTAACTGTTCTGGAGAATGGGCCTAGAATCAAAGGAAGAGAAAAGATTTTTTTTTTTTTTGGCAATTGCTTTTCTTGTAACGACTCCTGCACCCCCTCAGTTCACAGGATGCTGGTAGCTGTTTCTCCCTGCCTTACTTGTCCCATCGGGATCCTGTGACAGAAAAATCAAGTGGGTACATTCCAGTGGGGCAGAGTAACTGGGATGGGAGAGGAGGGGGAACTGCTGTGGGTGTGCCTCCAGTTCAGCGCCTTACCCTCACTCACAGCTTGACATGGGCTGCTATTATTATCATCATTGCTATCACTGGGGTTGCAGAAATGATTCTTCTGTCCAGGTACATGACTATTCTTGCTGTCTGCAGTAATGTTTGCAGTGATGGGCACGCTGGGTGCCAGCCTGTGCCATGAGCAAAACACAGAAGTGACCTTTTCAGGAAGGGCTAAGTTCATGTTAAAGTGAATGGGAGGCTATGAATCTTGGCATCCAGAATCACTCCAAGTAAGTCAGCCAGGGTATAAATACAGCTTTTGAAAGCTGGACTCTTAGCTTTCTTGCCTCTCAGAATTAAATTGGATGCTTGCATTTATGTAATGAACAGTCAAGAAGTGCTTTAGAGCAGGGGAAGAAGATGGCATGAGTAAAGCAGAGAGGCTTAGGCAGCTCAGGAAGCGGGGGGCATAGCAAATGACAGCCTTTTGGGTGGCTGCTGTGGCTGCTGGAGACAACTGATGGGCTGGCTGTGCTTCCCTCAACAGGCTCCAGCACCAGCTGGATTTACAAGGCAGTGAATGAGACAGCTCTTCTCAGCATCCCTGCTCCTGGGAGCTTCTATGAGGCAACGTGGATGAAAGACAGACAGAGGATAGTTCAGATCAAAGGTAGAAATGTTAAGTACTTTGTGAACAGGGTGCAGTGCAGGTGTGCAATGCTCCGAAATGGGACTCTGGAAATCCAGCGCCTGGAGAAAGGGGACAGTGGAAACTACACGGTGACGGTTTACCAACAGGATGGAAAACTCGTGGCAGAGGAAAATATAATGTTCTTTGTTCAGGGTGAGTTTTTGCTTTTCCCATACCATTCCCAGCACAGCTGAACAAGACTTGGTATTCTCTGCTCTCTTCCATGGCCTTTCCTACTCTGTGCCCTCCTTTCTGATTAGGAGTGGGAGGACTTCTGTAGGACATACCTTTTCCTTCCTGCCACTGACAGCAGTCTGCCTCTTCTCCCTTCTCTTGCTCCTGTTGATGGCCTCAGATGCCTGGCTTCTTTCTGGCTCCCCTGTTTGTCAGCCACTAGGTTTCTAGCTGTGCCCAAGAAAGAAGCTCTGAACATGTTCACACTGACAGCAGGCTGAGGGTGGTTGGCCCTACTGCAGCACCACAAATGGTGCCAGGATGGAATTGGGGACGGACCCTGAGAGGGGTCTGTGCTCCCAGCAGCATTCTGCTTCCAGAAACCTCTGGTAGGACCACAGCAGCCTATGTGAGGTACAGCTGTGGCTGATGCACTGTGGGTTTTCAGGTATTCCTGGTGCCATTTTATGGGCACCGAGTTATGACTTTTGTTCTCTGGCCACTGGTCCAGCGAGCTGAGCAACTTGTGTTGCCAGCCCCTCGAGGAGAGCTCAGGAGTCCAGATGGCACTAAATGCCTGCATTTAGGCAATGGAATCCCGCTCCATTATTGCTCTAAAATAGCCAGCAGTCACCTTCTCTGAGATAAAACACAATAGGAATTGAATTTGCAGTGGAAGAAGGCTCCTGCACCCTATCCTTGCATAGCATAACACAAGAAAAATTATGATTGTGCTGTTCAAAGCACAGTTAGGCACACACCTGGGTATTTCAGCTGCATGGGTTCAAGCTCCATTCTTGTGCTATATCTCATCCTAAGAGATTGGAGCAGTAGCAACCCAAAGGTTTTGGGGTGAGTAGGGATGATGGGTATGGTTATTCTGCTCCCTAATAGCTGCTGTGACTTCACCAGACCTCTAAGCTGTAGGACAAGCATGGGTTTTTCCCCAATAAGGGGATAGGTTTGTTCTGTCCTTCTGCAGACAGCATGCACACCTTAGCCAACATCTTGAGTTTGTGGGCACCAGCTGGGATTACAGAAATTATGCCTTATTGAGGCAGCAATGAGAGCTGGAATGGTTTTTGCAGGGTTTCTGTGCAATGGGAGGCCCCGTGTCTGCTGAGCAGCGAGGGTGTCTCACTGCTGTGGGAGCTATTACTGTAAACAGATTCAGGAAGTCATCAGGGTCTGATGCTTCTTGCTCATGTTTTAAGCCACTGAACTGCCATTGGGGTGGCCTCATTTCAGGTCAAGGTTAATGCTCCAGCCCAGCTGTGTGCTGCATCATTTCCTCTGGTGTGCAGCAGAGCAGTTGCATTACCTCTGACACATGGTTTTGGAAGTCCTGTAGTAACTGTTGGGTGCTAGAATAATTTGTCAGCTAGGCTGGCCCTTCGTTACTAGGGTGGGACAAACAGTTGTTAAAAACAAAACAGTCCAAATGATGTCCTCATACAGCGCCATCACCAGCACCTGGACTCTAATGTTTCCCACTGGGGTGTTTCCCTGAATAATAGGCTCCAGTTTGCAGAGGAGGAGTGAGCTTAACAAGGGAAGGGTGGCTGCAGATGTTGTGGTGTGAACTTTGACTGCATATGCTATGAGCAGTCCTTTTTTGCTTTAGAATTTATGATCTTTATTACTTACAGAGCCTGTAACTAGAGGTGGCACTGGCATGTTTATTTGGTCTTAAAGGTAGAAATAGTTATTTTCCATTTGCTGTGCCTGCCAGTTGCCCTTACTTGAGGAAAACCCTGCAGGCTTTTCTGTCTCTTTCAGTGCCACCAGTGATAGAGAAACTGAAACCAAAAGGGAGCAAGTTATTTGCAGGGCATAAGGAGAGACAGAAATCAGTTTTGTCTGTCATAACCTCATTGAGAGCTGAAGTGTCTGTTTTGTGTTCTCCATTCTGGGCTGATGGCCTTCCATGCTGTGCTGTCGTGCCTGCTGAGTGCTGTTGGTAGCACACAGAGCATCATAAGTAGCTTTCCATAGTTTTTTCTGCTTTAGAGAATATCTCTCCTGATGGGCACAGGCAGAACAGGACCAACTTCACTTGCACCAAAACACAGGGTCCAGAGGTGGAGGAGGCTGTGGCTCTGAGTCCCTTCCCTCCACCTGAAGACTCAGCTTCCTCTCCTCACCTGCCTGATGTGCACCTCTGCTTTACTGAACCAACTATGTATGCTGCTGCGCTGCATTTTCTTTATTATTGCCTTGTTACTTCTGTAGTAGAGGTCTAATTTGCTCTTCATTCTTCTGTGATCTCATTAGCTGGTGATTTGGGTTAATTCTCTTTTCTGCTTTATAATGGAGGCTTTCAAGAGGAGAAACTCCCTCAGACGTGCCTGTCCCTTCCCTTCTTTTTCAGAACCCATCCCTCAGCCAAATCTCACCTCTGAATGCAGGAATAAAAGTGTATCTGTCAAGTGTGAAGTGAAACAGAAGGCTAAAGATGAAGTATTTATAATAGAACTGATTCTACCCAATGGTAAAAAAATCCAAAAGAATGCAACAATGCTGGAATGGCATGGGTGGAATTCTGGGACGTTCAGATGTGTTGCTAAGAACCAAGTCAGCGAAAAAATGGCTGAAAAAGTAGTCAAGTGTCCAGGTAAGAAATCTCTTTTGTCAGAATGTGCTAGGGTGGACCACACAGCCTGATGCAGTTGCACACATCTGCAGGACTGGTCCAGGTGCCAGGAGCACAGACATCCTCAGTACCCAGTACTGTGAGCCTAATTCCAGCACAGTTATTGGGATCTGATGCTGCTGTGGTAGCCAGGATGCAAGTCATGCTTTCTGCCTGGCATTCTCCAGCCTTGCCACACCTCTCTGCTCCCCATCCTGCTGCTACCAGCCCCACTGCTACCCTTAAGGCATCCCTACCCTAATGGCAGGGTGGCCGAGCTGAGGGCAGTGGGGTGTGAGAGGGATTTTGCTCCTCCCCTTCTCCTGTGGGGAAACCCTTTGTGTTTTTCTCCTCTCTGTAATCATGTATGTGAAGGGGGGGTTGCCTGCTACCCATGGGTGTGGATGAGTTCTTTCACAAGGGGAAAAATAAGCTGCTTGGACTCTTCACCTTGGCCTAGAAATCAGGAGGGAAGTTATGGAGAATTTTGCTTCGTGCTTACATGGCTCAGATAAGCATGGCTCAAATGTTCCATGGTTCTCCTATTCAGTTGAAGCTTCATCTTTCTAAACCACAGATACAGCAAAAGGACTGAGAGGATTGCATTTTAAACAGGCAGAGTCATGCTGAAAATGATTCAGTAGGCAAAAGAAGTCATCACAGGTGTCATCCTGCCACGTAAAAGTTTTGAAAGCTAAGGCACAAACATAGGACAGATCACACTGGTATAACACTGGGCATGGTGGTCAGTTCAAAGTTCAGAATTACAGTGCAGTGCTGGGGAAAAGCCCTTGAATTTGCCGGGCTTAGGTTCATCCCACCCAACCACATGCGCTCTGCTTGAAGCTTTCTCTTACCCTAGATTCCTGCTGGAGCTGGTGGGGAGTTGGGAGGGGGTCACAAAAGCTGGCTCAGTATTCCCACTTTTTACCTATTTCTGCCGTAGTGAATTTAGGGAAAGTTCAAGTCTGAAGGACAGCCCATGGTGTGAGCAGGGAGGGAGCAAACCTTAAGGCATAAAGGCTTTACTGCATTGATCCCAAGTCTGCTGAGGCTGACTGAAGGGCAAAGAGCTGAGGGACAGGATGGCCTCTGCTCTCCTGTGCAGCTGTTTCCTCCTGAATAATCCTCCTGATTCCAAAAATAGCCAAGCAATGTATTTTTGTGCTGCTGCCTGACCTGATGGCCTGCACAGTCCCATTGATGTTAGCATTGGGAAGGGGCAAGCAGGATGTGGCATGGACTTTGGAGCCAGGTAGGAAAGCGTACTGCTGTGTTAGGTCTGTTTAAGGCAGGGCAAACTATCCCAAACACCATGTCTGGATGAGGAAATGCTGGCTGAAGCTGCCCATGGCAGGACTCCAGCCAGGCAAGCACAGGTCTGCCTGCACTGCTGCTGTAGGCAGACATTTGCCGTTGTCTACACAATTCTGATTCCCTCTTTCTCACCCTTGAGAAATGCTCTGTTTTCACAGGGTGAATTGAGTCAGAGAGTTTGTTGTTTTTTCTCACATCATTAACAGAGAAATAGCAACGATTTTTAAGGTACAAAGATAGCATTTCTCAGATACCAAAAACCCCCTAAAACCACAGAGCACTACTCTTCCTATGCAAACTAAATACCTCTTAAACTTTGCTGTGTAGTGGCAGGACTCTGCCAGCTCCATAGTAGATCAAAAAATTCTCATTTTGCAGTCAAATCTCCTTCTAACCTTGCTACCCTCTGTGCACTTTTGGTCCTGCATTTGAGGCCAATCCCCTTGAATTTTGACCTTTACAGGCAAGGTACATTTCAGGTGGGTTTCAGCTCAGGCAGCTTTTCACACAAGTGTAATTATACCTGAACCTGTCTGGGCTCCTCTTTCACTCATGTGGGAGAAACAGGTACAGAAAAAGCAAAACACACCTTGGTGTAACACTGGCAACTAAAACAAGTGGCAATTTGAATACAGTGAGCTGGCATACATGATTGCTCTGGTTTCAATTTTCTGCAGAACTTGAATGCATCAGGGAGCAATCGAAATTCTCAAAAATGAGGAGCAGCAACTTTCTGCTGAGTACAGGGAAAAGGCAAAGGGTGGGGTGTCTACTGGTCTGCCTTTACAGTCAGTGGAAGAAAATACAGAATTCTAAGTAGATGTTGTGCAAGTTATTTCTTTCCATCTAACATCCTCTTTCATCCCCTTAACTAGGCAAGATGGACTTTTATCTCATCTTAAGCATAGCAGGAGGTGCAGTCTTCTTTGTCATCTTTGTGATTTGTCTTATTTATTGTATCAGAAGGAAGAAAAAAAGGCATGAAATTTGTGGTAAGTGTTTAAGGGGCTGCGTTTTGCTATCCAGACACATAAAATATTAGGGCTTCCCACTGACAGCAATCCTGTGGTCAGGAGCATTCTCTCTGCATTGACATGAGCAATAAACTGGTTTTAGCATATGGTGAATCAGTGTAGATCAGCTGGCATTTCCAGTCTCACTTTCTGATATGTGCTTTGAGCAAAGCCATCTGAGTATTCTTTTACATTATGGCTGTTTTCTTTTGAGTGGTACAGATCACTGCCTCAGCTGTGCAGTGACACCATATCCTCAGTTCTTGGGCCTGGATTCAGCAGGAATTAAGAAAATAAGCCTGAGAAAATGAGAAATAATATTTTAGTGATTATTTTATGGTGAGTAACCTCTCTGAAACAGTTTGCTGTCTGTTTAAGGCCAACTCAGTGTCTCAAGAGGTAAATCCCTCAATCCCTAAGTTAAGATGAGTGATATTTCAGAAATGATGAGTCAGTGATCAGAAGTCAGCTGGTATGAATTTACTTCTTCTCTATGTGTGGAAATTAATGCTGGCAAAAGGGTTCTCTGGCTTCCAGGTGTCTGGAATCTCCAGCACAGACAATGGCAGGGCAGAGTGCTTTGATGTTGCATCCCGGGATTAGATCTCACTTTCCCTTCAGTAGCCTCCAAAAGGGGACAGAGCAGCTCAGGATGGGGGTGTCCATCAGTGTCTACTGGATCCTCCCTGATAAAGCCGCTTCCCCCAAGAGACAGGGCAGAGCTGACCCAAAGGCTCCAGGTACCTTGATCTCAGCCAGGCAGCCAAAAGCTTTAACATTGGCCTAGGAGCTGCAGGCAGAGGTGATTTTTGCTGTTCACTGGGACAGCAGGAACCACCTGAGAGGTTAAAACCCAACATCTGGCTTTTTTCCTTGCTTGGTCCAAGGACGTTTCCCTGTCTTTTTGACTTCTTGGTGCATGTCTGACTGTGGCGTCCTTGTGCTGTTGCAGAGGAGGAGCGAGTGATGCAGGCTCTGCCCATGGACCGTGAGAGGGGGCTGCGGGAGCTGCCTCAGACCCCGTCCCAGCCCACCCCGAAGCAGCTGCGAGTGCAGCAGCGGCCGCTGCCCCCGCAGCCCCAGGAGCCGCAGCAGCCCCGGCCGCGGCCCCGACCCCGGCCCCGCACGCAGCCACGGACTCCAAACCCCCCGAGAGAAAGGCCCTGAGCAGACAGCCTCGGGAGGAGGGATGCTGGTCTCTCTGCTCCACGTTTCACTGGGAAAAAGAAAGTTCCCGACAGCCGGGAGCCCCTCCTGCCCAGGCCCGCGTAACGCTCAGCTATGAAAAGGCGGCTTTTCGTTGCAGAAAATTAGAGAGAGCATCGGATAGAGACGACTCGACCCAGTGGAGGAGGCTCAAGGTGACGGGCATTCATCCTGATGGGCATTCATCCCCGTGGCCGTTTTTCTACGGGTGTCTGCATGTTAGGATATGGATATGGAGCACTAAGCCCTGAAACCTGTGTCTTTCTGTGGTTCACTTGTTTTTACTGCACCGTTTTGAACCCCTTGTTTTCTTCATGCTTTTTGGATGGTTTTCACCAAGAAGAAGCTAAAGCTCTACTGAGACAAATGGACCTATGGATCTTACAGGGTTTCATCTCCTGCTACACATTAGGACAGCTCTTTGGCTTCAGCATCAAAAACATGGCCTCCGGGACCAAAAAAAAATTGTTGTATGTAATTAAATACTTTTCTGAAGTTGAAAGGATTTGTGTCGTATAATGCAGAGAAGAAAATACTGAAAGGACGTGTGAGTGCCTTGAAGCACCTGTGTGGGAAAAACACAAATGGGAAAGGAATAAACTTCTCCCTTTCTCCACTGTGTTTAGAAAAGAAACGGTGGGCTTGAATTGCAGCAAGAGAGAGTTAGGTCAGTATTTTATATTTTTTAAATTGAAGACTGAGATTTCTGGGAGAGGTTCTCCAGCACGGGGGTTTCAAAGGGGGGATGAGACAACATTCTGTGAAGTCTCTTTGTCCTGATAAGGGCCAGGAGAATGTGCTACACAGCCTCTTCAGGGACAGTTTCAACTCAGCTTTCTGTGACTTTTAGGCAAATAAAACGAAACTTTATTCTCAGCATAAGTCTATGTGGCTACGCAGACAACTTTTTTTTCACATAGAAGAGGTCTGGTCTTATTTGGTTTGTGAAACAAATCATTATAAACTGCAGGCAGTAGGATTACTGGTGGCACTGTCTGAATTGTCAGACTTCAGGGCCTCCTGCTGAGGGCATGGGACGGCATCTCTTGATTTTGCTGGTAACACGGGGATGATAGAGAGCTGCTGAGAGATCTGCATCCCCAAGGGAGAAGTTGGACAGCAATAAGTGCACCTGCATCACCTTCCATGTGCTGGACACTGCTTGCTCCTCTGGGCCTTGGGGTGTCCATAACTGCCTCTACAGGACAGCAGAGCAGCAGAGAGCACAGACCTGTTTTAGAGCAGTGTCTGGATGGGTACACTGACCCATCTGGGGTAAAAGGCAGGGCAGGTGAAGGAGGAGAGAGCTATGAGAGCAGCAGAGCATGAGACATCCAGCCAGCTAGCTGACAGGTCAGGCAGAAGGACACCTAACACTGCTTTCAGGCTGGCCTATCCCACATGTGCCGGGGGAGATAAAACAGCCATGCTTTGTTTCTCCTGAGAAATATGACTATTTTAGTCTTCTGGTATCAGGGCAAGGAGGCAACTTGTCAGGAAGAGGAAGTCTGCCTCCCCCAGAGCTCAGTCACTTCACTTGAACTCCAGCAGCGGGAACAGCCCTGGCAGTGCCACTTGCTCTTGCCTTAGCTTTCTGCAGCTGATTTTCAGGCTTTTGCTGTTTAAAATTGCATTTGGTAAATGTCTCATGGCTTATTTTGTAACATAGCATATGCTATATCCCCGTACTGAATAAATAAAGAGAAGACTGGGTACAGAGGATCTAAGTTCACAGCTGTGCTGGTACTTCAGTATCTCACAAAGGAGGCAACAAAAACATTTTGGTCTCTGAGCCACAAAATCAGGGATGCAAGAGGTGTCACACCCTCCCTGTGAGGTGCTGGGGTGCCAGGAGCTGGTAGGCTCAGGCTGGTGTGGGTGAACACAGCTGCTCTCCCTGTCCTGTGCTGCCAGAGCTTTACTGGTGCTGCTCTGTGGTTACAGGTGTGGGGGTCCTTCCTGGGAGAGAGGGAGGGTTGCTGGGGCCTGAGACAGAAGATTTATCCCTATTGGGTTGATTTACACCAAAATACTGTCCTTGGCTGGCAGGCAAGAAAATATTACTAGCACAGAGTATGCCTGTGCAATGGAAAGCTCACCAGGGCAAGTCTTATTTTTTATTTACTCTTTTTTTTTTTTAATAGTCACCATTGTTTTTGGGATGTCTCATTGTACGAGTATTGTCCATTGCAGCACATCAGGAACAAAAGTGAGACATCACAAAAACTATGTTAACTATCAACTCTGCATGACACATTCAGAAAAAATGCTGACTTATCAAATAAGCACCAAGCAGAACTTCATTTTTCTGAATGTATGTCATGGGGCATTCAAATTTCAGGCTTTTATGCTGTTGTAGATGTTTCAGTTCTGGAAAATGAGCTGACATTGAGACCCAAGACATAACAGGATGTGCTCTGGTGGCCCTTGCTGTAATCTTTCTTGGTTCTTCTTTTGTCGATACGTCTATCACTGAGTCATGAGATAAAGTGTTTTTCCCTATTCTTCTTTAAGGGGGATGAGATTAAATGATTGATGTGCTGGTCTGGTCCTTGTCTGTCTGCTGCCTCGTCACCCCTGCTTGGAGAGCAGCAGTTTCTGCTGCCTGGGTATTAGCAGGGACCAGTTTTGCTTGGTGGTGAGCTCTGGGGCCAGTGCTGAAGGAATGAGAGGGAGGTGCAGCCCCGTGATCAAAGCAGGTCTGTAGTTGTGCTGTGGTCCTGTAGTACTCACCAGATGGGCAGACTGAGCAGGCACCCAAAAGAACAGTGGTTGGTTCTGTAGAAGATACAAATCTTCTATCCCAGCATTGATCCATGTGAAAACAGCAGCACTTGCTGCCCAAACTTGGCCTTTCTAGTAAAGTAGCCAGAACCTGCTTGTATCTCTGTTGGCTATTAGCCTGTTCAGAGGGAGGTTCTCAGGTTTCTGGCACAGGCAGTGTGGGAGACACCTAGAAAATTTGATTTCTAAACTAAAACTCTGAGCCTGTAAAAGGTCAAGTAGGAAACCATAGCTAGTACAAGTCTTTCTTGAGATGCTTGCCAGAATGATGCCATGGGGAAAAGACACTGATTTTGTCCTTATTATGCAACAGATATTCAGGTGCTGATGTGAAGATAAACTCCAGTCCATCATCTCCCTCCCCATTCTGACAGACAGGTATTATCTCCATTGTCCTGAAGCCTTGCAAAGGCTTAGAGGTGCTGGGTTTGTGTTTCAAACTGCAGCCCCCATGGGCAGAGCTCATCCAGCAGGGCAAGTTGTTCCACCAGCATTCCTTGCAGGTGCCAGCCATGCAGTGAGCAGCCTGGCATGGCTGGCACCTCCTGAGACCCAAACTGGCTGATGGTCGCCCTGAAGAGCCGAGGGTTTTGTTCATGTGCTGCGGCTGATAATGCAGGAGGTCTGGCCTCAGGCTTTTGGATAAGATCAGTCTGTAGTAGCAATCAAGCTTGTGAAATACCGTGCTGGGCAAGCCTATCTCATGCTGTGGGAAGAAAAATAAGGGTTAACTGAAGGAGAGCACCGTAAGAGGCCCTGTGCCAATGAACTGGCCTCCTGGTCTCCTCTGCCAGCCTCATCTCAGAAGAGGAGTGCCAAACCCAACCTTCTCACTCTCTCCCCCTGCAAAACACTCCTTCCCTACCTGCAGATGGGAGTTTACCACAGGACCTTTTCCCATCCTTCCAATCTGGCTGCCTTGAGCCATGAATGAGCAGAAATGTGGGAGCGTTTTCCTCCCCCAGAGGTGCAGCTTCAGCCTCTGCCCTTCCAGAGAGGTGCCAGACCAGCTGCCTGGAGGCCTCTGGTGCTTGCCCCAAACTGAAATTGCCCTCTGCTCTGCTACAGCCCCCTCACCAGAACTGCTCTTCCTTTGTGAGGGGGAGTTTTTTTCTCCCTAAGAACAGCAGGAACACAGGTGAAGGAGCCCACCCAAAGCATGACATGGCTGCTGCTGCCCTGGACCTTCTGGTGGAGCCAGGAAGGTGTGAAAGAGAGCTGTGAGCAGAAAAGAGCAGGCATGTGAGGAGCTCACTCACATCATGGTCAGTAAAGTATCTGCCAGCTACTGTCCAGGGCTTCCAGATTGGGAATTAGGGGCAGAGGAGGAGGGCAGGGATCAGCTGACCTGGCCCAGCAAATAAGCCAGGCTCTGTGCATGGGGCATAGAGGGCAACAGGGCAGGTGAAGAGGATGGGCAGGCACAGAAATGGCTTTTTGAGAAGATGAGCTGGATGACCAGGAAGTAGGATTTGAGTCATGTAACTTTGTCACGCTCTGAGTCCTGCGGTGTGGCTTTTCTTTTTGTGCTGAGCTCCCATCTGAAGTGCAATTTACCCTTTGAGCAGGGTCATGAGTTGCCTGCCTTGCTGGACCTCCTGCTTTCACCTCCTTTTTTCATCTGAGGACCAGCTGCATTGTTTCACCTCCTGTGATGCTTCCCACCATTACTGTCTATTCTAGTTTTCCTTTCCTACAAAATTCCCACTCTGGATGGTTTATTCTTCCTCTTTGAATGATACCTCAGGACTCTGCCTATGCACATGTCAGCATAAGGGAGAAGAGGGGACTTCCATGGCGTCCTCATCGCTTCAGAGCGTGATTCCTCATGATCATGCCTACCCTGAGAAGCCCCTCTCCAGATTGCTTTGCTGTTGGCTGCCTTTGCCAGTGCTGTCAGGAATGATTCCAGGCTCTGGAAGGAACCTCTTGGCTGCCTTCTGCCATGCAAAGTGCACAGCCTGTGCCTACTCCCCTTTCTGAGTCTCACTGGGCACGCGGTGAACCCTGGGCGCGAAGCCCATGGTGCCGTCAGGCCCTGCTGAGGCTGTGCTTGATCCTGCCCACCTGCCTGCCACTAGCATTGACCTCAGTGAGGTGCCGCAGCCTCGCCTGCCTTTGGTTTGGGTGCTATTGTTCAACAGTTTCTGCCCCGGCTGCATCTGAAGCGTAGTTTTGAGATAACAGGAAGAGATAACGCCACAACAGAGATGCTCATTGGTTGTGTTTCCCACACGCTTTTTCTGCCTACATAAAAACAGCAGGCAAGGGTTTTGGGCTGCTGCCTGGCCTCCCACACAAATGCCTGCTTTCATTTCCAGCCCTTTTGTGTGCCATGGGGCAGGCAAGAAAACACGGTGCAGAGGCAGATGGGGTGCAAGGAGAGATGAGCTTGATGCCGTCCACTGCAGGGAACAGCTCTGAAACAACACTGCCTGTAGACATTCCCAAACTGCATTTCTGTGTTTGCCGCTCCCTGGCTCAACAGCAGTGAAATGGGGAAAGGCAGTAAGGCTGGTGCATTTGGACAACCAGCCCTTGTAGAGCCACTGGATGAAATATCTGGGACTGCTGCTCTTAGCAGCTGGAATTAGGCAAACCCCTCCTTCCCCTGTTAAAGCCAAAGCGAGCTTTCTCATGAATAATGGCAATGAAATAAAGGCATGCTTGTTTGCCAACAAATTCCTATGGAAGGGAGACCTGGTCTCCAGCTTTTCTTTCATAAAACATGAACACACACCACGTGCTTCCACGATGGGCTCTTTGCAAAGCCTGCGTCAGTCCCTCCTCCATTTGGCTGGGTGCCCCAGAGCCCCAGGTTTTCTGGAGGATCCTGCTGGGCAGTTCCTAGAAAGGAAGCACTGGGGGCTTGCCCTGCTCTGCCTTGGCTCTGCTCTTACTCCTGACTCATCTCACAGTGACTGGTATGTCCTGTCTGTCCCCTGTGACTTCCCCTGCCCTGAGCAATAGGCACATGGCAAACCAGGGGGAGTGCAAGGGCAGTCTGTACGCTTGGGGTGCTCCTGTGATGCTCCTATTCGTATTCCTGCTGCCAATGGGATTTCTCCTCTTGCATGAGAAGGGAGTACTTGTAGCTATAAGTTTGTGCTGGCACTGCTGTTTTCCTCCATCTCTGCTTTCCTGGAAGTTTCACAGCAGTTAAAGGCACCACCTGAGGGAGCTGTGTCTCTGGGAATGGCTGTACTGAGGGAGCTGTGTCTCCAGGAACGGCTCTACAACACCAGGCTGAACTAACAGCAAGGCCAAGGGCAAGGCCTGTGTGCTGCAGACACACTGGTCACTGTAGTGACCAATTCTAGTTGGCTTCAGTGATTTCAGCAGCCAGGACCATTATAGTGCATGAATGAGGATGTGGTTTCTGTTGCTGGTAGGAAGTACAAGTATCTCAAACCCAAAATTCAACCAGCAAAACCCTCCAATGCTCTTCTGCTGAGCTTACAGTTTCTACAGACTCTATTTTTCTCTTAGCCATTTATAAATGACAAAGCTTAAGACAAGACAAGCTTAGCCTAAAGCTATCCACTGCAAAAGAGGAACTAAGTAACATGGAGATTTTTAAAAAGCACTGTCAGGAAGGAAACTTGTCTGCACAGCAAGTGACTTGTAGGAGCCTTTAGGCCCTGTAGTGGAAATTAAATACCAAGTGTTGAAGGAGTTGATCAGAATCCAAAGTTTTCCAAAGGAAGAAGGTTTCCCGACTCTGTTTCTTTCAGACATCTTGTCTTGCCTAGAAATTCAGGTCATAGGTGGGCTGCCTTGTCTGATGCTGCAGAAAACAGCAAATATGTCCCTGACTGTTTCTGCCAAACTACACTCTCTTATCAGGTTCATTCTTGTCCTTCTCACCCCTCTTCCTTGGCACAGGAAAAGAGGGTAAAGAGGGACATGTATGTCTCTGAATATCAAATGTTACCTGCAGTAGGCCTCCCTGTTGATGTTGGGAACATCACATCAGGAAAACTGGATTTCCCTTAAATTGGAAAACCTCCACACTGCATCTCCAAAGAGCCACAGGTGCCAGGGGCTGGAGGCGATGTCAACAACGTGAGGAGGGGCATTTCAAGACGGCAACTATCGAAGAAGTAGCTGTGAATCTCCTTTGTCTCAAAGCATCTGTGCTAGGGAAGAGCATCTGTGACAGAGCACCTTAGGCAAATGCAGGCGTGATGTCTTATCTAGAGATGAAAAAGCGCACCACGACCGGCGGGCACCGGAGCAGCTGTCTCAACCGACTCAACACATGTACACTCATGTTAAGCAGTGGGAACTGCTGGTCCTCTCCCTCTCCTGGAGTTTTGAAGGACACGTGCTCCTGAAGGCCTCATGAGAAACAGTACAGAAGGAAGGTTTGCAGGCCTAGATTGACCAGAAGGGAAGCAAAAGCTCCGCTTCTCCAAGGTGTTAAAGGAAGATGCTGCATCCTTTTGGAAGAAAACTGCTGCGGGAAGCTGAGATGGAAGAAATGATGCAGATGATGCTTCTCTGTGGGACAGGTGAGGCTTCGCCCAGCTCCGCAGACTGCACTGCAGATGCTGAACCTTTGTAGGCTGAGTCTTGGGATGGGCACGGCTGCCTGGGCCTGGACACCTGGCCCATCTCCCATGTGGGACCTGGCTGCTGTGCTCCTTCTCCCAGCTCCCAGTGTCATGTGGCTGGGTAGAGAGCAAGCGTGTGGTGTCATGGGACTGTCGTGTCTTGGAGCAGAAACTTGTCTGCAGATGGTGTAGTGGCACCTGGCCAGGAGCCCAGGCCATGGATCTCTGCCATGGGTCTCTTGGCAGCTTTGGCAGGCTGAACACCTCCCTGCTGCTGCTTTAGGGTCAGCCTTTTGGTCAGGTACAGCCCAGAGTGGGCCAGGATAAATGCCTTATCTCAAATGTGCTGCTGAAGACGTTTCCTGGGGAGAATTGTACGCACAAAGAATGGGATTTTCACGCTATGCCCATTTAAGACTCGGAGCTGTGGGTTCCGGGTGACACCTTGGCTGGTGAACAGCATGGCTGGAGGGGGGACAAGGCTGGACTCATGCTTAAGGGGCAGCTGGACCAGGGAGCTGCTTAGACTCATTGGAGGAGAAGAGGAATTTATGGGCTGGCCATACAATGAAGACAACAGTTTAGGGATGCAGCCCTTGTTAGCCAGTTTGTGGTGCACACCTCGAGGCAGGGAGGGCAGTTTGCAGCACAGAACTATCTATCAGCTCCAGAGCAATGCCCTGTCCTGCAGGATTTGGCCCAGGTGCTTCATTCAGCCAAGCTCTTGACTGTCTCCAGGATCAAGAAGGCTGCAGGTGCCCTGCCTGCCTGCAGCAGCCTGCTTGGTGCTGGTGTTAGCATGGGCTGGACAAGAACATGTTGGTGCTGTCATCTAGTGGGACCACATGAGCACAGCTCAGCCCTTCATCTCATTGCTTTTACTCCTCTTTTGCACTAATTTACATCCTGACTATTAGGCCTGTATTTAGTGGCCATAAAGCCTTTCCTTGAAACAGGCAGTGTGAAAGCTGTTATTGTTACAGGCTTCACACACAGTTTTATGTCAGGCTTGTTTATCACAGGCCAGGCTTAAAGGGAGCTCATCCAAACTCTTGAACTCTTGATAGCCCTCACATACTTTCCCTCAGTAGAGTGCATTTTGAGCCTGTAGAAGAGATCAGCCCAATGCACAAACAATAATGGTTAACTGCCCATCTAATTCAGGTCTTGTTTTGCACCCAAAGAGATACAAGTGATCAAGACTAGAGACTTCTCTTAAGCTCTTGACTTCTGTTATTTTTGTTTGAGACACTAATCACTGTTTTCTGCTTGTGATCTTCGCTATAATCAGTTTCAGGTTTTGGTTCCTCTTGCAGCTGCTCAGACATGTTCTAGGCACTTCCACAACGCCTGGCAAACCTCCCTGTCTGCTGCCTTGAAGTTCCCAGAGGGTGCACTGAGAAAACTTGTTTTCCGGAAGACAAAAATCGATGTCAGAGACTCAGCGTTTGGGATGTGTTCAAGGCTGAGTGGCAACGGAAGGGCAGAGGTGGGATTAGGGCCATGCAGTTCATCTTGGGTCTTTCCTGGCCTCTAATGTCTTTGTCCTGTATGTGCCTCCTTGGTCCTCACAAAGCAGAAGGAATCCTGGAACATCTGACACTGCTAATTCTGGTGGAGGAACTGGAACGGGGACCACAGCTGGGCAAGGGGCAACAAGGAAGTGAAAGCACTCTCCCCAAATGGGCAGCACTGTCATGTTTTGCTTTTTAAAGATGCAGGGATTTCTTAACCTTATTTTAAATAGAACTATAGAACAACCTACATGCTATTCTTCTCTACCCATCCTTCTTACCCTCCCTTTTTTGGGAAGCACATTAATCTGCAGGTCTCGTCTATGTAAACACAATGTTTATTTTCTGAAGTATTCCCAACTATTTCTCTTACTCTGTTCTGCTGTGTAAATCACTCCTTGCCCCTTGATTAATTATTCCAGCTCGTGGTGTCAGCTGTGGAGGCTGCAGAAACTCAGTGGTGCAAGCTGATGGTGAGTCGAGGAGGGTCTCAATGGGATTCTGTTTCCGCGCATGAGGATGGTGAGTGGAGGTCATGCAAAAGACCAAAAAAAAAAAAAAGCCACAAATATTTGGAATCATAGAATTATTTAGCTTCGGAAAGACCTCTAAGGCCATCGAGTCTGACCATTAATCTAGCACTGCCAAATCCACCACTAAATAATGCCCATTTGTGCCACACCTCCGCATCTTTAAAACACCTCCAGGGCTGGTGGCTCCACCACACTTCTGGGCAGCCTGTTCTAGTACCTGACCACCCTTTCGGTGAAGAAATTGCTCGTAATATCCAGTCTAAACCTCCCGTGGCACAACCTGAGGCCATTTCCCTGTCACTTGTTACCTGGGGAGAAGAGCCGGACGCCCACCTGGCTGCTCCCTCCTCTCGGGCATCCGTAGAGAAGTGAGAAGCCCTGAGGAGAAACCCCCGCAAGGCCAGGAGAGGGCACCTGGAAACAAGTGTTCTGTGCACGGCTCTGCCGCCGGGCTCTTCCCTTTCCCTTTTTATTTTCACCTCCTCCCTCGCCCCACCTTTTTTTTTGCACAGACCTTTTGAGCCCTTTTCATCTTCCGGGGAGCTCACGGCTTTGTGCCATCAAGGAAGAGCACAAAGCACCGCTCGGTGTGCGGGAAGCAGCCGGCTGCACCTCTCTCGCCTGCATCCCCTCTCCCCCTGCCCCAAATTCTCTCCCCGCCTCCGCCCATGTGAAACACAGGGGCACATGCGAGTGTATTGTCACCACGCAGCAATTCGGGGGCAAAATCCCGATCCTTTCCCCCTCACCTTCGAAAAGCTCTCCTCCAAAACGCGCAGACTTCAGTGAAAGAGCACCTGTGTTCAAACCACGGTGGCGTTTCGAGGAAGGAGGAAAACGCCCCCCCTCATTGAGCAAGAGCATCAGGCAGGCTGGAAGCAGTGCCGGGCGTGGATGTCTTTCTGAGCTGCCACTTCACTCTGGCTTTTGGAACACTCGTTGGAACAGGCTGCCCAGGGAAGGGGTTGAATCATCATCCCTGGAGGTGTTTAAAAGACCTGTAAGATGTTGGAACTTAGGGAGCGGATTTAGTGGTGGGTTTGGCAGTGCTGAGCTAATAATGGTTGGACTCGATGATCTCAGAGGTCTTTTCCAACCTAGATGATTCCATGACTCCTATTCTTTGGGTTAATACTGGTTGAATGCTGCTCCCTGAAAATCCAGGTTTTCTGAAGGCTGAAAACTCTGAGCCATCAGACTTCAAATCAAAGGTGTCAGGCTGGAGAAATGTTCAGAGCCCTGCTGCACTGTGGGGTGGCTGGGAGTAACACCAATTTCAGCCGGATTATAAAGCTCCTGGCCATTTGTTTGGAGTGAATTTTGACACATGCATTCACACTGCAGCATCCCCGCCTTGCTTCCCTTCTGGGACCGGGGGATGCTCACGGTCTTTCCCTCTCTCACATATGAAGAGATGGATTCTTCTCATCCTCAGTCCCCAAACGTGCGCTGTTTCCTCCTCAGTTCTCATGGGTGCTTGCAGATTCAGGCATGAAATCTCTACCAACAAATGCTTTTCACACGCTCTGCTGTGTGGCTTTGCTGTCTACACTTACGCCCTAATTGCGTCACTTCCCTGCCACTCCCTTCCTCAGGTGAGCACCCCCTCTCTTAGTGAATGCATGACACAATAAACATTTCATGCTCTATAGCTGTGCCCAGATATTGCACACATAACTCACATTACGTGTTCATCTTCACTTATTAAGCACAAAGGCACTGCCCGCTCTGTAGTCAATTCATACTGCAGACTGTGTGTGTACAGGCACCTTTCCCATACAACTTCAAGTTAAAGAAATGATTCGTTTTCTTTGCACAGGCACACACGCACACACGTGCTTTCCTCTCTCTGGAAAAGACAAGCCTTTGTTGTTAGGCTGTCTTTGCTCCTCTGGTCTTTCTTTCCCCCCTTGTTTCTAATTCTGTTTTCTCTAATGCCTGTCTCTCCTGCTTGTTCAGGCTGTCAACTAAAGCTGCAAGGTGCTGCAGATGTGCCGCTCGAAATCATGCTTGTCCAAGGCATTTTCCTGGGGTGACGTGTGCCTTGTTAAAATGGGCTCTGTGTGTGCTGCCTCAGTGAATCCCCCTGCACTGTTTTAAGGGTACAAATGCAGCATTTTGACAAAAACACTTTCCTCTTGTGGGATGGTCTGTGCTGTGCTCTGGTGGGAGCTCCCTTTGGGGAGGTGCAAATATCCATCCGTGTTGCAAAAGCTTAAACCTGGCAACTGCTTTTGCAGACCCCTGCTGTTGGTGGGATGGACTGGGTGGCTGTACCAAGCCTGCCTAAGCACACCTGTGCCCCGAGTGAGGTGTTGGACGGGTTGGGGGGGTGTTGCTCATATGCAGGAGCTGAGGGGGAAGCAGAAAACTGGGGTGCAACAAGTGGCAAGGGCAAGTGATGTGGGTGCTCGAGTGGCCAGGAGGGGTTTCAGGGTGGCTTGCAAAGGCTTGTGCCTTTTAGGGGGCACAGCTTGTGGTAGGGGACCCCTGTTGATGGAATGGGAGCAGGCAGCCAGGCTGTGCTGTGCTGCAACATCAGGGAAGGGGAGGTCATGGGGATATCCCCTCACTCCCAGGCTGAGCGCTCAGCACTTCATACCAGCCACTCCTGGGGAGGTTTCTTGCACCTTGCTGCTGCCTGGTTTGCCCAGGGCTGTCAAGGATCAGCCTTTCTGGGGCTTTTGCAAGTGGTGGAATGTCCCTGCCCAGAGCTGCCAGTCTCTGCAGAGGGTCAGGGCCTCAGCCCTGGGCAAAGGGCATCAGCTCCAGCCAGAGCTCAGCTACTTCCCTAGCTGTGTTCTGCATTTAAATAACAACTTCCTGCTGCTCAGAGTGAATTGGCTCTGCCTGAGAGACTAGAACTGTGAGGAGGCACGTGGATGACACTGAGAAGGATTGGCTTTATGGGATTTGACTTGTGCAAAACCAGCTTATGGCCTGGCATACCTGAACAGCAGTGGTGACCCGTCCCAGTTCTAAGACAACATGCAGCAAAAAGAGCTGTTCCAAGTGTCTCCATCCCTCTTCCCAGTCTGCACTGACCCCAAATGCATCCACATGTTGTGAGAGGCTTCACTGAAGCGGATGAACAGACATTAAGTCACCTGAAAGGGATGTGGTGCAATGTGTTGTGATGTGGGAGGGAGTCCTGAGTCTGAGGATGTCTCTGACTCCCCTGGGGAAGGCGTGGCCAGGCTCTGTGGGGCCCCTAAGGCTTGTAGCATCTTGTGCGAAGCAACATTTTTGCCATGAGAGTGACACTGGGGGTAAACCTTTGAGTAAAATACTTTTGAAGGTACTGGCTTGTCCCTGCAGTGCTGTGCCAGCAGCACCCTGGATACTCAACCCAATTTCCTCCCCTACTGGTCTCAGCCTGCTGGGTGTCTCACTGGGGTTAGGGTCCTAAATTGGCCATGTGCTCTTCACCTTTTTTTTGCTTTCTTGTATTTATTCTTTTCTGTTCAGAACAGACAAGAGGGAAGAAGCAACGTCCAGCAGATGTACTGTGCATCCTTCATGGACCCCTCAGGACAGCTTCCTCAGAGAAGTGACACCAGTGCTACTTCCAGTTCTATCCCTCTTTTCATGCCTTTGTCCCAACCTTATGGTGAGTCACAACAGTTATATTTATGTCTAACAGAGCCAGGTTTTGCATAAGCTGTTTTATTTTTTAGTGAGCTCTCTCATCTGCTCAGTCAGGGGATGGCAGCTGCTGCTACCACGATGGGGAGTGTCTCCAGCTCGCTTTGCTCTACCTCTCCTTTCTTGTGTACAGTAAAACAATGACTCTGGCTCCCCCTCCTCCAGCAGCTTGCTGACCTGCAGACCTCTGGGCATAAACAAAGCGCAGCGTTAGTGGAAAATCGGTGCAGCCCCCAGAAGGTCCTTAGGAAACATGTGAGCCCGGATGGAGCCAGCTGTTCTGCGTGGGAAGGCAAAAGGCTAGTGCAGATGATGCAGAGCAGAAAGGCTAGCCAGAGCTGGAGCACATTATTTGTCTTGTGGCCTAGAAGATGAGTGGCTTGGGCTGGATGTGGGTCAGTGGTGCTTGGCTGTGTTTTGTGGGGTGACCTTCAAGGCAAGCTGAAAGAGCTGTAGAGGTCAGGTCTTGGCAAAAGGATGTTGGAAACCCCACAGCCCCAGGAGGCTCATAGGGCAGCATGTTGCTGTTTTAACCATTAGCTGAGTCTTTGCACAAGTTTCCTGTCACCTGCAGTTCAGAGGGAAAGGTACAAACCCAGTTCATGGGCAGTTGCAATTGCTGTCTGGTATACAGCTCCTCCCTTTGCTTCTGGACTGACACTGTGTGACAGGAAAGCATTCAGGCTACCCAAGGAGAGAACATCTCTTCTGCACAACCCCTTGCACCCTGAAGAGGTGATTCAGATTTGAGAGGTTGTTCCTAACATAACCTTTCCTCTAGGGTCTCGGCTGGGTGTGACCGCAGATACTGTGAAACGCATGTGTTAAGCAGTGATTTGTTGGTGCTAATGGGGAGGCCACAGCTTTTTAGCTTCCCCAGGAAATCCAGTTAGGCTCTGCATGGGTGTTTTGGGGGTAATCTGGCTCACACACTGAAAGCCCTCCCTCATACCACTGCCATGGCTCTGAGGCTCAAAGCAGAGGGTGAGGCAGCATCCTCTTTGTGAAGTGAGTTGAAATGGTTCAGCTTCCCTTCAGAAGTTTCTGGGTGACCAGCCATGTTAACACAGCTGCAGCTGGTCTCCACAGGGATGTTGTTTTTACAAGCTGAAACCAAGAACAATTCCCTCAAAGATGCACTGAGGATAAAAGTGATTATGCGGTAAAGACCAGTGTTGTTGCTTCAGTAGTGCTTTGACTCAGACCTGTTCTCTCAAAATTCCAGGGCTGTAGGACCAAAGCTTAATCTAGGCTGAAAGGTACCCCCTGGAGGTGATCTAGTCCAATCCCCAATGAGCCTCAAATGCAATGGATAGACTGTAAGGCATCATCATGTTTCTAAGCAGAGAAACTTTGAAAATAAATGTTGGCTTATTTGGGTTCAGTGGGACTTATGTGGTAATATATGAGGGGTCAGATGTTTGGCTAAGGACCACAACTAGACTCTTGTAGGCCCAAGTCACCCCCCAGAATGGTGGTGGTGCTGGTCCGAGCATGATCCCTCAGTTCCTCATGAATAATTCTGCTGCCTTTACCACTCTCAGCTATGTGTGTCTGGGACAGGGTGCTCTGTGCCCATCACCACGGCTGTGCTTTCCTGGCTTGGGCTGGATAAATAATGATGGCCTCTTTGCCCCTCTGCAGTAACTGTGTGGCAGTGCAGTGGAGGAGGCACAAGAGCTGCATTACCTGCTGGTTTGACCTCCCGGTGAAAGGGTGGTAGGAATGTGGTGTGTGGGGCAGGCATGTGTGGACTTGGAAGCTGTGGAGAGGCCACCATTGATGTTCTGTGGTTTCCCATGGGTGGTAGTTTTGCTTTGCTGTTGCTGCTCCCTTCTCCTGACGGTGTCCTGGCACCTCTCCTCCCATCCTTTTGCAGCCAGGGGAGGAAAGGGGAGTGCTTAGAAACCTGCCTCTTTGCAAGGCAGATGCTGCAGCTAGCTAGAAGCAGTTGTGTCCTGTCTGACCCTTGGTAGGAGGTGCATCTCGTTGCAGAGAAGGTTAATGCATCTGGCATTTCTGCTTTCTGGATCCCAGACCACATGTGCTTGGAGCCCAAACCCTTCCCAGACCTCCCAGGTTTCCATGAGTTTGCAACAGTGCTTCCTGCTACTGGTTGGTGTGGATGTATGAAAGGAACAAATGCTGGAGGTTATTTAGCACTTCAGTCAGGTTGTGCTGCAGCCAGGAAGCCCCATGGTCTGTAATGGAGAACATATGGGATCTCACACAAACACCCTCACTCGCTCTGTCCTTATTTCCCTGCCTGTGAAATGGAAATATTTCGGTACTTCAAAGAAGAGCAGTGGGCCTTGCTTGACAAATTGATTTGTGTAATGCTCACAGACCTTCATCCAGGAGGGGCGGCAGGAGAGTGTTGTGTTTTTGTGGCAGGAGCGTTGCCAGTCTGTCTTCTTCCCTTGCTCCTCGTGGGAAGGAGATGCTGGGTGGCCTGTTTGGATGGCAGGCATTGGAGCACAGTGGCCTCTGACCACACAGGGACCTGTGGGGGCCCTGCTGTACCAGATGGGGACATTGCAGCAGAGTGACCTGTCTGTGCCCATCTGCACAGTGGCTACCCCAGAGCCCTTGCGGTGACACAACTCGGGGCAAGATCAGCCCCACCCAGAGGGGTGTTTGATGGTTTCTCTTGGCCCTGACATCCCTGTAGCCATCTGTGTCTGTTTCTCAGTGGCTGTGAGGAAAACTGGATCCCATCTATGCAGCCGTCCTTGCACATGTGTGCTCTACGTCAAATGCTTGCTCCAAGAGATTTGTGTAGTGTGGAAAAAAGTCATCTTGGAAGACAGGAATATTTCCCCAGATAGTAACATAAAGTAAAAGCCAAGAATCTATTTGTTTCTTTTTTTCCTCTTCCTCCTCCCTATTTCTTTTTATGTGAGGGTTTTTATTTTGCCTAACTTATCTTTATCTTAGAGCTGTTTCTAAAAAAATGATTTTCCATACTGACCTTTCTGAGGCAGATGAAATGAACAGCCTTTAGAGAAGAGAGCTGGTTAAGCCAGAAACCCCTCCTGCCTTCTCTTCTTCCTTCTCATCCATGGCACTGTGTCTTCATTTCCTCCATCCTTCACTCCTGGTGTTGATTTCTAGAGAAGGAGATGGGCTCCTTTCTGCTTCCTGGTTGACAGGCTCTAACACACACACTCCCTCCCTGTGTTGGTTGACATTTTCTTGGTCTCTTTACTCCTGCTGAGCCTAGCACACTGATGAGATGAGCCTGAGGTTCAAGACCTTTCAGGAATGAAAGTCTGGGCTCCTGTAACTCAGGAGGTCCTCTCCAGTCTTTAGTGGTAGGGGTTGCAAGAAGCCCTCCTGGTGCCCAAATCCACCTGAAAAGCAGGGTGGCTGAGCTGGACTGTGATCTGTGGTGTGTGCATTTGGTCAGAGACTGTGTCTCCCCCCATTTCAGCATGGTCTGAAAAGCTGGAAGTGTGAGCAGTCCACACAAACATTTCTGTAAAAACCCAGCTGCTGCTACCTGGCCAGGGAAAAGAAATGTTGGGGAGAGCTTCTGGGATCAAGAGAGCAAAAGGGGGCCCCTGGCTCCCCAAAAGAGGCAAGGATGGGGCTGGCACTGTGGCTGAACTCATCCTGCAATCCTGTGCTGTAGCTGGTGAAAATCTGTCAAAGCTGAGATGCGTTGAGCAAACTAGCTCACCAGTAAATGAAGTGGCATTTTGCCAGAGAAATTTTCGCTCAGCAGAAACCATGTGGCTGCATCTGATATGGACTCTGTAAATGGCCATTAGACTGTAGTGGATAAGGGTGATATAATTGAATTTAAGGAAAAGGTTTAGGAGGGAGTAAACTTTTTTTTGCATAGTTTCCCAGAATGACATTTTTTTTTCCCCTTCAGTTGGTAGCTGAAAATGCCAATAGGATGCAGTTAATACCTGGAGACAAAAATAAGAACTAAGGGAGGGCAAATGAGAAGGAAAACTAGAGATGTCCATCTTCACTAGAGCTGGGAGTATGTAGCAATAAACGTTCACAAAATGTGCTTGTGAATAAAACATGCAGCCTGTCTTCCTTAGCGATTGTGACCCATTTTATTCCCAAACACTCCACTGAAAAAGAATTTTCTACCCACAAAGATGTTCACGAAAGCAAGCCATCTTTTGGAGTAATGTGAATAAATATAATTGAACGCTCAGACTGGAATTTATTCTCAAAGCCATGCTGAAGAGCCCTATCAGTTGCATAATAGGCTCCTGGAACAATCCGGCGTGATTGCAAATAACTCGCGATGAGGAGGGGATGTCACCTAACTGGAAGCGACGTAGGATGGCTTACATGACCAAGGGCACAACGTAAATGCTGAGTGAGAATATTCCCAGCAAAAGGAAATATTTCCAGGATATTTCCAGCAAAAGGGTCTCAACTCAGCCATATGTTAAAATGCCTTCACGCAAAGTGCTTGTCACAGCCACTGGAGAAGCGAGCCCCCCCGTGAGCAGCCAGGCTGCCGGCTGATAACGCGGGGACAGATAGGATTTATCTGCAGTGAGCAACTTGATCAGCTTTAATCATATGTGACAGCAATGTGAGGTCTGAAGTTGTGGTCAATCAGTTTGAATTAATGCCTCCATCAATGTCACTGAACCGAAGATCAGGGCAAGTTGGTGTTGTTTTCTCACTTAGCCCACCGCCAGCAGGAATGGCTCTCCCTGCCTGCAGGTGATCCCACCTTTCCTGCACTGGCCTGCGTTTCTCTTTGTGAGCCTTCCCTGAGCATGGTATCAGGGGTGGAGATGGAAAGGAGCTATTGGCTCACGCAGTCTGTTCACCCCTGGCTATCACAAAGTCCTTTCCAATGGGTTTTTAATTTTTTTCCATGTGTAGCAGCGAGTTGCATTTCCATACGCCCAAAATGCCTGGGCTTTCCCAGCATCTCCCAAACGGCTATTACACATTAAACTATGATTGCACCGTCAGGGAGTTTTCCTTTCTGATGGTCTGCCAATGCGTTCCTTTTCAAAAAATTATATCTATTGAGGTTAGCAGCTCGGGCAGGAAACAATCCAGACAAATGCAGGCCGCCCCATCTTCGGGCCAATTAATCTGAACCAGATATCCAGTGAGAGGGTGATGGCGGAAATGCTGAATGAGAACTGTGGGGAGCACAGGGCAATTTAGCCGGGCTGTAAACTTGCAATTGAGATGCTGGCAGCAGGACTCAGTGATTATGGGCTCTGGAGAGGGCACAGGAGGACTCTGCTGCAATGGGCAAGGCAGGATGGGGTTTACGGGCAGTGACTACAACACTGTCGTCCTTCAGGCATGCCGAGGCCAGCTCCATACTGACAAACTGCTGGGCATTTCTGGAGGGAAGGCCAGCGAAGTGCTAGGCTGGAATAGCATCCCAATGGGAATAACCTGTTGGCAAAGCGCAGGAGAGGAGCCTGCATTGCACAGACCCAGGAAGCAGTCTGCTGTGCAGCACAGCACCGGCTAAAGGTGCTTGGCGATGCAGAGAGCACCTGCATTAAGAAACTAATGGAATATTAAGAACACTTCCTTTAAGGCAGAAACACTTCTAAGAAGCTGCATGGCTGCCTGGATGGGGCAGTGTGGATTGCAGCAGAGCCCATGGGTAGGGAAGGTGTGAGAAATTTGTTCCTCTGCTCTGGAAACTCAGTAGTATGTAGTGACTGGCAATTCCTGGCAACCCCATGGCAGGACAATAAATTAAGAAAACACAGTCTAACTTAAAACATGGAAAAGGAAAGAGGGAAAGCCATGTATTTCATTTTCTTTATTCCATCTATGAGGATTTAAGACCTTCTGGCTTAGAAAGAAATGAAAAATTGTTCTGAATGTTTCATTTTGACAATACTGAAATGAAATCTTTTGGCTGCCTGAAGAGTTGCTTGGTCACTTTCCCCTCCCCTTTTTTTTTTCCCCCTTTTTTTTTTTTAATATCAACACCTATCCATGCTGTGACAAGCCCATGAAGATTCTGGTGCCATCAGATCTGAATATGTGTCAGAAAAAGCATTGCCAGTTGTATTCAAGTGCAGCATCAGGTGATCAGGGAGATGTCATGGGATGGTGGCATGAATTTCTCCAAGGAGCACCATGAAGTCTGTGATCAGGTTCATAGTAATGAATGTTAACCAAATTGGGAGGAATGTGTATAGGAAAAGTTTGATAGAGAGGTCTAAGAGAAGGAGATTACCCTGAAATAATAATTACCTTTGCACTACAGGCTGATTTGGAAAAAAAAAAAAAAAAAGAGTTTTTACTCATTCTCTCTCCCTCTAACCTCCTCTCCCCTGTTTGATTTGTAGTTATAATACAAATAACACAATATCTATAAACCCTCTCTCAGTAGTGCCATTCCTGACCCTAAGTGAGAAAAAAACCTCAAAGCAACAGAGAACCTTAGGCAAAAATGTTCAGGAATGGATAGCATGTGATATTTTGTATAGATTTTAGTCCTGCTAGATGAGTTATATGAAAATGAATTGGATGCAGCAGAGAGGTCAGCAAAAAAGCTGTTGTTAAAAGCTACTCTCTTTCAAGATACATATAAAACCCTCAAACCAGATTCTCTTTATGAAATATACAGCTGAAATGATAGGAGCTGCTATCCAAATTGCAAAGGGTGCAAACAGTGGGTCAGGAGACTTGTGACCAGAGGAGAGAGTAACTGAGTGCAAGCACAGGAGGCCACTGCAGAGCACGGGAGGGAACTTATCATTTTGTGCAGAAAAGCCACAAAAGCGTCACAGAAGCAGATAAAGGAGGATGTAAGCAAACATCAAAGAAGGGCTTGTAGCACTGCTTTGGAGAGTTTTAGGGGAAACAATCCTGAAAGAGTGAGTGGGAAATCTCTCCTTTGTTTCCCTTCTGTGTTTAGGGAAACAGGCTTTACCATGCTTACATCCACAGTTCTGCCAAGGAGAGAGGAGAAGTGCCCTGCTGCGAGACAGGCAGGCTGTGAGGACACAGCACCAGGCGTGGGGGTTGCTGAGGGGCAGCCAGGGCACCCGTTTTCTCTCTGATCCCCTGTTCCCCAGTTCCTCAAAGTGTTCGTCTTTGAAGCAATGGTCACTATTCCAGCCTGGGTGCGTGCAGGAAGGAGGCTTTCTCTGGAAAAGAAATGTGGTTCGACCAATTAGGAAGAAAGTAGTGATGTTCTTAGCAGATTTTTGGCCAAAACTCCAGAGAATGAAAGGCTGAAATTAGGCAGGGAAGTAACCTCTGTGGTAAAGAGCTCTCTCAGCTTATGTCTGCAAAGTTGACTTTTTCTTGAGTACATTTTGATTGCTTTAAAGTCATGTACTGTGTGTGCACAGTACTTTTTTCTGTGGCTAAGCTCTCAAAGTGAGCATCTGAACAAGGCTTTGCAGTCTGCATGAGTGGCTGATTTCCCTGCACAGTGACAAGTCTGGTTAAATGTCTCATGGGCTGAGCAAAATGCAGACAGCCTGCCCCCCAAAATGAGCCCCAGCCTGATCCCCTGCCAAGCTTGGAGAGGGGCACAAAACCTTGCACTGCGGCTCCTTGGTGGAGCTTCCAGGGATGGGACAATCACAACTTCCCTGGGTGACCCGTTCCAGTGCTTCACCACCCTGACAGTAAAGAATTTCTTTCTAATATCTAGTTTAAACCTACCTTTTTTTTTCAGTTTCAGTCCATTCCCCCTTGTCCTGTCCCTACATGCTATTGTACAGAGTTCCTCTCCACCTTTTTTGTGGGCTCCCTTCAGGTATTGGAAGGAAGGATGTGAGCTGGACAAGAGATAAAAAAGCCAAAGCTCTGGGAAGTGGGGAAATATGAGGGGTGTTCTGCTCCTTGGGCAAACAGACATGAAATCCACAGCTACTTCTGGTATGCAGCAGTGCTTCAGAGACAAAATTCCTACTTTCCTTATGTTTTTCTTTAAAATAAATTATCAAGAAAATGAAAAGAAGCCTTCCCTTTCTTGCAAACTAGAGATGAAATGTTGGATGCCAGCTCCCCACAGACAGCAGCTTTGTGCAGGTGGCCATCACCAGCCCCTGGACAAGGGGAAGGAGGGTCTCAAGCCCCACAAAGGGATTTCTGGCTATGACAAGGGGAACTGTCACAAACCCAGCCTGCTCTTGGGCTGTATGCAGAGGCGTGTGGGGAGGGAAGTTGGGTGCCCTCAGTGCCTCCCAAGAGCCAGGGCAGGCTGCTTCACATTTTTCCTGCCCAATAAATCAGCAGAGAAATCCCTGCTAAAGCCAGCCTTTTCGCATCTCTTCACTTCTTCCACAGCCCACTGCATCCTCCTTCCCTCATGGGAAGGGGTACAGCATCCTCAGAGGGCTGAGTAGCGCCTCAAGACCTGTGGGAGGTCAGTCTGGGGGCCTTGGTCACGCCCTGCAGTCCTGCTCTGGCTGGAGAACAGAAAGGGTAACAGGAGCTGGCGGTGCCGTGCCTGTCATCCCGCGGGATGGGAAGCTCAGCCTGAACCAAAGGGGCCATTTAGCATTGTGAATTATTGAGTGCTTTGCAATGTGGAGGAGCTGAGTGAGTCAGCTGAGGTCGGGCAACCTGTGCTCCATTTTTAGAAACACACTGGCTGACCAGGGACAAACACACCCCTGCAGCCCACCCGAGCTGCTCTGTGCGGGGTGGAGGCCCGTTGCAGCCAGGTGGGGATGATGCGGGGGTAGATGGGAGGTGATGCTGGGGGTCTCACTGGTAGCAAAGGGGGAAGGGATGCACTCTCCCTCCAGGGATGGGGAGAGCAGGCTGGGCAGCGAGCTGTGAGCACACTGCTGGTGCTTAATATTTATTAATGACTTGGAAAAGTGGGGGAAGCAGTGAAGCAGCAAGTTTTGCAGATGGCATGAAGTAATTTAGGCTAGAGAAGACTGTGCAGGCACCCAGTGGGACTTAGCCCAGGTAAGGGGCGGGTGACCCTCGCTGTTGACACGCAGGGTGGGGAAGGCTGCCTCGATGGCATCACGGCCTCGCCGCGTTCTCCATCCACCGCAGCCGCCTGGGTGACGGCGGGGGGAGACTGAGTGTCACCACACACACTTCCCTGGGAACATCTGCTCAGTCTGCAGCAGCTGTTTCAGAAGAGAACAAAATGGTTGGCTATATAAAGAACACCGTTTAAAAAAAAAAGAAAAAAGAAAAAAGAAAAAAGAAAAAAGAAAAAAGAAAAAAGAAAAAAGAAAAAAGAAAAAAGAAAAGGAAAAAAACCATGCTGAAAATACCACCTTTCTGCTGTCTAAGCAGAGCAGGTGAATTATGGACTGGAGATATCCTCTTGTTGTACGAGTAACAGATGAAGAATGTGGAGCAAAATCGAGCAGAGAAAGTGATGGATGCAGAGAGGCTGAAAATAGTGACTGTCTTGTTCCCACCTCTATCAGGAGGTTTGAGGTGAAGTGTTCGAAAAACAAAGACAAATCAGTTTACCCCCCAAATGAGCCACAATCAAAGAGACATCCATGGACACTGAATGTCAAAATGGCTAATGTGGGCAAAAGGATGGATTCTTTTCAGCTGTGTAGCATCAGCCTAGGGCATAAGAGTGCAAGATACATTGTGCACACCAAGAGTCCAGCATGATTCAGGGTACGTGTAGGTGAATCACAGACATTCACGTTTTGTGTTGGGGTTGGGAGTTGGCATGGCAGGTTGACTGGGCCTTTTACAGTGTGGGTTGCCCTCAAAGCTCCCTGCAGCTCTTCCCTGAAGCATGGCAGTGGTCACAGTGCAAAGCTGATGCCTGAGCTGGGAGGGAAGGTGAGTGGTCCGCCCAACAGGGTGAAACCATCAGCCGGCATGTGGGACTCATTTGATTTCTTTGCAAAAGAGGGCTGAGGTTCTGGGCTGTGCCACCCACAGCAATGGGGGAAAGAGGCAGAGGAGATTGGGGTTTTCATTGAAATGTCTGCTAATTCTTGCCTCTCCACCTACTCATTGGCACCCAGGTCTGAGGTTTGGTCTTTCACCTGCACCAGGGGTGCAGAATCTCTTTGCCCAATAGCTTTCACTGCTTAGCGCTGTTGTCTGCAAGATAAACACAGTGTACAAAAGTTGTGCCTTGGCAACTCATGGGGTTAAAAAATGCAAGTTGGAAATAACTTGTCTCAGAGACGCACATACTCGTACTGCTGAAAAGGAGCTGCTTCTCACCTTGGATCTTAAAGCAGTGGGACTGTAAACAGCATTTTGTCCCTTGCACAGGTCATCTTCACTCCTCCAGGGCAAGGCAGGGGGAGACACCTCTCACATCATGGACACCTGTGGCACCGCTTGGTAAAATTCTTCTAGTGTGGTTAGTTAAATCACTCAAGCAAGACAAGCCTTTGCCTCCGATACGGTTAGGAAATGTGACCTAGTTAAGCCCAGACGTTTCTGAGTGCGCTGAAATGGAAGCGACTTGTGCTTGCTGAAAATTGACGCCAGAAATAGAGCGCTCGCTGCTTTCCCGGCCGGTGCAGCACCCAGCCCCACAGTGTCTAGTGGGTGCACGAGGCAAGGACTCTGCCACAGCAGCGCTGTCCCGACCCTCCTTCTCTGCACCGAGACTGTCCCACCAGGCACCAGGGACCCCCGCAGCCCCGGCCATTCCCCCTCCGCGCCTCGCTCTCCTCCATGAAATCCAATTAAAGGGTGAAATGAATTTTGAAGTCACTGCTACGGGCTGTGCATGTCTGTGCATGGAGGAGGGGGTGGAAAAGGCCTGTCTGCTGGTGCTGGAGCAGCAAAGAACTGGCTCTGGTCTCGTTTAAAGCCCAGCCCCACTGAAAAGCTGCTGCCGCAGCTGCAAAGGAACTATAAACGTACCATGCAATAACGTTATTGCTTTGATGGATGCTGGAGAGGGTTTGAATGCTTTTTCTTTTTTTTTTTTTCTTTTACAGTGTGGCCTTGTACCTTGCAGCTTCCCTTGCTGTAATGTGCCGGTTTCTTTTGTAACTCAAATCCTGCCCCCTCCTCTCTTTTAATCAGCATAATACCTTCGTTTGCTGCCCCTTTCCTGGAGGAAAAAAGAAATGCTCTACTATTTGGGGAAAAAAAAAGCCTTTGTCCTTCCCCCTTGCTGTGCCCAGAGCAAGTTTATGTCTCTCCAACACAGATTAGCACAGAGGTGTCCAGAAAGGAGCACCAATGCAGGCTGTCCAAGTGCCTGGAGCTCCTCTTTTGGAGAGGAACTGGCCTTGTGGGGATTGCAGTCTCCTTGGGAGAGAAAACAAACTTCTTGGTGCTGAAAGTCATTGGTTTTGTCATTTTCTTTCTCAGAAACAGTTTCCCTTTTGACAGTGCTATGCTTGGGGCAGTCCACTCAAATGCAGTGCTGATGTCTTGGACCCTCCAAGGGGCTGACGTGAGAGCTTAGGGGTGCGCCACAATGATGTGACCTCAATTTGCCATTTTAGGAGGGTTCTGAAAATGGCTGGACTGGCTGATGCAATGGGTCCTTTCCCAGAAGGATTCCCTCCATCCTCCCTCACTTCTCAGCAGCTTTCCTTCCTCCCTCTCTCCCTCCCTCCCCTGTGTTTTCCCCTGTGCACCCTCAGGCTCTGGAGTTCACTCCTGCCAATTCGGACAGAGGCCAAAAGCACAGAGGGGTTTGCAGAGCAATCAGGTTCAGAGAAGAAAACTCTCTGAAGGCTATGAACGTTGCAGGCACAGCCTCTGGGTCAGGGAGTTGCTGTGCTGTGGAGTGCCAGAGGCTGGGAGGGTCCTCTGGGGAAAGTCACACTCTATGCCTGTTCTGGCCTTTGTGCTCTTTTTCCTTGGGCCTCTGCTCCTGGCCACTGCCACAGACAGTGTACCAAGCTGGATGCCCACCAGTCTGGTGAAGGGTGGTCTTTATTACATCCTGCACTTCCGTAGTTCTCTGATTTTGTTCATCCTCCTTTTTCCATCTCTCTGGCTGTTTCCCTGATAGGAAGACTTTTTCTCTTTCCCACTTGGCTCTGGCCCTGTTCTCATCTTAGACAATTTGTCTCAACATTCAGGCCTTGCTTGGCTTCAGCTGTGGGTGACTCATTCCCTGTGCCTTGCCTCAGTCCCACCTCTTGGCTGTCTCTTGGACATCTGCTGTGCACTGCATCATTCAAACACAGCCTGCCTGCCCACACAGCCCCGTGCCCTCACACAGCCCCTTGACTTCAGAAACCTGCCTTCCCTGGAGAGCTGAGGCCTCTCCAAGGGCACACTGGGCTCTCCAGTGGATAGCATGAACAACAAGGCATTAGTACAGTCCTCTCCTCCTATCCCCAGCCTAAAGATAGTTATCTCCCAACTAGCCTGGAGTCACAAATGCAGGAGCGGGACAGAGCAGCACAAGCTCCTGCAGTGCTCACCAGGCTGTCCCTGGGTGTTGGGGAAGGTGAAATAGGAAAGCCTTATAAATATGATTCCTTAGCAAAAGATTTTGAAAATATAAAACCTATAAGCAAAGTTGAGATGAAGGCGAGCTTTGAGATCTAAAATGCCAAGCCATCAGTTACTGAACAACTGGAAAAGACAATGGCTTAGCAAGCTGAAGAAGAATCTCCCTTGAACAATACCCTTGGCAAATAGGAGGATGCCGAGGGTCCGAAGGTCAGGGGGACCTCAACAAAGTAGCAGGGAAGAAAAAAGGGTCTAGGAATTAGCTTTTAAGGTTTAAAATGTAACACATATGGTAATGCTGTAGTTCTTATAGGCTGTATGTAAATTCTATAGGATTTGTGTCTTGTACTGCTTGGTTAGTGTAAATCAGAGTATTCAACACAGGAACAGATACAATGTATTGTAACAGGGACTTGGATCTCTTGCTCTTGCTCTCTATCTCTCTCTTCCTATGTCTCTCTCTCTCTCTAGCCTCTCTTACACCCTCTACCTCTCTCTCTCTACCTATATCAGACTCTCTCTCTACCTCTCTACCTCTCTCTACCTTGCTCTCTACCCCTCTCCACCTCTCTCTCGGGTCACATTTCAGCTGTGGCTGGCAGCTTAAGCAAAGCTCTGATACCCACGACCTGTGCAATAAACCACATTTCAAGAGCTGCTCTGGACTCCATAGATCTCTCGTCCCCGTCATCCCAGACCCGTTTTACCTCAGTCACCTACACCTGGGTCCTCAGTTAAGGGATTTTTGAGCTCATTGGGTGTAAGAAGCCATGTGCAGCCAGATACCTGCTTGCATTGCTGCCCCGTGGCTCCCTCCCTGCTCCTGCACCCATGTCTGGAATGTGCCTCTCTCTGCACGCTCTGCCTGCCTCTCTTTCCTCGTCACCTGCCCTGCTGCAGGGTGGCACAACTTTTGTGATGAGTTCCCTTCCCGTGGGAGAAGAAGGAGGAGGAGAGCTGTTTTGCACAACCTGAGGCCCTGTGGAGAAGGGCTGCCTGGCCTCTGTTTGTTTCACAAGCTGCATTCCCTGGAGATCCCAGTTCCTCAGGGACACAGAGAGCTCATTGTAGAGGGATGCATCCCAAAAAGATGGAGTAAGAGTATGATTTCTTTTAGTCTTATTTCCAAGTAGGGTTTCAGAGTAAGATGTCACTGGTTAGCAAGGCTATAAAATCTAACAGAAGTAGAAGGTTGAATTTCAGGCCAGTATCATGAGCCTAGACAAAATTTGATGAATGTGTTTTCTTTCTTCCCTCCTCTCCTAAAATGAATTCAGACCAGGCCAGTGCTTCCTTCTTGGTGAGGGATTTCTGAGGTTCTGACTCCATGGAAAGTTTGACTGCCGTGGGTGTGTGGCCAGTTATTGAAGACAGCATTTGTTGAGGGTTTACTCAGTGCTTGGAGTATAAAACTGAACAAAGCATATACATTCAGTTGCTGTGCTAAGAGCAAGGGCTTTATGTGTGTACTGTTCAAACACACAGAAGGGACTCTGCTGCTCCAAACCCAAACCAACTGGCTGAATGAAATACAAAGATATGCACTTAAGAAACTCCCGTGCACATTTGCAGTTGAATAACGACTGTGCTGAGAAGAGAGAAAACCCAAATGCATTTCCAAGTGAAAATTTCCACAGCTACTTAATGTCAACAATAATAATTCCTGTTATAGGTGCCTTTCACCTTGAAGCCTCTCCAAATGCTTTGTAGGTCTGTGTGTACATTTGATCGTTCGCCCAGCAATGAAGGGGAGGCTCTGGTGTGGGATGTAGCAGCCATACTCTGTTATCTACAGTGCCCTTGGGCTCCTTCTCATTTCCGAGCCCACAACAGCAGTGTTTTTAGCTCTCTAACTTTTCCCTCCAACCTTCTTCCCCTGCATTTCTCCTCCACATCCCTCCTTGCATCCCTTGCTCCCGCTCTTGCCCTTCTGTGCTGCATTTCCTGTTCCTGGGCAGCCCTCCCTCCTCTCATCTGTGAGTGCACTATCACTCTGCCTTGGCAGTCCTCTGCAAAACTGTCCTAAAATAGTTCCCCTTCTTTCCTCCCCTCCAGACTCCTCTGAATTTGAACTCTTGAATTTCAGTTGGATCTGCATGCCATGCCTGTTCTAACTTGCACGCAGCCTGGGACAGCATAGATGTTTTACCTACAGTGACAAATTGCTGCGTGAAGTTACAGTGCTACATGGAGAAAATGACCACCCTAATGGCACTGCAGTCTGAGAGACACAATGTGCCAGGGAGAAGAGGTAAAGAAAACAAAGGTCAGTGGTGTTTTATTAAGTCTGAAAACAAAGAAATGCACATAAAAGGTGTCTTTATCTAACGCTTTGCATCCAGACACTTTCTGAGATCATCTGCCCAGAGTCTCCTGTTACAGGCAGAGGAAGGACAAACTTCCTTGTCCCTCAGGGGTGGTCAGAGCATACTGATTGTAAGAGCCACCTGAAAAACCTCCTCCAGGCTGAGGCTGAGGTTCCCACCTGCCAATCCTATCCATGGTTCCATTTAAGCTCCTTTAAGTGAGGACTTGAACATCACATACCTAACCTCACCCAGCTGATCGTCTGTCATACCTGATCACTTTAATTTTTGCTTCTGGGCTGGGCTTCTTCATATTTCAGATGACCTTATAAAAGTTAGTGCTGCATGAGGTGCTGGGCACTTAGCAAGCAAGCTGCCCGAGCTGCTGCTCATCAGCTACCTGACACTTGCACATCATGGTTTTCCACCCTTCTCCAAGCCCAAGCTTCATCTCTAGTTCTTCAACACAGACAAGAGTCACAAAAAGCCACCAAGAGAGTAATTGATGATGTGCTCATGCAGCACCTCGCACTGCAGGAGCGAAGCCTTTATGCCTCACTTCTGCATTGAAACATTTGGATAATGCGCGATCTCTCTCCAGCCAGGGAAAGAGCAGAGCTGATCTCAGCGCAAAGGGCAGCTTGGAGCCTTTGGCCCATTTCTCCACAGACATGCTGGATGCTCTGGCTCATGGGGCATGTGTCCATTGAAAACAGGCTGGGGATTGTCCTCACCAATTTCTTCAACGAAATGGGCCAGAAAATACCCAGGGGAACACTACTAGGCCTTGGCTGTGAGTTCTTCTAGTCAGCAAAATAAGGAACACCAAATTTTTTTGGTTATTCAGCTACTCAAAGGTAGCTGAATACCACAGTGTAAAACCTTGTGTTGTTGAACAAGATAGGCACATGAGGACAGTGGAAAATAGGAACCAAATTTTGGACCACATTGTCCAATCCCCTGCTGTTTCAGGTAGCTGTGGTAAAGAACTGTCTCACTTCTGCATTAAAACAAGTTGGGATTTTTGTCCCCATAAAATCTCCTGGAGGTTGATCCCAGAGATGCACTTCTTGGACATTCAGGTCCTTCTTCTAATTTCCAGCTGAAATGTATTCCTGGCAAGTTTATAGGCACTTGTTCTTGTGCCAGCACTGCCCTTTCACTCAAATAGCTCTTCTCTCTTTGTGGTACTTCCCTCCGGGGTATTTGTAAGCAACAAATATATCTTTTCCCAGCCTGCATTTTGCTAGACTCAAGAAACCAAGCTCATTTAGTTTCTTGTGGAAGAAAGCTCTCTCCTCCCAGATCATGGTGAGAGAAAGGCACAAAAAAAAGATATTTTAAATTAATTCATCTTTTATATGGACATACAATATTCTGTACTTCTGTGATGGCATTAAAATCTTGCTATTTCTATTAGAAATCCCTCATCTGACATGTCTTAGGCTCGCATTTGTCTTTCTCACATCTGCATGCTACTGCCAGCTTACAGACATTTGATCAGCTCGTGCGCTCAGGTCTTTCTCCTCCTCTGTCACTTCCAACTGATGAGCTCCCAGCTGGTAGCAGAAATTCTCATTATTACTCCCTCGGGGCACGACCTTGCATTTTGTACTATTAAATCTGATACCATCTCTATTGCTTCTGTCCCTTTTTTGTAGGAAAACTGCTCTGATTAGTCACCATATAATGCCTTAGAGACCTAAAGACATATTCACCATATTTTTATTTTTAGAAATTGTTTGCTGTTTCAGTATTTTCATTCAATGAATGATGCTGATGTCTCTCTGTATTACCACTTCTTTCCAACAGAAACTCCAGGCTGATGTGCAGAAGGGCAGGGAAAAATTGCCTTCCAGATGAAATATATGGCAAGAAGAGCTATATTTTCAAACCATTTCAAGGAAATAATTTTGTAAGTTATTTTTCACTCTGCTGCACAAAATGATCAGACACACTGTCCAATCATCAGCAAACCAGAAACTAACAGGTATGAAAATGTTCTGTTTTTTCTAACTATTTTCCAGTGATCCAGATTTACTGTGAGTAAATTTACTGCATCTCACTGCTGGGATGCAGCTCTCATCTACAGAGCTGTCACAGTGATGGCTCCCAGCACTTTGGGTTTTAACCATTAAAACTATTTTTGTGATGTTCAAAATACTTCAGAAACAACTGCTGTTATTGCTTAATTTTTGCGCCTAATTACTGTGGCAGTGGGCAGCCTATGAAGATCTGTGATGGTGATGAGAATTCATTTACTCTAACCTCTCATTTTCAATTACAAATAATGCTGTGTGGAGATCATTTTACCCAGAGAAGGTTTGGTGTAATTCAAAACACCCCCCACGTCCTTAGGATGCTGCAGCCACTCTGAAGTGTCTGACACTGCTGGTGCTTTATGGAAAAATGTATTTCAGAAAATAGCTGGGGAGAGGTGCCCACAGAGGTACTGCGGAACTTTATTTCCCACGTCCAGCTTGTCTGGTGGATGTTTGTGAGGTGTTTCATAGGGCTGTGAGCTCTTTACTGGCTTTGGAGGTGTTTGAGCAGCACCCAAAGCAATGGGGCTTCCTGGCCTGCGGGGAGCCCTGCAAAGTCCATCTCTGCAAGTGAGTATTGAGATTACTTTGATTGCTTGTAAACCAGAGAAGCCTGGTGTGTGTAGGGAGCTGTAGTCCTGACAGGGTATTAAAATCAAAGGAATTTTCAATTTGTTCTTGCTTACACAAACGGGGCACACTCCAGAGGCCCATGATGATTTGCCATAGAGGTCTTCAGATGGCCAAAATTAGTTTTGCTTGAAAGAACCAAATTTTCTTCCTGCCCTGTGTTCTGCATGTGCTCTGGGGATGCCTCCTGTGTCGGGATGCTGTGGGGAAGGGGTGTCTTGGGGGGACTCTCTCTGTGTGCCCATGACACAGGCTTTGGTGGCATCTGCATGACCTGCTCAAAGCATCAGGACCTCTGTGCACCCTTTCAAACTGTGCATCATGGGTTTGTGCCAGCAAAGATTGTATTTCTTGCCTTGTCCAGACATGCTAATGAGGCACTCTGACAGGGCTTACCTTTGGAGATGTGAAAGAAAATAGCAGAGGGAGATGGAAGGCAAAGCATCATTCTGGAAGCATGAGAACTTCTGAAACATTAATCTGGCGAATAACTCCCTGCCAACAGAATTTCACTGAACCACTGATCTGAATCATGTCACAGATGGCATCATCTTCCAAAGTGTTAGCAAAACACAGGGCTCAACCTTCAGTGCCCCTGCATCGCTATTTCTGATCCAGCACAACAACACGCCTGCAAAAGACTGAGCTTTTAATAACTGCAAGTCGGGGAAAAAAATAAACAGCCCTGTTTGGGATCTGAATAGCTGCCTTGCAGAAGGAGAATTGCCCATTTTGCTCAGTGCAGCAGTGAAGACGGGCTCACAGGATACAGACTACCACATGCTCTGACAGACTGAGAGATCTGCTACAATGCGTTTTTATAAGTGTAAAATCTCGACTGGCATTTCTGAGTGGAAGACAAAGGTGCTCGGCTTGATAAAGTAGGACTAGTCATGGCGCAAGTGGAAGAGGAGGAAGCAATTGCGTGTCAACCAGCAGCCTCCACTTGTGGCATTTCATGGCTGCAGGAAGAATTTGGGCTTGAAACATTGTTTTAAATACTAAAACCCGCACCACCTGATGCTAGGATAGATAAATAGTAGCGCTACTGGCCATGTAATCTCTGGTGCCAGAATCTACATCTGTATTATGTCGGCCAATGATCTTTTTGGTACCTGAATTTAGGTGCCCATCCTGGCTGTGTATCACCTTCTCAGTCAGAAGAGATTAGTGGTCTCCACCTCCCCACACCTGATTTCCATGCAGGAGGACATGCTAGTTCCAGGTCAGATCTGTGGGTGGGAGCTCATTTGGGCACCCAGGACCCTGAAGAGGAACCACAGCACACATCCAAGGCATGCAGCACCTCTAGCAGGCACCTGGGGCCTGGCAGCAAAATCTCAGCTGGAGTTTCACAGGAAGAAGAGCTGAGATTTCCTCACCCTGCTTTCCCAAGGAGGGACAAGCCCTCCCAAGGACACGGTCCCTGGGGCTTTGCCCTGTCATCTCCTGAGCTACCACTGAGAAATTTTACAAAAGATGGTCAGCTTCTGTTAGACATCTTTATAACCAGCACCACCCACCCCAAGGAAAAGGATGTTAAAAGCACAATGCTAAAGATTGTGAAAGCAAGCCCTCCACAAGCAGGAAGGTTGTGGAGGAGAGCCAGAATAATGGTGGCCTTGTGCAATATGATTTTGGGCCCCATGGGTGTCCAACTTGCCTGCTCCTTTAGCCTCTGGAGCCCTGCCTCTCTCAGTGCACAGACTGCAGCTGTGGAGGGGCTGAACAGCAAAATATGAGGACAGAGGAGGCTATTGCCAGTTGACCTATACTCCTTTTTTGGAGAAGATGGAAAGTGTGTAACAGTTGATGTGGAGGCTGAAAGAGGACACTGTCTCACTGAGAAGATACCAAAGTTCTGTCCCAGAGAACCGGACTTTCTCCCTGCCCGCGGTGCCGTGTACCTGTGGGATATCATGGATATCACTTCATCAAGCATTTGTAGGTAATCACTGCCTCTGTGTGCTCTCATTGCCCAGGGCCCATCTTGAAATCCAAGGGGTGCAGTGCCAGAACTCAGAGAGAGTCCTGCTCTGAACCTCCATGCACTGTGCCAGTGTGCTGGTCCCTGGGTAGGCAGACCTCGGGCTGCTCAAAGGGTGTGTCAGAAATCACTGCATTTTCTCATCAGGTGAGCTGGTGATAATAAATGCAGGAGTTGCTGTAAGCACTTTAGCGTTATAATGGTATTATAGAAGAACTAAGAGGAAATTAATAGGACCGGAGTAACCAGATTTGAGTAATGTGTCTTACAAGAGGCTGAGGAATCCACCAGCCCTAGGCAAGACCTCTCACAGAAGATGTCAGCCTAGCCAGTTAAAGTCAGGCAGTGTTAGAAAAAACTGAATGTAATGCCAACCTGCATAACAGACACTGCTGCCACCTATCACAGTAATGAGATTTCATGAAGAAAAGCCCATCTCAGTAGCTTCCAGAAGGATTTCCTTTAGCAGGTAGCTGGGCACCTGGGCTGATTAAACGCAGATACAAGTTTGAACAACTGGAACAGCCTATCATGTTTTATCGCACCCAGGCAGTTCAAGATGCAGCAAACACATCCAGTCGATTTTTAGCTCAGCTCTGAATGTATGCACCCCGTGAGATAACTAAACATTTAGTCCCTGCAGTGAACACAGTGCTGCACAGGACTCACCAGCAGTCCTTCCATGGGAATGGGCACCCTGCTCAGGCCCCGGGGTGTTACCTGTGCCATGGGACATCAAGAGGCAGTATGAATAGACTGGCTGTCGCCCCATCCTGCGGGCTGATGGAGGAAATTTGCTCTTGGTTAGAAGACAGGAGCTGCCACAGGGTTTCCTCTGTACTGAAGAAGTACTGAAAGCAGGACTTGGCCACGAGCGTCTCCACACTTGGCTCTGTATGCAGTACAGCTGTGATGCTTCCTGGCTGTCCAGAGCCTCAAGCACGGCCCTGTCCCTCCCAGCAATACATCGGTGAGGTTCTTATATCTTTTCACTGGTTTGAAAATCAGTCTCTGCCAGTCTTATTTAAGGCACTGCCAGCTGGAGTTGGGACTGAGCTTGTGATTTTGGTCAGTGATTGCTGGGTGACTTGTCGAAAGCAGTAAGAGTCACCAGGAAAAGAGCTGCAGTGAAACCTTGCAGAAACTGGGCTTGTAGGCAGGGAGCTCTTCAGACCTTGCTTCTGCCCACAGAGATTTTGTTTGGCTCTCAGAGTGATCTGGGTCCCAGTTCCTTCCCTCAGGGTCCCACTGCCACCCTGAAAAATCATGTCAATCACAGCATAACTGGCTTTAGCACCAAGCTTTTTGTAATGTCTTGCTTTACAGGGCTCAAGCAACAGCAAGACAATCTAGAGAAAAGAAAGGGGCAGTGCAAGTAAGTGAAGGGATGCCAGAGGCAGGGAAGATTTAAACTCCTCTCCTTGTGAATCTTTGTAAAGCGGGAACTGAGGAAAAGCCCTGATTCCTCAAATCTTCCAACACCTGGAAGCCACTGGCAGGCTCACAGCACAGGCAAAATAATATCACTTTTACTGGTATTATCACCAGCAGTCCTACTAAGCAAGCAGTGATGGAAGACAAGCATCATCCAAGGAATGATGTCCACCATGCACTTGTACACCATATGGCTTTAATTGCACTCAAATCTGACAAATAAAGGCCATGTAAATGTCCTTTGAAGTCAACAAAAACGATTTCTGTCGACTTGAGTGGGCATTGGCTGAGGACCACAAGCTGCAGGAGGAAGTCTGAATCACTGTGATCCCTTACAGGGCTCTATTAGGGAATGGTTTTGCCTTCTTGAGAAGCCACTGGTGTCAAAGCCAGCAGAACTGGGAGCCTATGGCTGCCAAATCAGAAGCATGGATTTAGCAAAACACCCATGCTGTGGTGTTCCTATTAATTGCTGATCTGCAGAGGAGTTGCATGCTGGTCCATAACCCTTGCCACTTACCCACACCATCCTGTCCCATTTGTAGGGAGTCACCCTTCTAGAACTACTATTTTCCTAGTTGTAAAATAGGACCAGGTCATCAACTGGGGCACCAGCTCAAAATCTGGCCTCTTTTAGATTTTTTCCCTCTCCTTCATCTAGAAGAAATGGCAATCCACACTAATTTTTAAAACTGGAAAAACTATCAGATCAGATTCAATTAGCCTCTTTCCACCTCTTGCACATGCCTGAAATAAAGCTTCTGTTATTGAAGTTTAGCTGACGATGCTTTTGTGCAAGGAAGGAAAGGCTCCAGTTAGTTTTTCTGTAACTGAAGCCATATGGAATTGAAACTTGTTGAATCAATAATAAAACATGTCTGTGTCACAGAGCAGTTTTGATTCCAAGACATACAATGGACTGTTTGCAAAGTCACACTGCTGGTTAAAACTACTTTTTTTTCTTTTTTTTTTTTTTTAATGGACAGATAATTTAGGGACTCAGCTGCTTTGGAGGATATGGTCTAGTTGATTTTCTGAGAAAGTTAAAATAATTCCCAACCAGCCCGAGGTTCTCTGTTGACTCATTTTCATAATACATTTAAGTACTGCGGCAAATGCTCGCCAGCCATTTAGGCAAGTAGCTTAAGACACATCAAGAAACACAAAGAAAAAATTATTTCAACGTCCTAATTTCCCATCCATCCTTCCCAACACATGCATGGTAGCTGCACTGAGAAGCAGGTAAGTTGCTAATGCAGATTAAGTTGTCCTTTGAGAAGCCACTGCAATTAATCCACCCAGTAACCCCTGGACAAAGAAATACTTCCGTGACACATCAGTGTTTCCAGATTTGGAAAGGATTTGACAAATGCCAAACTGAACTTGCACAGCAAGTGAACTGTGGTGGAGAAAAGAGTGTGCAACCTCCAGAGGAGGTAATGGAGTATCTAAGATGGTAAATAACCTACTTGCTCAATGGTAGCATTTAATTTATTTTATTTAGATGCTTGGCAGTAAAGAAGGGTGTTGGAGGAGGTCAGAAGTGCTTCAGAAAAGCCTGCTGGTGACTAGAAATGCCTTCACTTTCTGTTAGCATGCAGGTAGCATGCCCACAGCCACCTGAATTCCAACTGTATTGCTGTATGAGGTATTCCCCCTCGTTTTGGCCTCAGTGTCATGTGGTTTTGTAATGTGAATGTAAAGTAGCATTTTGTGGAACTCCAAAAGCTTTGGTGATTCTCTTCAAAAAGCTGAGCTTTTTGGAATGTCCCTTCTTGGCAGTGCCGGGCTGCATCTGCCCTGACAACATCACATTTCATAATCTCTTGTTTTCTACCAGCTCTGGGTAAAAGGCAAACATAAGACCACTGTGCTCTCTGAGCAGGAGGAATGTTGCATTGTTGCATGGTGGTGGACTTGGAGCTGGCAGCTAGGGTTTCCTCCTCAGGGATTGAGGGAGCAGATGCCTGGAGCAGGTTTTCTTTCTTTCCTCTCTGATTCAGTGTTGGGTAATTAAGGACTGAAAGGTTGCCTTAAGTGCAGCCCTGGGAATTGTATTTTTCTGCAGACAGTATTCCCTGTTATCAGTTATCATATTGTAATAGGGCCAAAAAATCCGACACAGATATGATCCTTTCTTGGAAAGGTTTTGCATCAGAACACAATAACCATGGAGGCAGATAAGAAGGTACCTGGGATTATGGTGCACTGTGGCACTGTAAATGGAAGTAACCTGAGCCAGAGTGCTCAGGAAAGAGGCAGGCGCTGGTGGCAAATCATTCAAACCCCAGCCCAGCGCCTCCAGCGCAGAATTTGAGTCCTGTAGCAAGGGAATCAAAACACCATAGGAGACAAAATCATTACTAACCAAAATAGCTGACATCATCCATGGTTATATGAGAATCAACCTTTTGGTAGGGGTGTATATACATATATATATATGTATATATATTTATATATGTATATAAATTTCCTAGTGTGGATTTTCCATAGCAATTTATCACTTCAGCAAAAATAAAAACCTCAAGAAAACCCAAACAAATGAAGTGAAAAAACAAAAGAGCGCAATGTCTCATAATGAGCTCTTTCTGTTGTGGCAGCAGCTGCAGTTTCTCCTCTCAGATTTCTTTTCTGTTATTACCCAGAAAGAATCAGCAGCTGCTTAGGAAAAATTCCAGAAAGATTCATTGAGAAGTTCCTGGCTGTTTTTCACATACTAATCTGACAGAAGTAACATCTTCAAGGAAGGGACTAACTCTCCCGGTCTTTGTCTGCTCCTCATAAATTAGCGGGTTCTGATAATGTGGTTATCTAAAAGGAAATAACAGCAGGAAAAATAAAGAAATAACATGTCCTGGTGATGGGTGCCAAGTAGGTTTTTTATGTCACAGAGGGGGTATGGGAATTGCTTAGGTTATTTTAATGGTCGTGTTTGCATCTCTTCAAAAACTTTTGCACAACCAAACTGCTTTCCAAATGGGCGTATCCAGGGGCAACACCCATAAGAGGGATCATTTGGAAGAGGCATAACACATGCTCCTCTGAAAGTAGGATACCTTCAGGACATACTAACTCTGGAGTTATTTTGGCGCTGTCGTGCTCTGTGCTTTAGGACTGGAGCATGCAGCCACCAGAGTTTGGATGGGGAAGCTTGCTGGGGTTGGAGCTCAGTGGCACAGTCCAGATCAGGGGCTCTGAGCAGGCACTTCCAGGGCTGAAATCCCCTTTTCTTTCTTGCATGGCTTCTTTTAGCTGGGACGCCTCCTTGACAAGAACGTTCCTCCCCATAACGTGGATGCCTCAGGAGAAGCAGAGCTGGTGCCTGACCCCAGTCAGGGTTCTGGCAACTGGTTATTAAACAGGTCAAGGGGTAGAGATGGGCAATCGTGTCAAGGCTCAGCATTCCCTCAAAATTTGGCAGGAAGCTGTCACCCTGGGCCTTTTCCCTGCCATTGCCCTGGATACAGGACAAATCACATTCCCATTCCCAGGTCTCTGGTGCATGAGGGCACAGTTCAAATGTCATCTCTTGAATGATGTTTGCCCATCATTCAACATCAAAGCGTCTTTGCCCTTCCCTTGTCCTTCTGTGTCGCAGGCAGCTCTGCCTCTGAGCTCACTCCTGGCAAAAATCCAAACCTCCTGTTGGCATCCACAGGTGGAGACATGGATCTTCACTGAACATTATGGAGCCTCCAAAGAACAAGCATGGGTCTTGATTAATGGAAAACTCAATGAAAAAGTTG
>WBMY01015892.1:492233-502845 GCA_013397315.1 Donacobius atricapilla
GACCTACAAACCCCAAAAAGTAGCATGTGATTCTTCCCAGAGAAGGACTGAGTAAAAGCAGTTTGGATCTGTGATGTCCAGCACTGCAAAACACTGTCCACTAAATTATACAAGCTCTTGTGAATGTGGGAGAGATAATTGGAGGTTAATAGAGCTTTTACTGCTGGCTGCCTGGCCGATTATTTCTATGAAAAAATCCTGACATTTTCCCTTTATTGAAGTGAGTTCATGATCATCTATATAAAAGAAAGCTGTATTCTGAGAACACATATGCATTTGCATACGGATGGTGTTCTCTTGGAAATTATTTGAATAAAAATAAAAGAAGAATGAAAACAGGAGTTCTCACTCAAGGGAAAAGTTAATGAACTCACTTCTCTTTCTTTCACTCCCTGATTAAATATTATGTTACCATTTTATCTTTGTGCATGAAGAGTAAAGCCCTATTCTGCATTTTGCCAGCTTCATTCATGAAGCTTTGTATTATTTTTACTGCAATAAAAAACTAAAAATTACTCTCTCCACATGAGAAGCAGAATGGAGAAGAGCAGTAATTCCCCACAGTATGGAGGAAGGAGAAAGTGAAAGACGAGACATCCTCTTTTGTTTGTTTGAATAGGCATGAGATGTGCTCCAACATGTGCTGGCAGGAGCAGTCAGGAGAAGATCAGCTATAGAAGCTCATCAAGAAATGCAAAAGGCATGACCTGCTATCTAAGGTATCAGTGAGACCTTCCTTTCTGAAGAGGTTTTTTCCTTTAATGCTCATTATTTCTGAGAGCCTGTGGGCTCGGTAGCAGATTGTACTGATGTTTTAAAGTTGACTACTTGATCATTCTAATTAGGATCCTGTGGATTTTCAGTGTTGCCAGCTAAGTGAATTTCAGTGCATTTTCAGTTAGACTAGCTGAGTACCACTGGACTTCTTGTTGTGCAGTGGCCAGGTAGCCCAGCTGAGCCAGTGTTACTGACAGGGAGCACCACCTTCTTTTAGCTGGCAGCAGAAGCATCACAACACTCAGATAAATGAGCCCACATTCACATGCCAGAGTACGATTCCAGAATTGGCTTGGCATTTTATTAGCACTTCAGAAGGCTATTGCCATGGATTTGCCAGTCTCTGGACACATGAAATTCGCTAGGAGTTCCTGTCTGAGACAGGAGAGCGCCTGAAAACTAGCGCTATGTCACAGCAACTTCGTGGGGAGTGCCCATCACCTGCTAAACGTGGCTGGTTTTCAAACGCTCTTGAGAATAAACAGTGTTGATTTTAATCTAGAAGGGAATGCTCTATGGAGGCTTAGTGCCTGAATGCCTTGCAGTCTTGTTTGATTGGTGTTGAGATGTAAGCAGAGGCAACGTGAAATTTCAGAAGCGGTATTCACATGCAAACTTTGTAATACACAGTGTTCTCAGGGCAGGGTGGGGGAATGTAAGTTCCAAGTACGTGAAAATGAAAAACAAACAAACATGAGAAGGGGGAAAGGAGATTTAAAATTTAGAAGTGGACTCCTCTGTCCAAGGATTTAATCTGTGCTGCTGCTACTGGCCCATTGCTCTAGGTAGCAGGAGCAAGTCTTCTAGCTGCCAGTCAACCATTTTCTTTTTGATAATTATTCACATTGCTGTAGAAACCGAAATTATCTCTATTTTCTCACTTCCCAATTGAAAACCGTAATTGCAGCTGCTCCCTCCTCCTTGTTTGGAAGTTTTACATGCAGAGAGTCATCAGCCAGGCTTGCCTTAAATCAAATCTTCCCATGCAGCCTGGGTTATAATCCAGCGAGCACAGCAGCTGCTCTAGTCACAGCAAGGAGAAAAGCAGCACATTTCTCCAGCCACTGGCTAGGAAATTCTTGCTAAAAGAAAGGGGCTATGCCTTGTCTGATGCCTTTATGAAAACGTAAAGGAGTCAGCTTCCTGAGGGCTTTCACAGATACTGCTAATCATCTTAAATTGAAACAGGACTTCCAAAACCAGCATGTAAATCCCCGTAACACACCTTCAATTTCTGTCTCCAAGGCTACCCAGCTGTCCTGATCCTCCGTGACAAGCTCTGGAAATGCACTGATACTTCCTTTTGCGCTAGTCCTTCCCTGCTCCTCAATCCCCCCTGCTCTGAAGTCATCTTGCTCGCATGAAACACCCCTCCACAGCATGGAGAGGGGTGAGGAGCTGGCCTGAAAGCCCATGGGAAGTCTGAGTGGCAGGGAATGTACAGGGTCTTGTCCCTTCCACCAACAGAGAAATGCTATTTTCCTCAGGGATACAAGAAAATAGCCAGAGCCCCCATGTACACTTGCCCAGCTTTGCCCACTCATCTGTGCAAGGGCTGGAGGGGAAGACTCCTTAAAACAATGCTAATAGGATTTATTCATGCTGGTTTTATCAACCCTTCTTATTCTGCTTTAAGATGTGCAATTCATGAATAATAGCCACACTCCCCAGTCACAGAAGTGTATTTTGAGGGACACAGTATGTGTAGCCTTATTGAATATTTTCCAGTGACTTTATATGCACACACTGCACTCTCACAGATAGCCAAAATCTGCCCTCTTCTGAAGTCCCTTGGGTCTAAATTAGTGAGACTTTCATATATCGTGATTTGGATCTGAATGTGTTTCCTTGCTTGCAGTTCCTGATGTCACTGGGTAGGCAAGGGGACTTTGTGCTGTGGTTTACCGTGTGACTTTGGGGGGTTTTTTGGGGTTTTTTTGGGGTGTCCTGAAGAACCACGTGGTCAGCAGACACATTCCCTGTTCTGCCAATACAGGAGCACCTTCTAACAGTGCCCATTTTCCAGGATGCAAGACTTGCCAAGGCAAAGGTGTATGGAGCGTCCTAGCAGAGAACAGGAGCCCTCAGCTGACAGCTCAGCTGAAAGTCTGGGGTGAGATACAGCTTCTCTGAGTTACTTCTCTGACCATTATCCAAGACTCACAGAAGATCTACTGGATGAGCTGATGAGCCTTTTGTTCTGCAGACCTCAAATCGCTGCAGGGTCAACAGCACAGTGCCAAACTAGAATCAATGAGGCCTTACGCAGACACTCAAGAATAACAAGTCAACCAGTGGATTTGCAGGCAGACTGTAACAGCTTGTTATCTGATGTCCCCTGGGCACAAACGCTGAGACATCTGCAGCTTTTGACCCTTTTTTTTGTCTCTGCTGGCTCAATAGTTAGTTAGCTGGTCATTCCTCGTGAAAACAAAACAGAGGAAAGGAAAGCAAATTGCAGTAGGCAGGAGATGCTGGACTATTAGGATGCCAAAAGGACTGGAAATATCTAAGTACAGAGGTTGCTCTGCTCTCCTTTATTATTTGTGCATTAAGCTCTCTGAGTTGGTTTCTGGAACTCCGTTAAAAGCAGGGTATTCATTACACCAGTTGTCAGTGAAGTTTTATGTTGGTTTTATTTTGCATGTATTTTGCATCTCTAGTCTCATTGCTTGGCACTGCAAGTTAGAAATTAACCCGAAAAACACACATTGAGACCTCACTGACTTTCCCAGATATTTTTTGTCTAAGAACACAAAGCTCTCTTCACAGCTTCTCCTCTAGTCCCATCAAGGGGAGGGAAGATCCCCAGAAGACTGACTTCTGGATCATCCTTTGTCCCGAGATCTCAGTTCCTTGGAATGCAGTGACTGCACTAGCTTATATGTATGGGGGGTGTGGAGCCTCCTTCCTGTTTCTAGGCTCTTGTTCATAAGGAGTGTGCCCACATTCTCAGACAAGGCTCTAATCACCAGCCTTAGCCTAATCTCTTAATTAATTCCTGTTAATGTAAATGGACTCGAAAAGATTCTTTTAGCAGTAGCGTTCAAGAAATTAGAAGTCCTTTTTTTGAAGAGACAGTGTGTTTCTTCTCTCGTGGTCTGGTATAATGACAACACTGTCTTGCTGTATGAGAAGGATTTGCCACATCTTACGGTGCTCACTTCTCATCCCTGGATTATAGATTATTTTAAATCAACTCAAGATAATAGGTGACAGCTCAGTCTATATTATATGTAGCATTTCAGTCTAGCATAGGCAGAGACCTCCTGGCCTCTTGTTTCCAAAATTTCTGTGTCTCAGAATGGCCTCGTGTGATAGAAGGCAACAATACGGGAAGTTCTGGGACCTGCCAAAAAAATGCACTGTTCCTGCTTCTGATTTAATCTGATTTATTCTCATCGCATGGATGTCCTACACATTGCAATCAAGGTCAGAAAAGGATTTGAGCCTGTTTCTGATGCGGGAAGACAGCAGTCCCACAGGTAAAAAAACAGAAAGAAGAGCTAAGCTCAGATTGACCTTACTGAAAAAAAGCAAGCTCCCAAAATGGAGTGTAACTGGTCAGTATCAAGAGAGTGAATCTGGAGCAGGGTAAGAATTGTGGAATTGTACCTGCCCATGTTATAAGCAGAGACTCCCCTCTCTCGTGACTTCAATTTTGCCTAGGAGAATCCATAGAAAAACAAATAAATGCCAAAAGAAATATTTCTATTGTTTTCCTTCTCCGTATCTAATGAAATCTGTTCCTTTAAAACAGAGCAATATCCTCCCCTATGATTTTTTGCAGTCACATCGCAGAAAGAGAGAACACCTGAAAGCAAAATTGACTCCTTTTGATTTTTCCTAGTTCAAGAGAGGAGACATGCCAGTGGGAAGGAGAATAAAAATCACACTGAGTAAATCTGGATTTTAAACTGCCTCTAATGATCAACAGCAATCATACAAATATTTATTTTGTCTTTATAGTTTATTTGTGTTAAGGCTGACAGCAGGTTTTTAATTTGATATTTGGTCTTCCTTATGTAAAAATATGTGTCTTTTAGATTGGTCATTTAAGTATTTACTTCCGTAGGAGTTCAGAGTGCAAGTTGTTGAGGGAATAATTTTGTCATGTACTGCTTTAGAATGTATTTTCTGCTCCCTAATTCTTTGGTTGCTGAGGCTCAGTTCAGTACTAGAGATCAAATCCTGTCTGCACTCAAATTGACAAGAAAATGTCCGGTAGTTTGAGTAGGGTGTTGATTTTATCCTTGCTGTTCATGCCGTAGTGGGAGCTGCCATAACATCTAACATCAGATCTTTAACATCTCTCCAGCGCTTTGAAGTGCAGCCCCTCATATTTCATTCACCATTTCAACCAAGAAGCAACAGAGGGACTGCAGCCCTGCTGCTGGAAGTGCAAGAGGGAGGCAGGAGGATATGTCATTTACTGCATAACAGGTTGGATAACCTTTTTGCATGTGGTTTGCTCATGTGGTGACAGCGCCATGAGCTGCAACGCACAGCCACAGGCAGCTTTCTGCAGCCTGCCTGTTTTGCAGCTATTATGGCTCTAACCTGTGAGACCATCAATCATCTAGAGATACGCTGCTAAATCTGTACATATGCATGGAAATATCACAACGCATGGGGGTTTTCCTCGTGTATTTAGTGCTTGAAAATCCACCAAATTTGAACAAGAGCTCAGCACATAGCGTCTTTATGAGTGTTGAAGTAGATAGGAACCAAAGTTCAGGCAGTCAGATTTGGAAAACCTAGTCGGTCTTTGAATGGTGTGCTCTGTTGAAAGGAATCTAGTCTAAAGATGCTCACGGAGTTTGAGAGTTTAGGATGTAAAGAAACCTGTAGCGTGTGGTGTGTGCTTTCTACTTTCCCTGGATTTCATTATGCCTTCCTGCCTCTCAGAACAGCTGTAACATTAAACCCATTGAAATTTGTAAAGCGCTTAGAAATCCACTGAAGGGAGCCTGTAGAGGAGTAAAAGGTACTCAGTTTTCATTGCTGTTCTATCAAGCAAGAGAGTTTCCAGAGTGTCTTAATAATAAATAAGAATAAATAACTGCAAATGCAGAATCTGTTCTATGCTCATTAATAGGTACCTTTGGGACTGTGGTTGACAAGAATCTCTTTTAAGGAGAAGGTGAGTATAGATTTGAAGATTTGAATTCATATTTCAATATCTTCTGCACAGCCATGGCTTGAAGTATTGGGATATGTTTTGTAGTGTATGAATATTATCCAGGTCTACCGGAATTTGAATAATAGTGGCAGATTATTTGACCATTTTCTCCTGTCAAATTTCAACTAGATTTTCAAATAAATCATTCACCAATATTTTTTCCTCATGGTTTGGTTTGCTCAAGAGCCAGCTGAACAATATTCATCAAATAAACTACTCACTTTTTCCTCATCAGTCTGCAAATAATTTATTCACAAATACTTTTACATGAGGCAGCCAGCTCTAGCCAGGACAAATCAAGGTAATTTCCTACGCTTTTGATCACATGCCAGTAGGACTTTATCTTGGACAGCTCAATAGAGACAGGTTTTAATGCATAATACATAAATGGGTAAGCTGAGTTTTTCACAGCTCTTTGTGAACTCTCTACTATTGCCCATATTTCTGTTCAACTACTGAAGGGGAATGACAGGGGGGCATATATTTTCCATCCAGGTACACTCAGAAACATTTCACAAAACGGAGCGTACAGCTCTGAGGGCGCGGGGCTCACGTCAGCCACAGCCGTGACGGGGCAGCCCCTTGGCTGGAACACGCAATCTGTTCTCTGGAGCAAGGCGAAACTTAACAAGAGTTGAGAAGAGGAAATGAAGACGAGTATTGTGCCCGCTTGGAAACACAAAGGGAACCTAGGGCCAGAATGAAATCAAGCAACGTGGAATTCCGCCAACATGCTGGGGATAAAGTCCCTAGCTCTTGAGAAAAGGGTCTTTAAATGAGACTTTAAATGAGACGACACATCCCTGCGCAGATGTCTCCAGGACGACGTTTGTGCTGTGGCTCCCTTTCTCCAGGCTTCTCCAGGCAAGCAGTTTGGAAGCCACTGAGAGCCCCCTTCCTGCCTCAGAGGATGCTGTGCTGCTGACGGGGCAGTCGAGCATGGCCTTACCTGTCCGTCTGCCTACGCCTCTCGTTTGTTGTGGAGAGCTCCTGGCTGCCACACGCCACGCAATGGCACTAAAAGGTTTCTCCCCTGGTTAAGGTTTGCAGCCTGCAATCTGCACTGCACGAGAGGAGCATTTTTGCACCTCTGCCTCTAAGCAGGGTGCTGAGTCCTCTTCAGGACAGGTCCTTCTGCTGTTGATCAGCCCTTCTAAATGTTCTTTACTCTTGCACTCCTTGCTGGATGTGGGCCTCATACACAGACATTTCACCCCGTCCCCCGATGCTCAGGCAACAAGCTGGGGAGAGCAAAAGTTGTTTATCCGTGTTTGCCAAGAGAGAAACTTTGCAAAAGCTAGCAAGTGTATGTTGGGGGAGTGGTGCAAGCAGGGAGTGGTTGCGTGTGGGCTTCTTTAGGCTCAGGGTGTGTTCATGTTTCATGAATGTGTGCATGCATAATAATGTGTTTAATATAACACTCCAATCTTGATCCTTCCCTGAAATTCTGCTGGGTAACCTAGTTACCCCCAAATGAGAGACACTTTCAGCCTATACATTATGCAGAAATGTAGGTATGAAGAAACGTAAGCAAGCATTTTTATGGCATCATCAATAAATAAATATGTGCTATCTACTCGAATCAACAACATGCTAAACACTGAAAGTCAAATGGGATGCCTTCCTGAGAAACAAACAACTGACCATGTATTTACTCTGCAGCTCATGAATAAACATGGAAAATGCACAAAAACAGAGGAAGATATTTGTCTCAACTTGGAGAAAGCTTCTGGCTCAGACTGGCTCTCATAGCTGAACGATACAAAATGGAATTGGCAAGGGGGAAAAATGACATAATCACATACATGTAACAATCCACTAAAAGTAGGACACACAAAAAGGAGAGGAAAACAGGCTTTGAAGGAGAAGGTAGACTAACACAGCGGTCAGCTTCAGACCTGCTCTTTCTGTCATCCGTGGTGGCGATTTATCAGCTTTGGAGAAACGGCTCTGAAATTGAATGAGGGATCTCAGACACCTGCTTAGATTGTCACAACATTACAGAACGTATTTTAACACACCCTGCTGCAAGGCCATGTACTGAGGGGGGAAGAGCATTGTGATGAATGGCAGAATAAAGATGCTCTCAGGAAAAACACAGATGTAGAAAGAGATTTGGGGACTCAACATGGGTAATGAACTCCACAAGCTTTTTGTACAGCACAGGAAATGGTCTACTTCCATTTTTAGTTATGAGAGAAGGGGAAAAACAATGACTGAGAAATGACTTTTACTCTGTGCACAGCATGTGTGTATAGACCACAATGACATTGTACCCATGGTGGATGCCTGCAAATCAAAAAAAAAACCACTTAGAAACACTGTAGTCCAAAAAATCTGCAGTGACTGAAACTAAATCTTACAACGTGAGGCTTCAAAGAAAACAATCTATTCAGTTAAACAAGAAGTGATAGAATGTATAGTTACTTATCTGTGTGTTTTATCCATGTGTGCAGTTTTGTAGGCAAAGGCATAACAAGTTCGGATGTCTCGAAGTTGAATTTAGACAATTTCAACCTTGAAAGAAGCAATTTCCTAGCAGCAAGGATAATTAAACATTGGAATAAATTAGTAGGTGGAAGAAGGCAGTTGCCATTACTCGGAGTCTTTAACACAAGATGTATTGTCTTTCTAACTCACTTTGATCCAGCTGCTGAGGAAAAAAATCTATGACTTCTGTATATGGGTCAGAAGATTGGGTTATTGTGCCCCTTCTGTCTGGAAGTCTGACTATATGTGGGGGAAAAGTGGTTCTTACTGAAGTAAGAGAGTGAGAGGTGCTTGTCAAGAACACAACCCAGGGCTCAGGATAGCATAGGGTTTCAGGACTAAAGCTTGATGAAGGAGCAGGAGTTTAACCAGTGTGATGGAAGCTGACTGGTAAGGGTGATTCATCTTCTAACCTGCTTTCTGAATTTGATGTAAGGGACACGGTTTGGTTTATGGAAGCGACATTTTCCAGTGAAGAAAAAGTGTGTTTAAATGCTGGCTAAAGGAGGAGAGCAGAATGACTGGAAACAGGCAGCTAGAACAAGCAGGGATATGAGGGCATTGTGAACATATTTGAAGACAGCCTTGTTTTGTTCGGGCAGTTTTTTCTCAGTCATGTTTGTGGATTCGGCCTCATTTGCTGTCTGGGAGCTGGGAGAACTTGAGTTGTGCACAGGACCGAGCGTCCCCCAGACAGCTCGTGGCTGCAGCTCTGCAAAGAGGTCGATCTACTCCATGCAGGAGCTCAGGTAACTGTGGTTGGAGGGTGAAAGTTCTCCTCATCAGTTTTAGGAGGGTCATTTCATTCCTATCAGGCAACACCCTCTCTCCCGTAAAGCATAACAGAAGGAATAACAAAGTCCAGCCTAAAATCCAGTCTGATAATCATGCTCAGTCAAGAACGCAGCGCACACTTCCTGCTATTGGGAGCAAACAACCTCGCCCAAGCCAAGTCATGCTCAAGACCAAGGTGCACTGGAGACTCTAGAATAAAGCCTAAACCAGCCATTTTGTGCAGGAGCAGCTGCTCCAAGCCATGCATATTGCTCCAGAGATTCTCCACACAGGGAAATGTCTAACAAGGATCCCTCTCTACAACAGACAGAGAGACGTGCCCAAGGAGAGCGCAGATTTCACAGAGAATATGCCAAGGGGACTGAAAGAGCAGATAACTGTCCGAGTTACTAGAGAGCCACTCAGTGCATCTGCTCTTTGTTTTTACAAACAAACAGGAAATTAAATCCCCGAGCAAACAAAAATCTCTGAGCAGGCAGGGAAGAAGGGTGGTGGAGCTGGTGGCACGAATGCCACGCTGCAGCATCCCCTTATTGAGTTAACTGGGGTCTCAGGCAGGGGAAAAGAAACCGGGTTTCAAAAAAAGGGCAATGCTACTCGTGGGGCTGCCTGTGCGGGAGGGAGGGGTGGCCTTGCCCACGAAGTGTTCGGGGCATTGCGGGAGGGCTGTGCTCTCCCTCTCCTAACCCAGGCCACGAGCAGCGTGGCATCGCAGGAGGAGGGGCAGGCCCCACTGCTGCCGAGCTGCCCCTGGAAGGGTACGGGGACACGATGGGCATACTCGGCACTGCCTTTGAGGCACCCCACGCATGGAAGGGGGCACCAGCAGGCAGCCCCCGGCCGGGACCGTGTCTGGGGACAGGGCCAGCCGTGACCCCACACTTGCGCGCCGGCTCCGTGCGCAGGGCTGCGAGGAGAAGCGGGCACGGGAGCGACCACCAGGGACCCCCCCCCAGCCCCGTGAGGCGGGGCCGGGCGGACTCCGCCGCCGGGGCAGCAACGAGCGCCCAAGCAGCGCCCCAAGCCGCACGCTGCCCAAGCGCCCTTCCCGGGGCTCCAGGGCACGCTGCCGCACCGGGGCTTTCCCGGGCCACGTGTGCGCGGCGGCGGCGGNCCGCTGCTCCCTGCCGGGGATCGCTGCCGGGCATTTCCCCCAAACTTCAGGGGGCCTCCCCACAGCGGGGCTTGGTCGCGGGGGTGCTGCCCCGGGGGGGCTCCCGCAGGCTCGGGGGTCCCGCGGCGCCGCGGCCGCGGAACGTGGCGGTGGAGCCGTAGTTGCTCGTAAAGGACGCGGTGCGTGGGCTGTGGTCGCGGTGAGGTGAGAGCGCTCTTTCCCTCTGAAACCTCACCTGGCGGAGGTGAAGGCGC
>WBMY01015892.1:503239-531893 GCA_013397315.1 Donacobius atricapilla
CGTTGCTAACTCTGTTAAAAAAGTAGCAATGAATGTAGAAGTAGCGAACCAGAAGACTGTTCGGGTTAGATAGCTCTAACAGGGCAGTGCGGTGGTATTTAAGTGGCTTTCTGTTGGCTCTGGGCAGCCAGAAGGACCTCAGGTGCTGGTGAGCAGGCATGTCCCACAGGTTACTCTACGTAGTTCATGATTAAGAACACTTGATTAATTGCAGGTAGTAAGTGGGAGCCTTTTCCAGATTTCAGGTGGAAGGAGTAACTAAACAGTGCCCCAGCCCCACACTTGCCGACACTCTTCTTTAAACAAAACTCTATTCACTGACTTAGTTTGTGCTCATACTTTTGACTTTGCTGCTACTTTTTTTTTTTTTTTTCCTTAAGTCTGCCAGAGCAGTTTCCTCGTTGTATGGCTGTCAAATCTTCCAAAGCCAGGTCTGCAGAGCTGAGAGTTGCAGTTGAAAAGTCAGCTTCCTAACCCTGGTCTTGTCCCAGTCTTTTTCCTGAGGCTGCTCGCCGGCTGTTGGGGTGTTCTATCTACAAGACCCTACCAGACAAAGGTGTCCACTGTGCTTTCTCTTACTTGCAGCTGATGTTAGTCATCTCCTTTATCTTTTCAATATAGGCATTCTGCCAGCTGGGGAAACAGTGAAGAGCTGGAGAGCTCACCTTCAGTGTTTTTGTTTAGAAACAGAAATGGAATAAGATTTTTCAAGAGAATGGTTTAGTAGGACAAGCAGAAAATCAAGACTCTCACATGCTAAGGTCATGCAGCAAAAAGTAAAAACCATTAAGGATGACACACAACAGGAAAGTTGCTTCCTTCTTCATTCAAGATGAACTAATTAGAAGACCTTAAAGTGGGCATGCAGAGATGTATGACCATTGTTCATGATCTGGTTTGTCTAGATGTTCTGAGTTGTCTCTTGGGATTTTTTTTTTTTTTTTGGTGATAGGAATGGTGCTTTTAAAATTGAAAATGTTTTTGTGTGCAGAAAAATCTCTGAACTGTAGTCTTATTTGCAGTGTGTGTTGTAGAGCGCCTGTCTTCTGCTACCATTACTTGATCACTTCTATGAAATGTTCCAAAGGTTAAGAGGTTTGGGAAGTGGTCATTCTCTCTGGATGGGAGAAGTATGCTTCTGTGAGCCGTGTCTAGCAGCTCTTTAATGGAGAGACGGGTTGGAGCTTTTGCTGCAATTGTTGATGAATTCTTCTATAAGGGAGGTGGAGGGAAAGAGCTGAACCTAGACAAATTTATCCCTTGTGAGTACTCAGACCTGACTGTTTTCTTCAGATATTTACAAAATAATCCAGCAAAGGGATGCAAATGGCTGAAGTATTTGGCTGTGACATGTGAGAGTGTTCTATCATCCTTTCTTTTTGATCCAGTACAGTTATAATCTCTTTAATAAGGAGATTTTGGGATCTTGATACTAAGGCTTGATCTAGTCTCTCTTTTCTTTCCTCTGGTGTGGTTAGATCCTGAGAAAGGAGCACACTACGAGAGCATTTTGCTTTGTCTGTTTCATGTGTGATTTCACTCTGCAGCCAATCCACCTAATCAACCTGTGAAATGCTCTGGAAACCAAAACATCTCTCCTAGGACAAGACAACCAAAAACCAAAACAAGTATCTGATTGTTACCAGGGCTCAGGCAGTAAAGTAAACAATAAGCATTCCACCTCCTGGATTTTTTTTCCTGGTTCTTGCTTGAGGTTCAAAGTAATAATTTCAGTGGATCTGGGAAAAAAAAAAAAAAAGGCTTTTGTTTAAATGCTGTGGGGCGTGAGGAGAACATGTACTCAGTAGATCCTGGGGGAAAACCACTGATAATGGGTTTCCCAGAGATGGCCTTTTTCTTCCTCACCTTTTAGACCTGTGTGGCACTCACTGTCTGCTATGATGAAAGTCAGTTGCAGCATGCCAGAACCCCAGGAGCTGTGTGTTTAGATGAATGGAGTTGTTTCCTGCATCTCGTGTCTGAAATTATTTTTGTTTCTTTTCCTCAGAAGCTACAACAGTTAGTCATTTGAATCAAGGTTTAATTCATGTTCTGCAATAGAAGGCTTTTGGTAATTAGTGTAAGTTATTGTGATCATGCACTTCAAGGGGAAGTGCGCTTTAATCTTTTCCTGCATTTGCAGCTAAAGTGGGAGCATTAGAAAATGGGAGAGCCTCAAGGTTTAGGGCAGGGAGGCAGTGTAAGGATGATTGCCTACGGAGTGTTCAAGGTATGTTAGTGTGGAATCTGCTCCCTCTTGCCTTGCTGGTGCCTGCTTAGCTGCAGGTGAGCCCAGGGCTGGCCCTGGTGGCCTTTGCCTGCCTGTTCTTGGAAGGAGGCAGGCTCAGCTCCACGCTGGTACTCAGAGAAGGCTTACAGCTAGACCTGCCTATCTCTTGTGACTTAGGAGGTGGCTAAAAAGGCTTCCAAAGGGGAAATGCAGACTGCTAAGGCACTAGAAGCGTGTAGTGAGCGTTGGAACTGGGTTGATGAGGCCCTGAAGGGCAGGTGGTGTTGCTGAGGAGGAAGCACTTTCCCTGTGGCTTTGTCATGCCGATGAATTTTCTTGGTGTGTAGGCTGCGGGAACATGTGGGAATGGAAGGGTGAGCAGTGTAGTGTTTGTTCCTTTACATCCTGTGTTCTTTAGGGTTGGCAGATGATAGCTTAGTCACCTTCTCTGGCTTTCTTGCATCTTTGTAGGTGCCTGTCTGGGGTTGCTTTTTAGGGAGTGTAGGTGCTTTTTCTGAAATTCTTCGACCTTGCTCCCCAGGTTTTTTGATGGCTACATTTCAACATAGCAACAGCTTGCTCTCTTTAGGTAGCCTCTGTTGTATTTGGCTCTAATCCCTGAGCTGAGGTATAAACCTGCCTGAACAAGATTTGAAGTAAGCAGTAGGGGTCATTTAAAAATGCAGCCACATGCTTGATTAGAGGGGAATGTGCTTAAGAAATAATATGTATCCATCCGTCTAGTTATATAAACAAACATTCAGAGACATTTGAGATTTCAGCTTTCACATCTAATGTATTCATGGGTTGATTTGTTTCTGTGTGGTTGTTTCTTGTTGTTGTGGGTTGGGGTTTTTCGTTCCAATCTCCATAATCCTTGTCAAACACTAACCTGCAAAACAGAAATGTATATGTTTTTTTAGAAGGGAAATGGGTACATATCTGAATAAGGTATTTTTGGAAAGTGAGCATTTCAGTTGTCTGATTTTAGATGCCTTTCAGTGATATATTTTATAGTGTGTGAAGTTCTGTGTTTTAGAAGGAAGGGAAAGGGGACACATTGTCTGAAAATGTGAATTCTTTCAGATTATGTATAGAAGTTGATTGAAACATAAGTTGGAAAGAACTTGAGGAAAACATTACTAACATGAGCTAGGTCAAAGTAGGGGTTATGTCAGTGTCTATAAAAGTCTTTAGTACTTTCAAAAGAAAGATATTAGATGGAGTATAAAGTCAGTGTGTATATTGTAATGCAAAAAAAAAAAAATCTGTTTAATACTTTTTACTTTTATGAGAGATGTTACCAGGCCTCTTGTATTTGTTCTGCTTTCTCAGATCTGTGATAGTAAATGATAAAGTCTGTTTTATAGAGACCTGTGAGGTGAAATTGTCTAGGCATACTGACGTTTCCATTTCTGTCTAAGAATAATAAGCAGTTTCCTGCATGACCCCAGTTCCTAACCTGCACAAGGTACCTCAAAACTGGATTGAACAAGGCAGGGAGAGACTGTGACATAAGCAGGATTGAAGTTGTTAGAATTTCTTGTTCTAAAGAAGAAATGAGCTCGTATCAGGGAGATACTAGGTTTCCAATTTTTCCTTTTTTTTAAGTTGATTTTCCAGAAAACCTCAAATTTCAGTTGCCTTTCAAGACTGAAATATCTACTGAGAAGAGGCTTTAAAAATAATGAGAAACTTTTAGTACACCTTGTCTTTTGTAAGGGGCAAAGATATAAAATCAGTTTCAGACCAAACTGCTTTTGGATAAACTGACAAATAGCTGCTAAGGTGTCAAAAGTCTTGAATAATGTCTTTCCAAATGATGAGCATATATAAAATAGGATAAGAAGCAAGACAGAAATTAGGGAACCTTAAGTTTCGTAGGTTTTTTGAGTTTTATATCAGAAGCTGGCTTATTCATATACGTGTAAGCTTTCATAATTGTAAAGCATAACTGATTTCTTCTTAATGAAGTCTGAGACAGAAAAAAAGATTGTCTTCTTTTTTTTTTTCATTCCTTGCAGAGTTGGAAGGAGTTTCAAAGCTGGGTTTTCAGTGGAAACTGTAATCACCTTTGACTGTGGCATTCTGACCGAGTTTAAAGTGAGTTAGGTAGAAGGTAGAACCAATGTTGCTAAATGCCTTTGTTGAGTCTTGGAAAAGTTATTAAGCAATGTGGTGTAATGCTTGTAGATTTCATTCGATGTCATTGCCATGGGGACTGCTTGAAACTGGCGCTGGAGTGTTGCAGTTGGTGTTCCATTTCACTTGCCTTCCTCCTGGAGCAGGCAAGCTGTGGGGAAAGAGGGGCTGAAGAAGCAGCCTGGGGAGCAGTATCTGTTGTATGCAGCAGTGGCAAAATACTGCTGCAGAAATATGAAGAATTGCTGAAGCAAGCCGAAGTCTTTGAGTAGTGATAATCTCCACGGCCAGATGGAATTTGCATGGATGCTCTAAAGGATCTGAACTGTTAGCTGAGCTATGGGAAGAAGAGGTAAGAAAGGCAGAGAATCCTGGACAGGATTTCCTTTAAAAAAGAATCTGAGGGTGGTTTTTAGAATTAATTGACTTGTGAACTTCAGGAATGAGAACTAATTAAAGACTGGAGCTCCCAGGCAATCTGTCACAGCTGCCAATAAGCAGGGCTGGCAGCAATGCCTGTAGTATATCTGCCTGTTACTGTTTGTTATGAGTGCCATCTCTTAAATTGTTTATTATTCTGCAGGACTTCAGGCATTCATGTTGAAATTTTCAACAGGCTGGATGACTACCATGACTTCACTTTTTTTTTTTCCCCCTGGAAACTCTGCTCCCCTCATTCCCTCTTTTCTTAAAAAGCTCCAGCACTTCCAATAGTTACACATGGGAAGGCAGCAGGGTGAATTCTTTTTTTCTTTTCTGATTCTTGCAGGTTCTAGATATTCCTTCCGTGTCACTTTTGAACCAATAATTTTAGCTGCCAAGTTTAGAAGTTCTAGCACAACCATGGTTTAGAACAAGAACTGAAAATTTGGCTGGAGTGTTAACTGCATCAAGAATGTGACTTTTGCTGTTCTTAGGAAAATGTCCAAATTTGGCCACATTATAAGACTTGGAAAAGCATCAGTTTGTAAAAGCTTAATAGGGAATTAGTCTCAGGTCCCTAGAGAAAACATTCTGTCATTGCTTATAAGGTGTCAAAGGATTACAACTGCAGTTGGGGGTGGAGAAATTGAGCCCTTCTTTTTATTCCAGTTTCAGACTTCTGTAAATGAGTGTGAAGGCCTTGATTTCCACCCCCCACCCCCTTCTGTTCTTTTTTTCTCTCTTTTTGCCAAATTGGCCAATGCTGGAGTGATGTACTGGTTTGTGTGGATTGCTGATCAGAGCTGCTGCGAGTCTGCTGCTTGTAACACACGAAGTGTATATATATATCATCTTTCTTATATATAGCTTGGAAAAAAAAATCAATGTAAACTTTGTGTTGCTTTTAACTTTTGTTCCCTGGCTTCAGTTCTTCTCTCAGGCTTTTTTCCCAGATATCCATCACCATTCTTTACTTCACACTGGCTGTAAAACAACTCCTGCTGCTGTAGCTGCTCTTATTCCACTCTTTCTGTTTAACAGGCTTGATTAGTCTGGACTTGCCTTTCTGCCTTTCTTAAAGACGTGGTTTAGCTGTGCTGCTCAGTGCTTGCTTCACGACTGCAATTTGTGTGCTCTCGTGCTTTTTGAGTCACTCTTTTCTTGCTGTATCAGTAGCCTCTAAAAAGAGTTTGGTGGAACCATTGCTTGGGTCGTGTTGGTTAGCGAGAGTCCACTTCCGACAAAAGCTGGCTCTGCTTAGGTTTGCCAGTCTTAAAAAGAATAGTTGCCACCGTGAAGGACTTTGTTTCCGTGCGTGTTCCACTGCTGGCTCCAAGTGCAGAGATGTAGCGTCGTGTTTCAGCGGGCCTTTGATGCAGTGTGGCTGTGGGGAATCTTTGAGCGGGCTGTAACGCATTGTTCTCCTACACGCATTAAAATGATTGTTGCGAGAGAGGCATCCGCGGGGACCTCTGCCAGCTCCTTATTGATGTGTGCAGTTTCATCTATTGACACGCTACCCTTCATTATTACACAGTGAATCCTGTGGCAGTGGAATTTGCTATTAAATCTGCCCCGCAAAAGAGAATTGGCTGAGGCTGCTTTAAAAGCAGTGTGACCCCTGCGTTTGCAAAGAATAGCTTCTAAATATGAAACAGATGCTGAACTGATGGAGGATGCTTCCTAGATTTTTAGGGTACTAAACATATTCATTTTGAGCAAAAAAATCAGAATTTGCTTGATTTGCAAATGGTAGTTTAAGTTCCAATACCCATTTTTCCCCCCTCAGAAATGCATGTCTAATCAGTACATGGATTTGTGCTTGAATGCAGCCAGTAATACTGAGGTGAAAATAGGCAATTATTTGTTAATGGAAGCTGTTAGAATGAGCAGCAAGGTGTTAGTCTTTCTGTCTGCACTCTAATCCTCTTCCTAGAGGGTGGGAGAAGTGATATATCTTCCTTTGCCTTTTTTTTTTGCCTTTGCCACAGACTATTTTGTGCTTTCACAGCACCACCCGTAATATTTACCCAGATAACATCCACCTTCTCCCAAAAGCGATGTTCTATTCTTTAGAAGCCCAGCGACATACGGTGTGTTGGGGAGGTGATGTCAGTGGATGGTGTGTGTCTGTGTAAAGAGCCTTTATGGTGTACGTGCAGTGTTCTTGTTCCTATCCAGTTCTTATGGAGGTTTCAATTATTGCAGGGTAAGAACTGTATCTCATCAGCCTTGTTTCTGTTTGATCTCGAGGCTTGGCCTGAGACAAGGCATGATGTACCTTTGGGCAAACAGCGCTTAAGTGCTTGGAGGTGGCCTCATCAGTGAGAAAATAAAGAGCATGACAGCTTATTGGAGATAAAAATCACTTGGTGATTGGAGGTGGGAAATAACACAAGGCTGGGTCTTCCCTGTCTTATCACGGAGCTGGGTTGAATGGTCACTAAAGCTATTGACTGAGCCCTGTCTGCTGGCAACTCTATTGATAGGCACCTGTCAATAGTTGCAGAGCTGCTGACATCCCTAGGTCTGTGGGTTTATCTATTAAAAAAAAAAATTCGAGAAATAGCATATATACCCAGGGGTCAGTGGGCACAGAAGTATAGCTGTTGCTTGAAATTAGAGATGGGAGAAGGAAGGGGAAGAGAGAGAACTGGAGCAGGGCATGCTTTCCATAGAGAAAGGAAAGTGGGGGAACAGCTTGTTTAAAATGGAAGAATTAGTTAAAGTTATGTCTGCATGAGATGGTGGTGCTGGGGCAGTTATCACCACAAAACAGCCTTGGTAAAGAACTGCAGGTTTCTCAAAACTCTGCAGTTAAATCTTGAAGTACCCTGGTTTTCTAAGCAAAGTTTTCTGCTCATCGCTGGCTGCTAAATGGAATATCTAATTGTAGACTCCTGCAGAGTTTAAAACAAGGACTGAAGTGTGATGCATGTGGCTGCAGGGTATGCTGTGGCATCTGAGTTGTTGCTGGTGTCTGCCTTTTAAGTCTGAAAGGGAGGGTTGAGGGGGAGGTTGCAGTACTGTGAATAGAGTTCCTGGGTGGGGATGTCCTTCCAAAATAGCCAAAAGAACAAATGAGACTTCACATGGTACCCTTGTTCCTGTTTAGGACCAGAGGGCAGAGGGTGTGTGCCTGTTCCAGACTTGGCCTTGTAAACCTCTGAGGATCAACAGAGATAGACCAAAGCTACTTAGAAAGTATCTGTTAAAGGTAATTTGAAGTATTTTTCACTGACTCTCCTCTTGATGTGAGCTGTCAGCTTTCAGTTTGTATGTATATAGGGGGATTTTTCTCCCTCTCTGATGCTGTAGAGAGACACTTAAACTTCTTTGTGCATCTGGGCAAGGGTAGTAACCTACAAGTAGATGTAGGGCAGTGCATGGGACACTTCTGTACTGAAACTTGTAAGGTGTGTCCTTTCCTTGCTTTAACAATTCCTACCCCAGAATAAGAAACGAGTCCCTTTACCTGGACTTTGATGGAACATGCATTTGTCATCAAAGTAATGTGCTGTCTTTCTTCTGTATTTTCTTTTTTTTTGGTTGGTGGTATTGGTGCCTTGGGATGAGAACACGCTTTGCATATGCGGGTTTGGCCCAATTCCAGCGTGAGTTCTGCTCTCACATGAGGGGCAGTCTGGGCTCAGCACTAATCCTCGAGTGTCAGGGTTGCCTTGTTGCTGTGGGATCTTGATTGCTGTCCAAAGCGGGGCTTTGGTCAGGTGACTGTCATGAGTACACAGATGTTTCGTGGAATTTAAAGCCTGCAACTGAGGTTGGCTCCTGAGTGAGCTTGGAACCCAGTTTCTGATATGAAGCAGCCAGATGTGTGTTGGCTGTGGCTGACACATGCTCAAGGAGGGGCAGCCCTCTCTGCCCTGGTTTTGACTGTTCTGATCACAAGTATGAGTGAAGAACTTTGACCTTTGACGCTATCTGAATGCTTCGTGGCACTAGTTAACACCACCACTTCCTTCTGCATCTCCCCAGCAATTGCTGTTGTCATATGCATTAGAAACTTGAAAGTTTCTCATGAAGTGGCAATTGTTTTTAATACATGAAGCCAAGGAGATTTTTAACTTGTGGTAATTAATGCCCTGCCTTTAAGACCTCTGTATTATCCTGGGTGTATGTCACCAGATGATGACAGGAAATAGTCTGATGATTGTTTCTGTGTCTTTGCAAGACCTCTAAATTCCTCACAGGCAATTGCATGTACCCTTCTCTTGTAATTTGATATAAAATTTGCTCCTGGTACATTTATCATGTTTCAGACAGGTCTTCAGTACTTCTTCAGAGTCAGTGGTGTGTCAGGGTAAGTCAGGCTGGGTTTGGACACTCTCTAAAAATGTGTAAAGGGGAGCAAGCATGACTTGCTTGTGTTCTTGTTCTGCTGTGGCACTTAGAGACGCCTGGTTCATGCACTGAGTGTAGCTTGGAGGGTTGGTGGGACCTTCAGGGGACCTGTGGGACTGCTTCAGCAGCCTCTGCCACAGGAGCCTGAGACTGTCTCCTAACTAGCCTGCTTGTACTGAGGAGGTTCTGCTTTTTCTTGGAAAAGATGGCATGTGTGCTTTGTATTGAAGTGGGTGAAGGGCAGGGAGTACCTGCTGGGAAACCTGAATAGCACTTGGACAGAATTCTGCTCATCTGGTGGTATATATTGTTGGCATTCCTAGGGGAGCAGAATCTCTCTCTTGCCCTCTTTCAGAACATCTGTTTCTGTGCATGAAGTCATCTTTTGTCTTCCTTTTTTTTCCTTCCATTTGAATCCACTTCTACCTAAATAGTCTTCTTTGCAGCATCAGACGCGTGAATGCCAGCAAGGATTTTGTCAGGTCATCTTGGGTGTTTCGTTCTGCAGGAGAGTCACTGTGGGTAGAAGCACTGGAGTGTACACTTGCGATGGGCAGAACTGTGAGAGGCTGTGGGACATGAGCTGAGCTGTGTTTGAGCTCATTGAGGCAGAATGATAGCAAAGGTATAACAGTGGAGAGATTTTTTCACTAGGATCTTGGTGCTTGTGAAACTTCGCAGAAGTTTCTTATTGTATCTGTCTCAGAAAAAGGACACGTATGCCATCTCTTCTTATTGTAACAGCTGGTCTAATGAAAGATCTCTAAAGAATATTGCCTTATATTACTGTGGTTACATAAATACTGCTACTCTGTTACACAGTTATTCTGTGAGTTGTTGTAATTTTGATGATTTTCGCCACACGAATGCTGAATTATGCATTGCATGGAAGCTCCTGTCATAAGTCCCAAGTAATAATAAAACTGGAGTTTAAAACTGAATGAGCTCTAAAAATGAAATAGTTGGCAGAACATTCTTTGAATTTATGCTGGGGGTCATATAGCAATTCCCCTGTCCATTTGTGGATTCCCCCTCCTTAGTATCATCTACCTCTGATTGTCACAGAAATTTTTTATGTCGAGATAGAAACTAATTGGAATTAGGGCAATGAAGATGGTGAAGGGACTGGTGGGAAAGCTGTACGAGGGCAGCTGAGGTCACTTGTTCTGTTCAGCTGGAGGAGACTGAGGGGAGACCTCACTGCAGTTCCAACTTCCCCATGAGGGGAAGGCACTGATCTCCTTGTGGTGACCACGGACAGGACCGAGGGATTGGCCTGAAGGTGTCAGGGGAGGTTTAGGTTGGATATTGGGAAAAGGCTCTTCACCCAGAGGGTGGCTGGGCACTGAACAGGCTCCCCAGGGCAGTGGTCACAGCACCAAGACTCACAGAAGTCAAGACCTGTTTGGACAATGCTCTCAGGCACATGGTGTGACTCCTGGGGTGTCCTCTGCAGGGCCAAGAGTTGGACTTGGTGATCCTCATGTGTCCCTTCCAACTTGGGATACTCTACGATTCTGTGAATGCTTTCTTTCCTTGTCTATTGATATTTCTGGCATTTAAGAATGTAATAGGGACAAACATTTAACTGGCTGACATCCAGGCTTAGCGGGAGCTTGTGAAGTTAGATTGTTAAAGTCTGTTCTCTTTTCTTTTACCGACAGAAACTAGGGAGCCTCATTTTAAGCTTTTCCTGAAGGACGTTTCTTGTAACCCCAGTACTGCCTCATGGACTTAGTCCGACTGTGATAACTGCAACTGAACATTCAACTCCTGTGCATTACCATAAAAATACATAAATCCTGAAACAGTCCACAATAGTGATGTTAAATTTGTTGTTGGTTTCTAGTGTTGACATTCAAGGATACAGCTTTTGCCTCTGCTGTAGTTTCAGGCTCTCTGCAGATAACTTACAGCCTTGGCTTACAATACTCTGGGTGGCTTTCACTCCAAGTTTGAGCTGCCCTGTATAAATAATGTGTCCTTCCTGCAGAAAATAGGGTTCACATTACTGAGTTCTGCTGCTTAACAGGTGCTTGTTTCAGTGATAACCAGTTGACTGACCGTGCCTGTGACTCTTCCCTAGAAGTCAGCTGTGTACATACCTTTTCTTAAAGCAGGTATCAGCTAGAAGTGGTTTTGATGATTTACAGCACCATACCCAAGAGCTTTCTTTTCCCAGAGAATTTGTAATCTGAATAATGTGATGTGAGTACAGCTTTGTTAGATTTGTAAACTCACATAATGATTAGAAGGGAAGAATACATCTGCCAGGTGGATTAATGAAGATGGTTCTTTTCATCAGTAGAGAGATTTTTTCAATAGGATCTCAGAGAATTCTGGGAGAATTCACTGATTGTACTGAGCAATTGTAGGTGATGGACAGGTAGTGAATTTCTTGCATTGAACTGCTAAGAGATGAAAGTGAAGTAGTGTGAACAGGGTAGGCAGAAATATGAATACCCTAAAACTGCCCAGGGAAGATAATTACTCAAATATTAAACTGATTTTTTTTTAAACACAATTCTCTTTGGTAAAGAGGATATCCTATTACAATAAAGGCAAAGAGTGCTGCTTTTCCATCTAGGGACAGACTGGACTTCTGTACTTTATGACTTCCAGGCAATCCCTTGTCCAAGGCTTGCTAATTCCTTGTGAAAGGAATAAAGATCTTGAAATAATCTGCATTTTGTCTGGGCAAAGGCAAAACTTGATCCAGTTTTGTGCTTTGTGCCCTGCATTTTGACTCCAGGTAGGCTTAGACTATAAAACTACAAACAGCGGAGGCAACTGTAGGCTGCTCTTGCATGCATGAAGGCAGGTGCTCTCCTGCTTGAATTCTTTGAAACATAATTTGGTGTTGTGGATTTGAGCAGGTTTAGGTTCCTGGGAAATGCTCTTCAGATTATTAATCTCTAAAAGCCTGTTCTTTTTTCTGAAAAATTAAGTGGGGATGCAGGAGGTGAGAGCAAAGTTGTATAATAAATTAGAGCCCTGTAAATTCTGTGTGTATCTTCTATTTAGATCTTCACTAGCAGCAGGAGTGCCTTTTAGGTGTTTTGTTATTTTCTTGTAACAGTAGTAATACTGATTGCTCTCTAATAATAAACAAATTTTCTATAGGATATTGGTGCTGTTAACATGACTTATGACTGCCATTCCAGCAAGACAGAAACCTAGTTGGTTATGTGGTGTAGTAAAATAAAAATTGAGCAGGGCGTATAAGTAGTACTTAGAAACTTTAAAATGTGAATTTATAAACAGTGAGGAAATTAAAAGGGAAATAAACAGTTTGGTTGTATTTATTTATGAAAGGCTTGTCAATCTTACTGTTACGTATTGCTGACATTGACATGGCTGGGTGCAGGCCTGGGAGGAGGGTACTTTATTTTTAAACCATCCATTGAGAAATCTGAGTACATGTATACCGCGCTTCTTTCTGAACATTAATGAAGGCATAACTCCTCTTCTTTTGCCCAAGGGGGCTTAGATATAGCACTGACTTTTTAAACAATGCTATCTTTTCAGATGTTATCATGAAGTATGTGAGCAAGGAGAACTTCTTGGTGCTGCACAGAATTCAGTCTCTTACTTGCTTATCTTTTTTTTTTTGTTGTTGTTGGATTGGTTTTTTTGATTTTTTTTTTTTTTTTTTTGTTAATGCTTGTGATATTAGGCTTTCAGTTCATTTTTTTACAGCCTGAGTTATGGGCTTAGGTGCCAAATGAATGCCTCTCCAATTTAGGTTGGTGTGGTAGAAATATATGTCACATTTCTGTTTTCTTTCTGTTTTCTCAGGTATGGGTCTGTGTTTTGTGCTGGCACTTGGAGGGATACATCAGTTCATGTGCTCTCTAGTGCTAAGGCTGGTCTCTGGCTTGGTGTGGCTTCCAGGATGTGCTCTGACACAGGGATCAGGGCTTGCTCTGCTCGTTGGACAGGAGTGTTTCATGGTTTGGTTTTCTGGGCCCAGTCAGAGGTACCTCTGGGCAATATTGGCTCTCTGTGCAGTGAGTACATCCTTTGTTACCCGAGGGCTGTTTGCCCTCGAGTGAAGGGGACAATTCAGGGAGATGTTCACTAGAAATCCCAAAGGTACTTAAAAGCTGCTACTAAGGCTCTTCCCTCATGCTTTAAAAGCATGGACTCCTAATTCCAGAGTTTGTGGTCAAATCCATCTACAGCTCTCCAGGTGAATTTTAGCACCCTTGACTTTTCTAAATTGGAGGTGTACTTTCCCCTTCCGTTCCCATGGTGTTAGACAGCTACTGTGTTTGCACTAGACGCAATTTCAAAATTTTGTTTGCATCAACACAGGGGTTGGTGGAGACTTCTGAGGCTTAGCCAGCGCTGCGCTGTTGCTCTTGCAGTGTGTACTTGAGGTGTTGTCTGTAGGTGTCGTGCTACAAATGTGCACCAGCGCAGGATCCACAAAATGGCTGGCGTGCTGTCCATTGGGATATGCAGAGCCTTTTGTTCTACTGAACAATATACTGTGGGACATAACTGTTCTTTCCAATGCAGCAAATGTGAGGATGCCTGGGGTGCATGCAATCTGCTGTCTGTTTCCATGTAAGCTGATTATAAGTGTTAGTTACCGAGTAATTTCAGCATATCCCAAGTTTCACCCAAATATTAACAGCTACTTATTTTGCGCGTAGGTTGTCTTGTTAAATAGTGTAACCTAAAATAGTTCTGCATGGAGACTGGAGCAGAAAAGAAACAATTAAGCATTTTCCCTCTGGGTGTCTTTCAAAAATCGTATTCTCCTCCTCCTGCTATTTTAATGTCATGTTGGTTCTGTACCCGCGTTTCACTCTTCTTTCATGCTCAAAAGGATTCCCTTGCTTCTGATTTTAGAGTTACTTGAAAATTCTGTGTTCTTTCATTCCTTTTTTTGTCTCTGTTCTCACTGCTGGGCCCAACTTAGTCACCAGCCTGGGCTGCACTGCAGAACAGCAGTGGTAAAAGGGCAGTGCCTCCAAGCTCCTACTTCCTGAGGCTGTGCAAGAGAGGGGAAGGCTGACTCCAAACATGTATTTAACCTCAGCTCTTGCCTCTGACAGTGGCCTGAACACATACACTATCCTAGTGTATCATTTCATGATCATATGTAGCTTGGAAGCTTCCTAAGTTAGAGGTGGTATCCTCATAGAATCATAGGATGGTTTGGGAATGGACCTTAGAGATCATCTAGTTCCAACCCTCCTGCCATGGAGAGGAACACTTGCCACTGGACCGGGTTGCCCAGAGCTCCATCCAACCTGGCTTTAACATGCTTAACCTTGGCTGATTCCTCCAAATATTTGCTTGCTCATGGGTGTTGCATTTGGCTCCCAATGAAGTTGGTTTCTGAAATGTTCTGGGTGTTGGCACCTATTAGCTACTCTTGTTGTGTTACCTTTCCCTTTCTCTTTCATCACCTCTGGTATTGACTGTCCAATGCAATGCCGATGACAGCTTCAAAGTATCTATTTAGGAGAGATACATTTCTTGAAAGCAGGAATAGCAGGAAGCATTTTAAGATGTGTATTTGGGCGTGCTTAAATAAAAGCGGGTAGCTAAAGGCTGAACTCCAAACTTTGCTAAGGCTGGAAGTGGTACTATGCTGTGATAGTCTTTTATTACATGTGGGTTTTCTCACATCTAATGGCATCATATTCTCCCCAGAAGCTTAAATGTGTGTGACATTCTGCAGCGCTACCTGTTCCTGTGTGTACCAGGGAGGCTGTTCAGGATTGATTGTAGAGGCAAAAGCAGATACTGCGGCAAATGCTGCAAGTTAATCAAAGCAGATAACAGTGATAACTTGCTGGCATATAATCTAAAGGGAGAAAAGACTTTAAATTTGTGATGGGGAACCTGAAAAGACTGCTGGTCTGCTTCGGCCAGGTGCTGAATTGATGAACCTTGCTGTTCTGTTACTGGAGGTAACAAAATGCCTGCATTGAATTCAGGGCAGGGTTTTCAGAGGTGATGGAAGGCTTGGGACTGTGAGCCTGGAACTTTAGAAGGGAGGCATGGTTTCCCAGGAGATTAATGCTCAGGCATTTTTGATAATTGAACCTCTTCATTTCTAGAACTAGCTAACCTTTGTCACACAAGAGCAGAGTGCCTCTTTCTTCTTCATTTATTTTCTTTGGTGGTTGTTTTTTGGTTTGGTGTTTTTTTTTTTTTTTTTTTTTTTGCTTACTTTATAAGTCACAAGTAGAAATGTTTGTTTTTCTCCAGGATTGGGTAATTGGGAATGGAATGTCACCAGATGCTTGCTCAGTGCTTTGCTGGTTCCTGGATAGTGCTTTGCTGGTTCCTGGATCTATTTCGTGTTGCCCACATGTACGTACCTGCCCACCTGTTCCAGAAAGTCTCTTCTTCTGTCCAGTAAAATTAATCTTCCAGGAAATTAAACAGCAGCTGCATGCAATACTGTTTCCTTTCACGTGTGAGAACAGCTTTCTAGAGGTAGGATTCAGGGCCACAGACAGCTAATTACACAGCTAATTTGCCTTCAAGCTCTTGGAGGCACTGAATGCCAGGAAATTTTTGACTCTTACATGCTTTTTTTGGAAATTTTGGCTGTTAAATTTGTTGAGCAGGCATAACTGATGCTGCAAAGTGTGGGTGGATTTCAAATCCTCACCACACACGTGTTCATGGTTTTAGCTCACATTTGTGATTTAGGGAAGACTTTCTGTTTCCACACTGAAGTTCAAATATGAACAGTCCTTTCAGCATCCTTTAAGAGCACACAGGTGTCATCTTCTTTATCATTTCGAGGGCTGAATTTCTGAGGTTAGTCTCCTCACTCTCCCTGTTTCTGCAGTTTGCTTAGTCTTGGAAGCAATCTGAGCGTGCAGTTCGTATTCCTTGGGATGTAACTGAACCAGAAGTGTCCCTCCAGGAGCATATCTGCTGTGCTTCAGGTGTCTTGGATCTTTGGTACATTCCAACCACCCCCAAAGATGCAGCGTGATTTTTGGGGGCTTAGCACCAGCTGCCCTCTGCAGCCTCTTCTCCTTTTAAGACTGTGCTAGTACCAAAGTAGACAGTTGTGGTAGTCTTAATTTTCTTTGTGATGCAGATTTTTTTTTTTCTGTTTAAATATTAGTGAAGTAAATAAGGAGACCATCTTGAGTTCCATCTACTAACTTAAGACTTTATTCTGAATTTTCAGGAATCTTAATGAAACCAGCCACATTGATTTGAATACTGTTCATGAGGCTTTTTTCTATGTTTCCTGAACTGTCTTCTGTTGGTATTTGTCCCTTTCAAATAATGAAGAGTGCTGTGACATGCTTGTTTTCAAAGCCAGCTGTTTTGCAGACCCATCTGGGGGTAATTTTATTTAACAGTTTGTGTGGGGGTTGCACAGAGACCTTGACTGAAATCCCTGTGTGCCTTCTAGAAGTTGTTTTATGTCCCTGACCTCTCATCTTTTTTCTTATCCAGACCTCTTTTCTTCTTTTGCTCCCACTGAACTGCTGACCCTCTGCTTTGGAAGAGAGAAATGATTCTGTAATGGAAAATATCTCTTCCTGAAATGGGTAATTTCATGTGTCTCCTTTTTTTTTAATGCTACAGATGAGACTACCTATCTTTTCTGGGGCAAGAGAATCTCTCATTGTCTCTCCCATAGCAAATAATAAAAGCTCAGCAGCATCAAGTATTGTAAATACCTTGCAGTCCTGTTCTCAATTACAGAATTAGTTATGTAAATCTTGTCTTAAAGGAGGAAGAGCCCTGATGTCTCTTAAATCATACTCCGTGTGCACGCATGCGTGCAATTCCTTATTGTCCAGGAGAAAAATACCATGCAGGCTCCACAGAGATTAACATACTAAACACTGTTGCTCTGCATGACCTGAAATTGGCTTTTGGGTGCTAATTGGATCTGTAGGCTTTGAGAGAAGGGCTTGGAAAACACTGGCCTCCAGTTTTCCAGGTTTCAGGCAGCAGTGTGGATGGGGTGGTTGTGTAGGGGCCCAAGTGAAGTCCTCTGGGGGCACCAGTTGCTACAGCACAAGTTAGGTAACTGTACTGTATTGGCTTATGCCATCTTGGCCTGGCTGTACATATCTTTGCATTCATTTTTATGTAACGAAGCAGTGTGATACAGTGAGCACTAAGCCTGGAACCAGGAGTGCCTGTTATCTGTTCCTAACTGTTCCTGTTTCTTTAATTTGGTCTAGTTGGTTAATTGGTCCAAGTAGATCTGCTGCAAAAAGACCTGGAAATAACTGTGCTACTGAACTTACCTACATGGTCCTGCAAGGCACAGGCACTCATTTCCATGCCGTAACACCCATTCTGTGTGCATCTGCTGTTGGCATTTTTAATGTGGCTGCTTGCTTGGAGATTATTTACGGTGAAGATGAGACCGTTAGAAAATTAAATAACAGGCGAAAAGGATGGCTCTAAAAGGCTGAGCTCCGTCCCCCCACTGGCTCCCGTGGCTGCAAATCAGTTGTCAAGTGTGGAGCCAAGGTGGGCCAGTGCCATATGCTGCCTTGTTCAGCAGTTCCAGCCGCCTCGCTCCGTAATCTCTCACAACAGCAGATGCAGGCGGAGTGAAGCTGCCCTTCAGGATCCCAACTGGAGAGTCTGGGAGCCCAGGTGTGTGTGTTGTCATCTGGCATTGTGGCTGCTGACTTCTGCGATGGGCCTCTGCTGCTGCTTTTGCTGAAGCCTTCAGGATGGCTTTGCTCATCCAGTGAAATGCTGGTTAGGAAATGAGTGCCTGTGTGTGGAGATTTGAAGTGAACCCCAAAATAATTCTTGGGGAGGTGGAGGTTAAGATTAGTAATATCTGGATTATTAAAGTATTTGGCTTTTTAAATTTGATTTCCAGATCCCCTTTAGATTTAACTTGGCTTTAGACAGGACCTTGTCTGGTATGAGTGGGGTATTTGGTTAAATTGCAGTGGACAAATGCCACCAAATTTAGGCAGGTAAGGAGTACAAAAAAACAACAAAAACCTCCAGTAGCCCGTCCCCCTTAATTCCAAATAAAAAACAAACATCTAAAAGAAAGGTAAAACAATCACCCAAGAAACCACCCCCCCCACCCCCACAAAAANACCCCCCCCCCCCCCCCCAAAAAAAACCGACAAAAAAACAACCCAACCCAAAACCCTCCAAACAGCTGTTTGTGCTTTTTCTTGCTTTGCTTTTTGGTTTTAGTATAATGGTTAATGAAAAGTAAAAGACTTTATATCAGCACTTCTTATATTTTTTAGCATTTTTAGAGGGTTTTTTTTTTGTATATTACCTAACATTAAAGGTAACTTGGAAAACAAATGATTACTTCGCGCAAATAAAAATCAATGCTTTCTGCAATGGGAGGAAAAAAGGGTGATGATAATGGAAATTATTTTACGGAGACGAGGTAGTGTTTCAGGATTTCCTTATATATATGTGTATATAATACAAAATACAGATTTGTGCATCTTTTAAAAAAGTATTTTGGCAATTGCTTTTTCTTAGCTTTCTAGCCTTATCAGCTCTGCTATGTGATATGTCCTGTTTAAAGACATGCTGGTAAAAAAGTAGCATATAGAGTTTTAATGTGATCTTTCTAGGATTTAGATTTTTTTGTCTTGGATTTTCACTCAAGGTATGATTTTTAGTTAATATAGATGCAGATTTAGAAATTATCTATTCTGATTGTTTACTCCAGTTAAATCCCCCAAAAGTTCAGTTTAATCCCAGTGGTGTGCTGCATTCCACACAGAGCAAAGAAAATGGTTTGTCTCTGCCCAGAGGAAATTGTAGTATAGAACAAATGGATTTGGACTGCTCTGCTCAGTTCCAACTGCTTTGGGAAAGATTTAAGATAAGAGATAAGTGCAAGTTAATGATGTTGCAGAACAGCACTGATTTTAATTCTGTATATTCCAGTTTGGGGACTTTTAAAAAGTACTGCTCTTGCTTGAGTTGGCATTAGTAGTAGGTATTTGTTAACTGGTGTCCTTCCTCCCCACTAAAGGAAATGTGAAGATACTGTAGATACAGCATTTCTGGAAATATTTGCAGCCTGGTTTCCAACTATGCTCTTAAGCTTGACTTGTGGGCTTTACTGCTTTGTCAACTGTTTTCTTTAGACTGTAACATATTGAACTTCTCTGCTACTCAAATTGCTTCTGAGGAAGAACAACTGAAAATCACCCATCTTGTGTGGCAGTCTAAATACCGCTTCCAGAATCCCTGGACTTTCTGGATCAGGTGTCACCAGGTAACCTAAATGGGCGGCTCTGTCAGAGTAGGATAAAAATGGAGATCTGTGAGACAATTTGGAGGATGCTAAATGAAGGCCATTAGCAGGGGCAGGTTTGTCAGTTGAGACCCAGGAAGAAGTGGAATGTTAATTCCTGCATTTCATGGGGTTTTTTTTCCTATCCCTGTTCTTTTTTTCTCACAGATGCATTTTAGAGACTTGTCAAAAGTAGTTCTTAGATACAGCCTTTTATCTTTAACTGTCAGTCAGTGATAGGGAAAGGGAATAGAGATTATATGTGATGAAATTGTTTGACATCCAGGGAATCTAAAGTGTGATCTCCAGTATTATCTTTGCCTGCTAGGTGTGGTGTTTTTTTTGTTTTGTTTTAGGTTGGGTTTTTTTTTTTTGTTTTTGGTTTTTGGTTTTTTTAGTTAGAGACAGTGATGCCACAGTTCTCTGCCTGCCAAGGGCTGCTCTGTTTTACAATATAGCCTCCTGTTTTACATTGTTGGGAAAGGTTTGTATGGCTTCTCCTTTCCCTCCTGCCTGCCATAAGCCTTGGTCTACCTTCCAGTAGCAAACCTCTCCCCATGGCCAGGAATCGGTGGTGTACAGTGGGATCTGTGCTGTCAGCAGCCCGTGATAGTGTTTTGAATGCTGCTTGCACATGCAACCTGGTTTCTGCCTTACAGCTTCCACTGCAGTTTACTGGTCTCTTCTCCTTGTACTGCAGCATGAATAATCCACAGAAGCACTTGCAGCAAATTCCTGTAGCTTTTGGCACAGGATTGAAATCAGTGATGTGCCAGAGTGAGAGATGCCAGTCAGCTTGTCTTCAAAAGAGAGGAGCTGTACAGGTGACCAGTGCTTCAATCCCAAAAGCCCAAGAGATGGCAGGAGAGGCGGTGCTGCCTGTTGCAGCTGCCTTAGCAGAGAGACAGAAGGTGGCTTTCACTTTTGTGAGATGGTTCAGTGGCATTTTTCCAAAACGAATCTTTTTGGGCAGTCTTCAGATGAACCGCTGACTATCTGCAGTGGTATTGGGCGTTTCATATGGTGAAGTATTGTTCTCTTACTGTCCCTGTCTTTTTAGACAATAAGATCTTCTGACTGCTATCAGGGCTGGAACTCCTTTCCTATGGACAAAGGCTGAGAGAATTGGGGGTGTTAAGTCTGGAGAAGACAAGACTCCAGGGAGATCATATTGTGACCTTTCAGTCCTTAAAGGAGGCCTGTAAGAAAGATGGAGAGAGACATTTGACCAGGGCAGGTAGTGACAGGACAAGGGATAATGGCTTTAAACTGAAAGAGGACAGGTTTTGACTGGATATTAAGAAGAAATTCTTTGTGATGAGGGTAGAAAGACACTGGAGCAGGTTGCCCAGAAAAGCTGTGGATGCCTCATTATTTGACGTGTTCAAAGTCGGGTTGGCTGAAACTTCCAGCCACATTGGTCTAGTGCAAGATGTCCCTGCTCATGGCAGGGTGTTGGAACTAGATGATCTTTTAAAAGTCCGTTCTAACTCAAACTGTTTTGTGGTTTTGTGATAACTGAGAACTGTGCCCTCATGAAAGCCTCATGGTTTGTTCAGGTGCTTTTGTAATCCCGTGGCTTGGTGGCAGTGGGTGAGGGGATGAGTGGTAAAGAAATCAGGCTGTTCTGTGCTGCAAAATTAACATTCACATGCTTTCGCGTGAATGTTAATCCACATGATATAGATGGAGTTCAGCTCGGAAGGTACTTGCTTTTTCACCCTGTGCTGGAGATGTGGCTTTTCTGAGATCTCAGATGGTATGGAGATAAGAACAATCCAGCAGCCTTGCAGTTTGATAGCTTTTCTGAGGCTCCACTTAAGATGCAGTATGCGTTTCTTCATCCTGATAGAGATAATGGGTTTTAAGCAATTACACCCAGGCTAATTCCTTTTGATAAGAGCTCTACATTATCTAAAAAAAGAATCCTAGCCGCCTGGGAAAGAACAATGTAAATGTCTCTCTCACGGACTCTTTCATTTGCTCTTCTATGATATCTTCAGATGATAGGCTGCAGATCTTTCAAGCCGTAATGATCTATCAGACTTTTTTTAGGTAAGGGAGTATTGCAGTCAGAGAGGTGTAACACGATTGTTTTCTTGCAAGGTATGGAGGGAGCCCTGTGTGCCTCAGAGGATCCCAGGCTACTGCGGTGATTACAGCTTTGACATAAAGAGTCAAATTTGGTCTCTTTTAAAGGAGCCCCTTGTTTCTTCCTTGTGCAGGCTGGCTGGTTGTAAAGTCTGGGTTGCTTCTGCTGATTAAGGCAATCAGAATTTTGTAATTTGGAAAGAATAGGAATAGCCTGCCACTTAATTTAGCATACATCCCAATCCCTGCTGTGTGTTTGTCTGCACTGCAAAGAAGGGTATGATGATGTCATGTGTTAAGCAGGAAAGGTAAGGAATCTCACTTAGTTTTGGGTTTTTTTCTTCTCTTTTTGAGATTAATATGGAAATTTTGATAGTTAGCTGCCTTTCTGGTACTTCAAGACCTTCCCTTTTCTGCTTAATCTCTGATTTTTCCTCTCAGACTATACAGTGTAGCGTAGAAAATTTAATTGACTGCATTTAAAAAGTGGAGGAAATACCAAAGTAAAATGTTTGTTTAAATGTGCCTCTTCAAGGAAATTCATGTTATTTATATATTAAAAAATATAATTGTGTAACAGTATTGAAAGGTTTTCAAACATTGTAGGCGTGTTTGGTATAACTTGTTCTTTCTCTCCCAGATAGTCACTGATGACATTCTTGATGTGTAGCTGCCTGATTATAATTGAAGCTGGGAGGAGAGGCAAGGGGAAAAGGGGCAGATTGGAGATAAGGATTATAATCTCCTGTGCTGATATGGTTTGGCTCTCCTTCCCAAGAGGAGAGCCTGTGAATGTATGGCATGCTACCTGTCCCTTCACCTGCCTGCTCACTAGGGAGAGTTGCTGAATGCTTCCCATCAGGAACCTGATAAATTATTTTTTGAAAAAGGAGGAAGAGTATTTGAGTGGACGTGACTCTGGTGGGCTAAGAAAAAAAAAACAGGCAAAAATAATTTTTTTCCTTCAGTTTGGAAAATGTCTTCATGCATTACAAACACTGTGGTTAAGCAGCTCCGTACAGAAGCAAGAGGTTTTGGATTTTGCTAGAAATAGCTTTAATGGTAGGGAATCCATTGCTTACACTCTGGTGTGGCACAAGAAGTGTTGCCCCTTCTCAGCCCACTCCCTCTGTGCTGCAGCAAGTGTTGCTTCGACTGGAAATAAATGGAAGAGTTCAGGGAGGGAGGATCGTTTCCCCCATTTGCAAAGTTGGCTGCAGTATTTTTTTTTCCTGTCATAAACTGTTGTGAATTTGAAAGGGCTGCTGAGTATTTCCTTCCCAGACATGGTAATGTTTAGTGGGCAAATGAAACAACCTTTTGTTTGGAAAGCTCTTTTGAGATGAAAGGCGTCAGCAAAGTTGTCGCTGTGTCTCCTGTGACTGCTTTGGTTGAGGAGCTGGACTGTGTGTTCTAAGTCTTTCTGATGCAGGGGCTCGAGTGCTTAGTCTGAGCCAATTTACTCATTCGTTAGCTCTTACTTTTTTGACTTTAATTGGCTTCCTACTGCATGTCAGATTGCATTTTCCTTTGGCTGGCGGATGTGGAGGCGACCTCCTTCTCTGGGCTGCTACGAGAACATGTTTTCTTATTAGATAGAGCTGTCTAGTGCAGGCTGGAGGAAGTACCTTGTGAAAGAGAGTGCTGAAGCACAAGTGTGTTCTTCGCAACAATAATACCTTCTCTGCCTTGTGGATGACTCCACAGGTTACGTTTCATCTTGTTCTTTCATAAGTGATACATAGGTGGAAAATATATATGGAAATGAAGCTCCTAGAAGACTTTCCACATGTCCCTAATGCAAGGGGAAATACTTAACCAGCCCTTTCCTTGAAGAGTTTTGTAGCTTGTTGAGAATTTAAAAATATAATTGTGTAACAGTATTGAAAGGTTTTCAAACATTGTAGGTGTGTCTGTTCTGTAGATCCTGCACAATTTTGCTACTTTGTTTTCTTGGTTATCCTGAAAATGACACGATGCTATTTAATGTACTTGGTTTGACTTCACAACTCATCTATTCAATCATCTGCTTTCCTTGTTTTCCTTTTTGGAAGAATTTCATTTAATGCCAGCAATGCAATGGTGGTGGGACAAATTTATAAACCATTGCTAGGGAAAAAATACTGGCCCAAAGCTGCCTTGGCTATGTCTGAGCTGTCTTGCCCCTGTCTTACTAATATGGTAGACCCCGGTGTATTATTATTCTACCTTGAGCCATACTTTGTCCATGTTTCTGGTGGAGTATTTCATGCATTCCCATGGGAGAATCATCTAATCAAATGTTTGACAAATGCCCACTAGGGCTCTGTGGTTGTCTCACATTTGTGTGTTTCCGGCCCAGCCCTGCAAAAGGACCAGTGTTGCCTGGTAGTGCTGTCACCTGTTTCATGAACCCAAGGGATATGTCGCATGCCTTCTGTTTGTGTGCTGTCCTCCTTACAGGGGCTCCATTACATTTTATTTTGGAAAATAGTTCCTTGCAATTTCCTCTAGTGGTCTGGTAACTCAATAAAAATAAAGTTTTGTACTTAGGCAGTGAACCTTGCGCTTAGGCAAATTTGATCTTCTGCACTAACTCAGATCCAGTTATTGAGTTCTTACTAAATACACATCTTTGGTGGGGTCAGTGATATTGAGAAATACAGAATTGTCAAAGTTCTGTTGTTTTCTGTCACTAGTGTATACCTTGTTTTGTCTTCCTCCATCTGTTTCTATAGTTAAATGGGATTCAGAAGAATTCATTAAGAACTTGTCACCTTATATTAACAGTGAAATATACTGGGTGTCTTGAAAAATGAATGTTTCCAACAAATTTACATGGTTTCAAGCTCTTGTATCATGATTGCTCTGGGAAGGTGAGGGGGTGTGTGCAAGTAACACAGGGCTCTGTAGGAATAAAATATTTGCAAAAGCTCCTCACTTAGCTGCCAGAGTAACACGGAGCTCACCTTTTGCTAAGATCAGTGTCTGTAGCACTGTGTCTGTAGCAACTTCTGCCACAGTTACATGAAATGTTAATTCCTAATGCACAGCAAAGAACATAACACCTTGTTTAGTCTCCAGGGGTAGCCTTGCTGCAGGACCAAAGGCAGAACCTTGAATTCACTGCCTGCTGGGTCACTTAGAAATGCAGCTTACCCTTGGAGTGCCTGCCCTGTGCACACTCCTCCTCGCTTGTGGGGAGGGCAGAGCAGCTGCTTTGCAGGAAGTTCTCATTCTCCTGTTTGGTGATGTTGCCCCTGCTCCTGCCTTACCAGGATCCTGATTTATCTTAGCAACAAGAAATGTTATTGTTTGGAAAGTCTAAAGTTCTCTTACACCTCATCACTCTTCTCTCCTGCAGTCTGTTACGCCGCCTTCCTTCCAGCCCGGGGTTAAGCAGGAATTGCTTGTGGGACTGTGCTGTGGGGAGTGGGGTAGTCATGGCTTTACAGCTCTGGTGAGGACTCCCTGTGCTCCTGTCTTTCACTTTGGTTTGCCTTTTCGTAGGAAGGTGCTAATCACCCCCTACCTTCATTTAGTGTCAAAGGGTCTTTAGTGACCTTGGAAGAAGAGAAACTGAGCTGTCGGTGCTAATCTCAAACACAAATGTGCAGCCCTTGCCACATTAGTCATGCCTTTGTCACCTCTAGATTGGATTAGTGCAGTGCACGGTATGTGGGTCTACAGCTGAAGACACATGCAGAACAGTGTTGTCTGCTTGTTTTAGTGTCACCAGAGAGTATTTTCTAGAGAGATGTCAGTGTTTGAAGAGTGCCCTCAGTCAGGATCCTGAGCTGACTTCTCACAGTGGTTTGCTGGGAGCTGGTTTGACTGTCAGGCTTTAAAGCTTACCTGCTGCTGTTACCGCTTTCTGTAAGAGGATAAATTGAAGGATTGAATGCAACTTAAGACTTCGCGAGGAAGTATATCAGAGCCCTGTCGCTTGCTTTATTTTTTGTTGATTGTTTCTCTGTATGGACGGTTTTATGATTTTAGCATGGTGCTTGGGTTAGATGTGTTCTTGAAGACATCTGTCTGTGGAACAATACACTGTCAGTGGAGGTTTTCCTCTCCAACGCCCATGTGAATGATGCAGCAAAGTCCAGCTTCCTTATTAGGACTAGTCAATCACTTGATCAGGTATATAGTAACAGTCCTCTGGGAGGGATAGAAGGGGTAGGAGATTAACCCCAGTCTGCATTACAAATAAGTTTAATGAAGTACTAATGTTGAATACAGAAGGTCATGGCAGTGAGGAAATTGGACTATTATGACTGAGCCTGTACACGTGAACAGCCTGCAAAGTAAAGAGCATGGTAAGAGTTCTGAACTGGGGAGGTAAAGGCAGTGTCAGTCCTTGGTTCACCTGTTTGGTGACCTGTAACTGCAAATAACATTATGCTTTTTCTCTTGCACTTATGCTCAGTGTGTGCAGCTGCTTGTGTAGTTTTTAAATGCCCACAGAAATCTTATTCTTTAACACATCCTTCTCCACACTGCTCTGGAGGGGAAAAGCTGTGTTTTGTAGTAGGTTCCCCAGTGAGGGGCTTCACAAGACTTTTACCCACACTTGGACATCCATTGGCATGATGGGCCTAAGCCAGCAAGTGGAGTCCTAATCTACAGCAAGAAGATGTGCAGAGTGATAGGAGGGAAAGGCTCAGCAACTATTGGTGTTCATGTCACTAGCTGGTGGCTTTCCCAACAGACTTGGTGAATTGCAGCAGATGTGGGATGCTGTGCTTTGTGTGTTGGGGGGTTGTTTGTTTAAATTTGTCTTTTCCTCTCTGGCATCTCAGATCAGTTTTTTGGTCCAATTGCTTTTGGTGTTGTTAGATGTCTACTTGTTTGTATCAAGATCTGTCTGTCAGTGTTCTGGCTTCTGTTCTACCTGGCTGTTAAAATATTTTGCTATGGATGTGGAGGTGGCGGGATGCAGTAAGCTGTTCATGTTTGGAGGCTGAGTTTAGGTAGTACTCATCTCTTAAGAGATTTCTCTGGTTGGAACTATGAATCAAAGCAGTTTGCTCTTTGGAGAAGTACAGACCTGCCAAAATCCATGAGCAACTGCCGGGGTTACCCTCTGGACTACAGAGCCAAATCAGAAGAGTCTCTTGCTGTGTCTTTGCCAGGTCCTCTGGCGTGTTTAAGTGGTTCACACTTCTGCCTGGAGCATAACATACTGCTTTGCCAGCCTTCTGTAGAAAACTGCTGTTGTCCTTCTGGTGAGACGGTCCCAAAAAACACGGTCTGAGGGCTGTGTTCCTCTGCTTTGGAGGGAGCCTGCTCTGATCCTGCTCCCAGGTTCTGGGCCTTCACCAAAGAGGAAATTTGTGGTTGCAGAAATCAACTCAAGCAAACTGTGTCTGTTATAATCAGTTCTTCCTTTTAAATCAATTTGGAGGGCAAGGAATCTCATCTTGTGACAAAAGCCCTGGACCCTTCAGGGCAGCCATGACTATACCCATTTTTGGAGACAGTCAACTTAAAGTTCTCATGGCCCTCAATCTAGGGGAGAATTAATTTCCTACTTCAGACTCTCTAATGGTATCAGCAGAAGTCTTATAAAAATTCCTGATTAGATTATGCCCTCATTGTAGTAATGAAAACCACTTATTAATGTTGTTTATAGATCTTACATAGCACTTGCCTTGTAGTAGAGAAATGATTATCCATTGCATCTATGGCTAATTCTCTTCTTTTTTTTTTCCTCTTTACAATTTTCTCTCGGTCAGCATTTTGTTACCTCATATGGTATTAAATAAGCAGTGAAAAAAAGGTTGCCCACACTAAAAATGGTGTGTTTAGAGGCTTCTGCTTCAGTGAGATTTAAATGTTAATGGGCAGTATTGCTCTTATTAGTTCTTGCTTTCTGCAGAATGGGATGCCCAACCTTGGCATATTTGAGTTTTGGTTTTTTTTTTCCTGGTTGAGGCTTACCCTTGACTGTGTGTTATTCTTTATTCTCCTGTCTAGCTTTCTGCAGAGGGCGCATTGTGAGAGTGCCCAAAGGTCCCCTCATTCGAGTGGTGGGCACGGAGGTGGCGATCCCTTGCAGCGTTAGTGACTATGACGGACCCAGTGAACAGAACTTTGACTGGGAGTTCTCCCGGGAGGCTGACTTCGTGCGGATAGTGAGTACCTGGGATTCTACCTTCACCTCTGAGGAGTACCAAAAACGCGTGGGCCGCGGGGATATCAAACTGAGACGGAGCAGCAACGATGCTGTGGAACTTGTGATTAGGAACATCCAGCCAGCTGACCAAGGGAGATACAAATGTTCCACGCCCAGCACTGATGCCACCGTTCAGGGAAATTATGATGCAGAGGTCCAAGTGAAAGGTATTTCTGAAGAGTGAGGTGTGCTTTAAATTTGTTTTTGATATTGATTACCCTTAAGAATGTTGACTTTCTGTTGTTCATGATCATTGTGATTTTTGGTTTGTTTTTTTTTTTTTCTTCTTCTTCCTCTTTGATTCTCCCAAAGCCAAAATTTAAAATTGGGAAATACGATAGTAAAGGCAAGTGAGGTGAAGAAGTGAAGAGAGGCTGTTTACTATAAACACCATTTTTCTTTTTTTCTGTCTAGTAAATATGTAAATAAAACAGTAAGTGGTGGGTTTTCTGAAGATGTCTGCAAATATTTCATATCCCTGAGGCTCTGGGTAGAGAAGCTAAGTTCAGGTAAAAACCATAGGCTGTCTTCTCTCTCAGTTTTAGTGTCATTTAGGGATCTTTCTGTATGAAGGAGGTAATCTTCCTTTTTTCCTTTAGCATTTTGATTGTACAGTCTTGTTTTAGCTTTTCTGTATCACTTAACATTTTTCAGTATTAAATTTGGGCAGTATTTCTCTTCCCGTGTCTTATCTTTTACTCACATGAATATCAAGATTAGTTTTGTATGGGAATAGTCAAAATGGTGATGTTTGAATGAGAAACTAAAGTGAGTGGAAGGATAAATGAATTCTTGTCTTGGCTTGTTTAAAGCAGAGCACTTCCCTTAGTGCTTTTTCAGCTGAATTTCCTTCTTCCTGGAATATATTTATGTGTGGAAGAAGGAATGACTGGCAAGGTGTTGCTCTGCGGTGGTTTTATTGCCTCACATCTGAACAGCTCACTGTGGGTGTTCTCTTCTTGATACTGTTTTACGATGCTTGCGTCTTTTGGTCTTTTTT
>WBMY01015892.1:531907-702311 GCA_013397315.1 Donacobius atricapilla
TTTTTTTTTTTTTTTTTTTTTTCTAATAGTGATTTCTGACGGCTTGTCCGTGAGCGGCTCCAAAGCTCGTTCCTCGACGTCCCTCCGGTTGTCTGAGGGCGACTCCATCAAGCTGCGCTGCTCAGCGACCACCACCTCACCGGAGCACACTCACCTGCACGTGACCTGGCAGGTCAAGAGCGGATCCTCCTGGCGGGACATCCTCTCTTTGACTCACGAGGGCAAGTTCCAGCCGGGCCCCGGCTACGAGGAGCGTTACCGCAGTGGGGACATCCGCCTGGACACGGGAGCCAACGATACGTACCGCTTATCCGTGTCCCAGGCTTCCTCCGCCGATGGCGGGGCCTACAGGTGCCTCGTGAGCGAGTGGGTGAGAGGGGCGGATGGCTCGTGGCAGAAGATCCAGGAGAAGAGCGTGGAGATCGCCACTGTGTCAATCCAGAGGACCGGTGAGTGCTCCTGGCGGGCTGCGGTCACAGCGCTGGGCTGTGCTTTAGGGTAAGCTGAACGAAGTGAGGGTGCGTCCCAGCAGAACCTGGAGTGCTGTTTGGACAGCTGGCCTGTTTACATCCATGACATAATTTTTCTAGTTTTATTTTGGAGAACAGGGGGTTGATGGCGTGGAAGGATTGCCTGGGACCTCTTAGATGCCTAGACCCAGATTTTATCTCACCCTTTGTTCACTTCAGAGTGCTCGTGGTTTTTTGTATTTCTTAAATAAACTTTGTATTTAACACCTGGTCACCCAAAGCCTTCCCTCTGCTCTCTTATTAACACAGGGTTCCATAGCACTTCCCTGTGAAAGTGGCTTGCGATTCAGTGATAGATGGGTAGCTTTTCTGTATGCTGTTTATTAAAATAGCATGGAAAGATCAAGAGAAAGGAGGAAGGCAGTGATAATTTAACAGGGCAAATTACCCAGTGATTTTTTATTACTGGTCTGATTGCTCTGCTGTGTTGGCAGGGGTCTAGGACAGTAATGGTTGTTAAACACATCATTGCATGCTCGGCTAAGGAGACAAAAATATATGCAGCGCTATGCTGAGGATATCCAGATATCCCTGCCCATACAGATTTCAGGACTAGATGCACTAAGCACTTGATTGCATTAGCATTATCACTGCTGGTTGGAGGAGGGAGAGCGGGGGTGATGCACCTTATCACTCAATAGGTGGAAAAACAGGCGGTGATGGTCCTTCAGAAATATGAGATTATCACGGTATTTTAGAACTGTTCAGACAGGAAGGGTATATCTTTTCAGTTTTGTAATCCCTTAATCACTATAGGGAGAATCCAAAAGTCTGGTTTTTTTGATTGGCTCATTTGGATGTAGTTTTTGTGTTTTGGTGGTACTTAGCTTGTGAAATTTGACAGGCTCAATCTACCCCCTCTTTTTCAGGGTGTCTGTTGCCCAGCAAAGCTTGCAGGTGCTCTCTGCTGACACAGGACTTGCCTAATTAAGAGCTGTAATTCTCGATTTTGTCACACCTTTGCAGTGTTTGGTTTAAATACGTGGGGTTTTATCACTGGCTGAAAACAGCATGATGCTGGCCAAGACTAGTAGTGGTACAGTTTTTTGATGTGGTTTGGGTGTGTGGTTTGTTTGTTGTGGGGGTTTTTGTTTGTTTTTCTTCGGATTCTTTTGCCTTCATTTCAAGCTCAGTCATTAGCAGCGCTGGCACTTTGTCAGGGGCATGAAGGCTTTTTTTTAAAGTTATGCTAAAGAGGATAGGTTATTCTCCGGCAAAATGCTGTATACACATGCTTTAGAAGGACTTGAAGAGCATCTTGTGCTGACATCTGAAATCGCTGCATTTGCATGCTAAAAGAACTTGAGATGTAAATGGCTATATGCCTATGGGTAAACTCTCTCCAAGTCCCTCTATGTGCATATATTGCCAGATTGTGAATGCCCATCACTTTCATGAAGACAGAAATGTTGCTTGGAGAATTGCTGCTCTTAACCTTGCAGATGAGTCTTACTTTGTATTCTGGTATTAGTCTGTTAAATTAGCTAGGCTTTTCTACTGATTCCAATCCCATGATAGGACAGTGAGGCAAGTCCCAGTGAGAGATTCATCTGGACTTGGTTTCAGCACTCAGGTGGGGCCTGCTACCCTCTGTACAGTTTGACTGCTCTGTGTTATCACGTGGTGAGAGGTGAGAATGAGCATTGCTTGGTTTTACTGGCAATAGTTCTGACCACTCCGTTTGGCTCTAGCCTTCATCTGTTGTGCCTCATTCCAGATGATTATCCGAGGAAGTTTATGCAGATGGGGAACTATTATGTAGAAGAACATGGTTTTACATGTCACTAATCTCAGCAGAGTCACAGCTGCTGATTTAAAGCAGGTATCTCAATTCTTGCTTATGCTGAGAAGAGCCACTGCTGTAGCAGCCCTGTCCCCTGGCCCCAGTGGAGACTTTAAGAGCAGCTGCATTACACACTGTGAGAGTGGTGCTACACTGGACCCATATCTAATCTTCAGGCAGTGTAGAACAAGTCAATGAGCAAGCGAAGACATGTAGTAGCCTGGTCTTGACACTGTGATTCTATGGTTTTCTTTTAATATTCTGTATCTGGTCCTGTTTGAATGCTGGCTATGACCACATGTGATACGTATATTAAAAATATTCACCAGCCAGTGGTTGCTAAGTGTGTTTGGAGTGGCTGTTGGTGTTGCTTTGAAGTCCCCAGTGTGTGTTGTTCTGAGCAGTAAGCAGAGAAATCAGCAGTATAGGGAGTTACTGCTGCCTTCTATTGGCTTGATTTCATGTTTTTGCAGCACACCTGAGGTCAGTCAGGACTCCAGTGTATGGCCATGGCTGCTTCTCATCTAAATCTGCTCTGTTTGAGGAGCTCAAAAAAGTCAGCAGAAACCATGTTGAGTTCCAGTGTAGTTCCTAGTGATTTCTGTAGATGCTTGGTCTTCTGAGGCATAGTCCCAAAACACTTTGACCCTCCTGTGAGGCTGAAAATCCCGGTACACATTTTCCTGCTGTGCAAAGGTGATGTGTGGTCTGTGGATGAGACAAAGCCTTCATGGACCAGTTGCTATGGCATTATAAAAATGCTGTGCTCCCTCCCTTTCTCCCCTCTGCCCTCATCACACATCCCTTGCTTGACTGATAATGTGTATTGCCCTTGTAATAGATCACTCGGCTCAATATCCAACAGGCATTTGAAGGTTGGGCTACTGAGCCTGTTCAGAAGCTCCTGTTACAGAATGTGAAGTTCTGGATAACTTAGAGTGAGCTATGTTTTTTAAAAGTAACAAATAAAAAGATTTTTTTTGTTTGAATTTTTGTGTCTCTCTTTCCAAGCTCTAGATGTGGTCATCTCAACCAGCAACGTGTCTGTGACCGAAAGAGACTCCCTGGATCTTACATGCAACATCACAACAGACAGAAGTGGTATTTTCCAAGCAGAGGTGATGTGGTATTTTTCTGCATCACCTGACGACACCTTGTCAGATGCTCAACTCTTGCTGAGCATGGACCACGATTCTGTTGTCAGTGATTCAACTCTCATCAGCCTCAGCCATGTGGACAGGAACTCCTATCGCCTCTTGGTGCGTGATGTGGATGTGGAGGACTCTGGCTACTACTTCTGTGAAGCTGCTATCTGGGTGCCACTGCACAATGGGAGCTGGCATAAGGTGGTGGAGAGGACCTCTGCACCAGTCAGTGTGCTGGTGACAGCACTAGGTGAGTGATTGTGCTGTTAGATTTCATGGGTAATGTATCCCTCAATCCTTGGCCCTGTTAGAAAAGAATCAGAATCTCTCTTGCACGAGTATTTCTCTTATTTGTGTCTGTTATCTATATGTAGGGATCTCTCTCTCACATATATTTCTCTTCATGCAAATATCCTTAGAAGTAAAGTTACCTGGGAGAAATACTAAAAATGAAACTCCAGTAAAACTTCTTAAAAAGCTTACTGCTTTACAGATAGGTCTAGATATGTCAGCCTACCCAATCTGTTCTCCAGTTTATTCTTGGGGAGATAATAGCTTCCATTTAGAGTCTGTGAAACTCAGGATATTGTTGCAGACTGGTGTAGGTAAGGTATCTGCACCTGCTAAATTTTACAAGGTATTGGTGGTATGGGAAGGCTGAATGAAGCTGGTGTGAACTGGCAGAGCTGTAGTGCTTGGTGCCTGTTCCCAGCTCTCACTGGATGCAAGCATCTAGGCCCAAACCCTTTCAATGCACCCTTTCAGATCCTCTTGTCATGAGAAACTGGTGGTACTGTCCAGTTACAAAGGCAGAGCTCCTCCAACATGAAAGTGCTGAATGAGGCCTGCATATAGAGAGCCTGTTTTTCAGCAATAAATGGCTGTGCCATAAGGTTAAATCCCATCAACAATGACTTTAAATGTTTCGTTTTAGCATTGTGCAGAGCAGTTGAGCCGTGGTCGTCTCCAAGTACACTTGCAATGTATACTAGAAGGGCACAAGTGATTAATGTCTTCATTTCCTGTCCTCATTCAGCCATTCACATTGCGTGTTTAACTTGTGAGTGTTCCCTCCTTCCCCCACTTGTGTGCATGTGCAGTCATGCACGTGTGTTCATGTGTGTACAGATGCACTTGCACGCTCGTGGGCTCTCTTGTCGTGCCTGTACCTGTAGGACTACTCTACTCTTTCCATTCCAATGTGGCATTATTTGGGAACAGGAGAAAATAAAATCTGCTTTTCAGTAGATGCAGATGCTTGGTTGCTAAGGAGAGGGAAAGCAGAATAAATTTTCGGCGTTTGAGGTTTTCAACTGCATCTAGAATTCACCAACTCCTCCTCCTTAATGGAAGTTAAGAGCTCCTGGAGTATTAAGTCATTGAATTGTCAGTGAGGCTGTTCTTTGACAGCTGACAGAGTGGAGGAATGAGGTTTATCCAGCCAGCCTTTTATTCTTTCTAAATCTTCTGTTTGAGTGTCTGTCAGGGTGAAGCGCCTGTCTGGAGTGGTGCTATCAAAGAGAAAACTCTCTTTTTAGGGTCCTTCTCCTGCCCACAAATAAAACAAACCTCAAGCCATTCTCTTGCAGTTTTTCCTTCTTGTGTCCCTGTCTCGAGAAATGCATCTGCTTTCATAGTCTTTGTTGATGTGAAAATATTAGTTCGTCTTGAATACATTCTTTTTGAGGGGGAGGCGAAGGGGGGATGATAAGAGAGTTGTAGAGTGTGAGCAATACATCATGAGGCCCTGGAGTGAACTAGCCTTGTGAATGAGAAAGGAAGAGCAGTGTAGTTGTAGGATCTAAGGGGGCTTACACCAAAAGTGGGGTTTTGGCCATCATTAATAATCTGTGCTTTGGCTGTAGCAAAATTCTGTGCATTTTCTTTTTATTTTGCCTTACTTATCCTGAAAATATGCAGAAATCTCCACATGCTCACTGTTAGTAGATACCACAGACTTTGTAAGCAGTGCTTTTATGATTTTGTGTTGCCTAACGTCACAGAAACTCACCATCAGTTATTACCAGATTCTCTGGGGTCTGGTGTGTGTTGATGCCCTTGTTCTTGCTAGATGCAAGGACATTGGTGAGAGATCTTTTCTGCAGGCTGACATAGCAGCAGCCCAGCTTGTTTGCTGCAATTGTTTTTATCCTTTGCATCTCAAGTCCAAAAGTGCATATGCACACAGAGTTTCCACAGCAGTTCTATTAAGATGCTTTATTATCTTGGCTCGTTGGTGAGCTAAGCCTAAGTTTTAGCCTTGGATTGCCTTCTTTGTCCCAATTATAGCTTCAGTTAATTGTTTCTAGAAGGGCAAAATGCCAAGCAAAATATAAAGCAGGAAATAAATACAGAATGCTGAATACAGTTAGGCTGTAAAAGCCATGTGATGAGTGTTGGCCGAACAGTTGGGAAGCTGGTCATTTTTCTGAATTATAGTAGACAGCAAGACAAAAATATTCTAATACTAGTAAATAAACATGTATTTCCTTTGTGGTATGAGGTTCTTGCTGTAATCTTTTTCCTTTAGTATCTCTGTAGTCTGAGAGAAAATAGTCATGCGGCTCTCTTATCGCCTTTAGGCTTTGCGCAGCCAGCTATTTCAGATTTAAATACAACAGCCCCATTCTTAACCCGTGACATTCAGGCACTGATTTTCCAGCATGAGATACTTCAGCCTCACAGCTGTACAGCACATACTTCTCTATTCAGACTGTGAAGCTTTTTCTGATCTACACATCTTCAGCTCTTATCCTACTTAGTAGTTATTGACCTAGGTAGAATTTAAACTGCTGACCACTGAAATTTACTGTGCTCAGCTCTTGGTGCTGCCTGTGGCCAGTGCCAGTGGTGTTCCCCATCCCCTGGCTTGGGTGGCTGTGGGGATGAAGTGTTTGCCTTTTAAAGGACTGGTTTTTACAATTCTTAAACTGTTGTAGAGACACAGTGAGGTGGTTAAGTGTGGAAAAGAAGGCATTTCAAGATGGAAGATGGCCTCTTACCCCAGACAGATATTGGGGAAGTGGGATGTCTCTGGTCAGTCCAAAGCTAGAGGATAACCAATATCCTGCTGCAGGCTGCCCCAGGCATTTGACAGGTGCAAAAAGTGGCTGGCTGGCTTGAAATTGAACCCACAGGTGGGTTCTTGGGGGCAGGCCTAAAGGAGGGAATTATTTTGCTCAACAGGATCTATTAGTCCTGAGTTTTCTGGAATGATCTGACCAGATCTATGAAATGGAGTGTCTTGGTTGGAAATGCAGACCTAGGGGTACCTGTGTCAGACTGGTGCAAGTCTGAGAACCAGAGTCCAAGTTCCAAGATCTTGTAAGAAAATTGCATATTCTGGCACTTGGCTTCTTAGCTCGGATGCTAAAACTAGATGTTAGAAATTAGTGTATCTTTTAATTAATTCTGCCATTTTCTCCCTATTTGTAGCTTCTAACCTGTTTCTTCTGTGTTTCCTCTCCTGCAGAGCCAGACTATGACGTGTTCCTGAATGCCTCTAAAACCCCCAAGTTTTCAGATGACCCCACAGAGCTCAACTGCAGGATCACAAATGTCCAGGACACAGAGGCAAACATCCGCTTCACCGTTTCCTGGTACTACAGGCAGCGCCTGCCCGGTGACGATGTGGCAGCAGAGGAGCTCCTGGCCTCGATGGATGCAGACTGGACTCTGCTGCTTGGGGACAGGGGCAGAGAGCGGATTCAGAATGGGGAAATAATCCTCTCCAAAAAGTCTGCTGACACCTTCAGTTTGAGAATCCAGTGGACTTCAGAGAGTGACAGAGGGGATTATTTCTGTGTCATCTCAGCATGGAGCAGGCACCGCAACAACAGCTGGGTGAAGAGCAAAGATGTGACTTCTGCACCTGTCAACGTCTTCTGGGCTACACAAGGTAGGAGCTTTACACCTGGGTGGCTGAGAATAGGCTTGTCAGCCAGAAGGCCTGCTAATGGGCTTTGGAAATGCAGTTCTGTGTTTATGAAGGTTTAAAAGCACTGTCAACTTGTGTAAAGGCCTCTTATCTGTGGATGGGAATAACTACTTTACATCACTCTTTTATTTTACATCATGGTTTTATCAGTTTTATGCAACAGTTTGGAGTCAAGTGCAAAGGAAGAGACATCATCAAAGGAGAGATTCCATCAAGCTGCTGAGAATTCCAGGAGCTGAGTTGGAAGTGGCAGGGGTGGCATCCAGCAGTGTTGCTGTGGTCATTGCCCACTTTCATGGCTGGGAGTATTTTGGTCTCCTTAGGATGCATCTTGCTGCTATCAACAGGGTTGTACTGAGGTGAAAAGAGGAATGTCAGTTTGTCTTCTCCGTCTGACAGTTTGGGAGTTGTGGTTTTATTTTTGTCTTCTATAAGCCCATATTTAAAAGGCAGCTCTGAGGAAGTTCATCGGCATAGTACTACCAGAGTATCAAAAAAATAAGTGGGTAGCTGAACAAAGTAATTCCATGGTTTGCTTGGATCTTGACCTTTTTTAGGCAGAAGTGAACTACCTCTAGCCAGTATTTAACTTATTCTGGGAGCATTTTTAGAAGCCTAATAGTTACCTGAAGTTGCTTAATTCTGGTTTAAAATGGGATCTGTGTTTCCTGGGTGTGCTGTACAGTGATACTGTTTTGGCTGAGTGTGAAATCATGCGAGAGGGTTTGTTGGACAGCCTCGTAAATGTTAGGATAACCTAGGAGGTAATGTCTTTGTCAAAAATGTGTGCTTAGCTAAGCTGCATTTATATTGATAGATTAGTTTCACAGTCTAGCTTAGGCATCCACAGGCAGAGAACTATATTTCAGAGACAAGTAATTTGAAATAATTTTAAAGCTGTTTAGGGATAATCCCTGAACAGCAAATTGGAAATCTTCTGCTATGATTCTGCTTCAGTGGAGAGAGAAGTGGTGGGCTGCTTGCACATTACTCCTTGCACCCCCAGACCAAGCGTGTGGTCCAGGGAAAGGTCTTTTTTTTTTTTTATTTTAATTTTTTTTTTTACCCCTGAAATTGGCTTCTCCAGCAGGACTGAGAAGTCTCATTTATGCTGAGTGTTGGTCACAATTAGTTCAGTGTTATGCCACAACACGGAGTGTGTGTATGTGCATGCCAGTGTAATGGATCGTCACTGCCACAGCAGCTACAGGGACCAGCTGGAGTTGAAAAGTCTCAGCCTGTGTTGACATTTCTGAGGGAAAACAAACCGTGACAGGTGTGAACATTCCCTTGTTTCTGGTTTTGTTCCAGAAACTCTGCTGATTTTTCAGCACGAATGTAAATGTTACGGTCCCCGTGCTGAAAAGTACGTTCTGTTGGCAAAACTTGGGGTTGGGGGATTTATTACCTGAAAGTGAGCTCCTCTACAAAAACCTTCCCCTCCTGAAAAGAATGTTACACGCATATGAGGTGGGGAGGGTGAAATAAAGGTTTGATTTCCCCTTCTCTTCCACTCAACTCCCCCTTCAGCAGTGCAGCCCCAGATGCCTCTCCCTGTGTGCCCCGTCCCCTGCCATATTCCATTCCTGAGAGCTCCAGACTCGGCCGGGAGCCCAGTGCTGTAGCCAGCGACCAGGAAGGAGTTAATCTGCTGCTGCCTGTGCTCTCTGACTGTTGTTTTGACAAGTATCTCTGGTGATTTGAGTCCCTAGCTGCTCCCAGTGCTTATAAAAGCCAGCAGCCAGGCTCCCACGTGTTTGCCTAAGGAGAGAACAGAAATTTGCCTCTTCCTCGGATAGCTTATGCCTATACAGAGACTTTTCTTCCATCCATTTCATTGCTTGCATCTTCTTTGTTGACTTTAGAGCAGTGCTTTGGGGAGAGGGGGTTGGAGAAATCTCGCTTTGAAAACAATTGTTCTGAATTCTTGAGAAAGGAGATATAGGTTTATATTGTGTCTGTGGGTCACAGCAAAGAGGGGTGTTCAGAGCCTTCATTCAAAATGTAAACATCGTGTAAAGGTGCCAAAACCCGTTTTCTTGTGCATTGTATAATAAGTTGTGTGTTTGCCCATTTGAACTTGGGGTTTTATTGTCTCTGTTTTCTGTTTTATTCTACAGGGAGCAATAATGCTCACACATCTTTCTGCTTCTCAGCTTTGCAAATGCAGCCAGTTGCTATCATAGATCACCGTTGTTTTCGACATAGCCTGCCTGATATGTTTCTTCCCCTCTTCTACTTTTTCCCCTGCCAAGGTGACAAAGAAGGCATCTCTGTCTCATCCCAGAAATTAAAAACATCAGTTGTATTATGTTTTGCTTATTTAGAGTACAAATTCCAGTCAGTGAAAAGAGCTAAAGGAAGGGAGGAAACCTTTTTTGACTAGCTCTGTAAATGATTTTCAACCCAGAAAAAAGTTTGATATTCTGAAAGATAATTTTATGTATTTGAATATGAATTACATTTAGAACACAGATACTGTTTGCAGTGGAACATGGAATCAATGCTTTTTTCCTAAACCAGTGTTGTCAACTTTGGATCTGCATGGAGTACTTAGCAGAAGAGAACATTATCTTTTAATTGAAATTCCAAATCCCAAAGGTACTATTATTTGGGGTTTTGTTAATACTTCTGTCTTTAATTTACAAAATAATTGTATTTAACATAATGTTACTTGTCCTAAATGTTTGCCCAGGCCCTCCCATCACAATTAATTGGGAGCAAGGGTGCCTTAATCTTTCAGACAATCCTGCAAATAGAGAACAGATAATACTTCCGCCACCTACTTTTCTTTTATCATTGTTGATGTATCACAGACATGGTGTGGTACGGACGCACAGTTCCTCCTGGGCAAAGAAATCCCCATGTCGCTAAGCTCTGGTGTGTGTATGTGCCAGTTTGGCTGTGGGGACAGGAGTTCCTGAAGTCAGGTGTGTGTCCACGTGTAGTTCATGTGGAGGCTGTAGTGCCAGCTTTGGTGTGCCTGTTGTGCTTCCAGAGGTGCTGGGGCTGCTGTCGTACCTCGGGGTGTCGTACAGCCTCCTCCTCCTACCACGGCAGAGCTATCACTGCATCCCCTGTACTTGCAGCCTCGTTAGTGCACTGGGGGATGAAGGAGCCTTTATGAACACTGAGGTTCTTGTCAGCAGCCTCAAGTAGTGCTGTGAGGCTCCGAGGTTGCTGTCAGCCCTGGCCACTCCAGCTGGAGTCAGAGCAGTGCAGGGAGGGTGTTTGCTGTTTTCTAAAGTCTCCTTGCTCTTGTAGGTTTTGGGCTTCTCTAAAAATTTGCCTGGCATAGATTAGGTGAAAACTGGTTTTGGTCACTACCCAGGAAGCGCTCTTGAAGCTGAGCACACACTTTGTGGTAGAAGAGCAACAGGAGGATTACAGTGTGGCTTAACCACTTGGACTGGCCAGTGCCAGGAAGGCAGAAGCTTGCACTGCCAGGCTCCAAAGTGCAGTTTACTCAAATTTTATTTGAGTCATTTGGCTAGGATTTTTTCTGTTGGTAGCCCTCTGTCTTGGAGTAGTGCCCAAGCTTTGGGTATGGTTTACTTAGGAACTCTTCCCCTACTGCTTTCCAGAATAAACTGCAGATTGTAGCCTCCTGTATATAACCAGGCAGAATGGGTTTTATTGTGCTTTTCATTCATGGAGCTTTACAAGAAGGAGATGAGGCTCCACAGGGGACTGCAGGCATGTATGCAGACAGGCAAGAGTGTGGAGTAGTGGTCAGGACACACACTGCTTCCTTGGCAATTCCCAGAAGATTAGCATTGAGACCTTAGGCTGCAGTTCTTGGAAGAAAACATTCATTTGTCCTCTCTGGCTCATCCTATGCTGCAAGATGTGATGAGTAATTTCTGCTAACATAGGAAACATGAAGAGACTTTCCTTTCCCTCTTAATTTTCTGTACAGATTACTGTTATTTCTAAGATAAGTGCCAAATCTTTGGGCTGCCTTCTTTCTCATAATGTGCAGTCTTGCAAGCACAGACAGCTACATGCTTTCCTGGGTGGGGGTGAAGGAGTGCTAATTACATTTCATCTGCTGCCACTGAAGGAGGACAATATTGGCACAGAACCAGAATATTAAGAATGGTGAACCAAGTTTTTCTAGTTGATAGGATATGGGACCTTTTTTGTTGTTGTTGTTTTACTTTGCTACATATTCAGGTCTCTAATATTATGGCACATACAGAAACATCCCTTTGATCTTTTTTTTCGCAAGAAGAAACATTCAGCACCTGTATGTAATGAGTTGTGTGTCCCCTTCCCTATTCTGTTCTAGATTTCTTATGGTCTAACAGAAGAGGGGGTGCTTCTGTCTTGTGTGTTCATCCAAAGTAAGGATCTCAGGGGTTTTTAAAGGTAGAAAAATGCTTTGAAAGGACTGTCATAAGAACATATTTCCTTGTTCTCTGTTCAGCATCCTAATTTCTAGCCCTTTTGAACTCTATCACTGTTCTCCAGCTGCATCTCTGGGCCTCAGTTGTTCTCTTCCACAACCTCTGCCAATGGCATTTCTGCTGTTGTCCCATGCTACTACCACTCTTTTTTCCTTTTCCTTTAGCATAAATATTTAGTAAAAGCATTTGCTATTGCCCTCAAATGGAAAACCTATGAAGGATGTCTTGGAATAAAAATTTGCTCTGCCCTTGCTGGGAACAAGACACTGCCCTTTCTGCTGCTGCTTGACCTGTGCCTCAAGGAGTAGTGGAAGTTAAGGTATTTGAAGCTCAGGTAGTACGGAGAGTTATCTCAGCTGTAGCTGAACTGCTCTGAACATGTGAGGGTGTTTAATCTTAAGCACATATGCCAGAGACCAAATGTAGGGTTTCCTTTCTGGTGTCTAGGACTTAGTGCTCTGATGTGAAGATCAACAATGTAAAGAACATTTAAATAAGGAGGGATTTTTGCCCAGAGCCTCCTCGTATGGCCTAGAAAGCAACAATGTGTGCCAGAAAAGTATAACTAGCTGTTTGTGCTTCTGCTTTTGGGACAAAATGTAATTGCCTACTATACTCCTAAAAATATGTGAAAAGCTGATCTGTGCTGGGCTCCTAAATACTGAAGAAAGAAATATCAGAGTCTCATAGACAGAGAATGAGGAAAAAAATGGATTTGAATTCTGGAATTTGGTATCTGATGAGTCTTTTCGCAAAGAAGAGGAGAATGACTGACTGTATACAACTTCATTTGTGATTGTACTCAGTGCCTAAATGTACAACTCCTACATTGTCACTTGCTTAGTGGGTGGAAGTGTGAGGGGCGTTTGGTGTGGAGTATCAGATAATTCTGTGCTCAGCTAGACCACTAGAAGCATCTCAGCCTTCTCTGCTCCTGCTGTTTCTTTATATAGCTTTGTACTGTGATCTGCTTTATACGGCACTGATTTAAAGTTGTCATACCGGGTTTCTCATCTTGTGGGCTGTGTTTACTCATTGTGAAAACTGCTGCTTGAAGGCAAAACACTGCAAAATGTAATCTTGACAAGTATCTTGTTGCTCTTGTGGGGAGGACATAAATATTACTGCATTTAAGTTCAATTTTGGGAAATATGTTTCAATCTCACCATTGCTTATTTCCCTTCTCCTGAGAAGTTTCATCTTGCATAAAGAGGTTCTGTAGAGCTTTTTGATGGATCTACACTTTTTTTTTAATAAAGAAGGGAAGAGAGAATATGGTGCAACAAAGTAAGCCCAGACAGTTGGATAGGCTGTATTTTTGCAATACTGTTACTTATGTGTATTCTGCCCCGGCCCTCCCTTCCTTAAGAAGAACCTTGATGTACAGAGTGTCTTTTCATCACAATGCCAGGAAACTAGCAACTCCTTCTCCTTTTACATGATTCTGATTTCAGTCACTCCTCATTTTCTCAGTTTCTCACTGTGAGCTTGTATTTTGTGTGTCTTGGAGCTGTGCTCCAAGATGTATAATTTTCCCAAACCCTGTAATTAAGGGATTCTTGGGATTGAGGAGCCAGTAGAGAACAGAAGGAAACTAAGCAGTAAGTGTTACTGGAATTCTTGATGTCAAATGGGAAATGCCAAGACTTCTAGTAGGCTTGTATGCGAGTAAATGTATGAGAAGCAAGGGCAGGGAAGACTGACATGGAGGCAGAGGTGTGTGTAAACCTGTATGGGGATGCCTGGGGTGGAGACTTCTATTACCACCAACTTTTGTCGTGTTTTCAGCTGAATGTGTCTGGATTGCTGCTAGGATGTTTTTTCAGGGGAGATAAAAGATGCTACACTATGTGCTGCCAATTCAGGGAGTGGCAGCTTTTGTTGTTAGTTGTGAGTATATCAGCAGTGCCCTTATTACCCCATCACTGAGGGTGCTCCTCCAGATCCAGTATAAAACTGGGACTCTGAATCTTGTCTAACATCTTTACTTCTGAATAAAACAACCCTGTCTTGTTACAACCTATGCATTCTATTATCTGTTCAGTATTTGGTGTTTGTTTGAATTTGTGCACCTTGACCCAAACTGTTGCGTACTTGTGTGTGTGCACTGTTGAGTAGCATTCTGGGCTGTCCACATGTCTAGATAAATGTGCCGGGATTTGCTCCTCCAAAAAACGAACTTTGCCTGTCTGTAGTCTTCTAGGTTGAATGGTGCAGAAATACCTGTATCCATTTGATAACCCTCTCTTGCTGCTTATTTCCTTCCCTCTTCAGATTACACGCTTACAGTGGAGGCGGTGAAATTGAAGCCATTCTTTGTAGCAGGCCACACCTTTGAGATGACGTGCAAGGTGTCCTCCAAAAACATCAAGACGCCGCGCTATTCCGTCCTCATCACAGCCGAGAAGCCCCTGACGGATCAGTCGAACCCCAACGGGACCACTCGCATCATCTCCTTGAACCAGGATTCAGTCGTGCGGCTGGAGGACTGGACGGACCAGACCCGCGTGGACGGGGTGGTCCTGGAGAAGGTCCAGGAGAACGAGTTCCGCTACAGGATGTATCAGACCCAGATCTCTGATGCTGGGCTGTACCGCTGCGTGGTGACCGCCTGGTCTCCAGGTGGTGGGGGCATGTGGCGTGAAGCAGTGAATGGCTTATCCAACCCTATCCAGATAGACTTCCAGACATCAGGTTGGTACAGAACCTGGCAGCCGTGTACCTAAGCCAGGAAGGGAGAGAATTCTGTGACACTTTCCCATTGATTTCCCTGTGTCTCAGAAATACCTACTCTTTGGAACAAATGGTATGATGGCTGGGAGCTGTGCTTGTCTTCTTTGGTGGTACTTGTGTCCTTTGTGCTATTGATTGTTTACAGAAAAATGTTTAATGAATTGGCTGTAATCATAACCCCTGGGTTTTTCTCTACTAATGCAGCTTTTATGGTCCTGCAGGCTCAGAGCTGGTTCTCAGTATGGAGCAACTGCTGCTGCATTTGGTAGCTGTATCACTAGATTGTTAGCAGTGGCTGCTCTGGAAGAGCATTAATATAAACTGGATTTCTGTTCCAAAACAGACTCTATTAGCATAGCATTAAATTCCCGGAGCACACCTCACTGTTGATGAAATTGCAGAAAATGGGCAAGCCAGGGTAACATTTCAGCCGTCTCAGTAAGTGTATCCTGCCACTGCAAGACCTTAGAGGTCCCTTGCGGCTGAACTACAAAGATCCACAAATTGGGATGAATTTCAGTACCCAGAAGGACATCCTGTTCCTCAATTGCTTGCTGAAACCCTTACCTTCAGCTCTAACAAAGCCTGACTGTTGAGACTTTTCTATAGGGACATGCCTGTCCTAATATAATGCTGGGGGGAGGGAGAGACGGATGGCATTGATTTGGATCATCAGAGATGCATGTTAACCCTGACTTCTGTCATGTTATATTGCTGGGAAGTGCAGTGGGAACTGTTTGTATAACACCAGTGCACATATGAGTGAAGGGTTCCTCTCATGATTTGATAAACCAAGCTGGTGGGGTTTTGAGCTGGTGGAGTTTTGAGCAGGTGGGGGTTTCGTGCTCATATTCTGCTGGTAGTAACGGGCTGTAGCATATCTAGGAGATGTGTCTGTGTCTAGGCAAGAGAGCAGCCTGGCTTCTGGTTGCATCCACAACTAAGGTAATGGTTCTAGATGATGTGATTCCTAAGGTCTGAACTTGCTTATACAGCACACTGGGAAAAGGACAAGGGCTGGTCATAGGAAGACAGTCTGGCAGTGAGGACATCACTTCATAGGAAACCGTGAGATGTAGCTTTGATCTAAGCTGGCCAGATAGAGGACATTGACTCAGCTTCTTTCAGTTTGGGGTAATTGATAAAAGAAACCAGCAAGAATGAAGTCTGCCCCAAACCCTTCCCCTCCAAGCTCTTATGTGGAGACTTTCCTGCACAAAAGTGGTGGCTGGTGCCTCTCCCAACATTGCTTCTCTTGTGTCACTTTGAACTGGCATCCAAAAAGTTTGTTGGGATTCTTTGATACCCAGGGTTCAGAGGGAAACCTGTGAGTAATGTGAGGGAGGGAAGTGTGCGTGTTGTAGTCTTGACTTCTTTTTGCTGCCAGCCTCTCCTCCAGCCCCTTCACCCAGATAGGATTTCTGGAGCGTGGAGTGAAGAAAGGGAGGCAGCATGTAGAAGTGCCCTGGGAATGTGTGAATTCCAGTAGCAGGGCTGGACCAGAGGGAGGGATGGTCCTGAAGCCCTGTCAGCCTTTCATTCTTTACAAGAGAATGAAGAAAGAAATGAGATCCCAGGCACAATTTGCTGGAGTGCTATTTCCCAAAATAATCTTGGCATGTAGCAAAATCTGTCTTGAAATACCTGCAATTTTCTTTAATTGATGGATGAACCTTGTGTCCTTCAGTTGTTACTCAGATATCTCTGCTGGATATTCACCTCTGGGCACGATGAGAACATGTGATGAGCACAGTTAGAATGGACTAACTGTGGAATTATTATTTGGGAAATCATCTGGAATTAAGTATACAAGACAGAAGATGTTTTGTGGGTGTGTTACTTTGGTTTTGTGTGCTGAAGCCTCCTGTCTTTGAGGCAGACTGAGTCAGGGAGCCGGAGCTAAATGGCAAAGTTGTGGAGCAGCTATGAAAGCGCAGCTCAGATATCACACCCTTCTCTTGCATCCTGTGGCACAAGCAGCTGTCAAACTTGTTCTTCAGAAAAAATAAATTGGTGCCAGAATTTCCCTAATGGGCATGGTGAAAGGCGGAACTGCTGAGGGAGCTAGTTGTTTGGAGGGAGTAATTCCCCAAAATTGGAGGGAAGATACTAACAGGAAAGGTGCAGGAAAAAAGAGGAGTGTGCAGCTTTCTAGACAACTGGGGGCAGGGGAAAGCTGGGGAGCACCAGCGTGCTAAAACCCGAGTTGTAGGTAGGGTAGGGTGTGGTACCTTGTGAGTATTTGTCCCTGATAGGAAAACTGTTAAGGAGTCAGTTGCACTGATTTTTCAAAGTGTAACAGAAAGACAACTTATCTATAACTGCTGGAGGGAATATAATACAGCAGTGTAATTTTGAAAAATAGGATGTATTCTAGTCTCCTCCATATTTTGAAGTCTCGGGCTTGGGCAGCATTTTCAGCTTCCATCGTGGCTGTTGGAGTGGGGAAGGGATCAATAAGGAAGCAGCATTTTCAGCAAAAGGGAGCCCTAAAAAGGTTTTACGTGAAGCTTTTAGTCCTAGGAGGAATTTCTTTCTCAGTTGTTTTTATTGATTCCCCTTTGATGAGGGATGGTGAGGCTTGCTGGGACTGGAAATCCTTCTCTCTGATTTGACTCTCTCCCAGATCTCTCCGAGCTGAGTGATGTTTCAAAGAGGGGTTTTTAAGTGTGTGGATACACACTGTGCAATGTGATCTCTCTGAGTGGCAGGGGCCTGTGAGCTTTTCATATATGAGCTGGGGACTGCACACATGAAACTTCAGTGTTTCCTGCCACAATAGGCATGAAATGTGGCAGTGCTCTGAAATGTTTTTCCATGAACATCTGTGGAAAATGTCTTGCGCAGATTCTTTCCATTCAAGGCAGAACTTGCTGGCTGCAAGCAGAGATCTCCTCTCTTCTTTCTCCACTTGCTATTGCAGAGGGACGTATTTATTCTGTTTGCTTAATGATCTGAAATGTTAATGTAAAGGCATTTGTTTGAAACAACCTGAACTGAAAAAAAGGAAGTGTGGATTTTGTCCACTGGACTATATGAACTGGAATCAAGGCTGGGGGAGTGTGGTGAGGAGGAGCCTACTAGGCCATTAGTTTTCAAATATTCAATCAATGGCAGATTGTTCTTCATGGATATATTTTAAGACCAGAGAGGATCTTGTAAATCTTCTGGTATGACCTCATGGCTCACTAGACCAGTTTCGTAAAACGAATGCCTTTTGTATGTCCAGCTGCTGTAAGCAAAATAAGCTTATCTGGGGGGCAGGGGAAGCTATCCCATATGAAGAATTTAATATTCCTTAGTGGGGTTTTTTTTGTCTGTCTTCCCAGTGTAGGACAGAGAGGTTCTGCCATGTCTTTTTTAAAAGGTTGCCCAGTGATGTGAGGAACAAGAGCAGCTGCCAGTGCCTGTCTTGAAATGTTCTCTTAATTTCATTGCACTGTTTCTACTTCAGTGCATCCTCTCTCCTCCCAAGCTATTGGTTAATGCATGTGTACAGAGCCTTTCTTTCAGCCTGGAACCCGCCTGTCTTCTGTCCCTTGCTGTTCTTCTCAAGCCAGTGTATGAAGACAGCTTCATAAACTCTGTTTTGGCATTTGTCCTTTAATTTTCAAACCCTTTCACCATGAACTGGGCAGCCCAGGTTAGTGTTTAGAATATCTTTGCCTGCTACACGCTCTCAGAGATTTTCACAGAAGTGACTTATTTTCCTTTCCCTGGAAGGAAACAGGGAGAAGGAAGCTTTTAATCTCACGTTGAGAAGTGTGTTATGAGAGAGAACCATTTGGAGCTTGGCTGTGCTCTGAGGTGTCTCTGCTGTATGCAGTTCAGCAGAGGGTAGAAAGTTCTGGAGAGGCAAGAATAAAAGAGAACTTGTAAGGGAAATATCTCAATGAAATCTTCAACTCTGGATTACATCTGCATGTGAGCTCATTGCACAGCAATGTATTATCATTCACTTTGGAAGAAGCTGAGATAAACCAAGAGCTGCTGAAATATGAGCCGAGTATTGATGTTGAACTTGCAATTAAAATGAAACGATGCCCTGCAATGACCCCGAGAGATACTCAATTTCAAGAAGGGCGAATAGAAAGATTCTTAAAGGAAAGAAAGCTTAATCACGGAAATGAATGAAAAGCAATGCAGCAGAAACTCTTTGGCAAGAAAGGCTGGTATTTTCCAGCCACTGTTAATGGGCAGGAACGTGCTTTGTCATTGTGTGCCTTTGTGCCTGTGTGCATTAATTTGTAGCTGGAAGTAGAAACCACAGACTTAACTACTGAGGGCTTCTTCCAGTAACAGCCATTATGAGGCTTGGGGTAAAGCTTGTTAGGGAACAGCTTCATGAAGAAGCTGGGAAAGGGCAGGGGTCTGGAAAAGTGAAGGTGAAGAAACTTATTAGCTGGAGAAAAGCAGGTCATGGAATTCTCAGTTGAAGAGTGAATGATTTGACGCCAGGGCAGAGATGAGTAATATTTTGGACGATGCAGAACTCGTGGGTAGCATAAATTGTTTCCCTTGTTGCGGTCTGTGGTGCTGTGTGATTGGAAGCAGGGAAGCTGCATGCAGGAATTCCAGCCCCCCTGGTCAGTAATGGATTGGGCACGGGCATCTTGGAGGGGGAACAGTCTGCCCTAGCTCTCTGTTGTCATCAGATTACTTGACCTTTCTCTACTTGGCTGGGAAATAAAGATAGCTTGTGTCTTAGGGGAGATGATGCCTTATTTTTGCAGAGAAGTATAGTGTAAAATGATAATCAAAGAAGACAAAACATCACCTAGGACCCTAGATAATTAGGACCTCCTCTGTTACAGAACTGGATTTTAACTGGCTCTTGGTTGTCCTCTTTCCTTTTCCCATTTTTCTTGCAGATTTAAAGTGGATTACTGAGCAGGGAAGGAAAGCAGGGAGAAAATGGGGTGACATCAGGTAGAGAGGGCTCAGAATTTGTCTCCAGTTTGTAAATCCTTAAGTTGAGTAAATTAACTCGATCAACTTGAACTCCTCTTTTCCACCCTGCAGCCCCTTCAGTATGAATCAGCTTGAGCACAAAGTAAAAAACAAATCTTAGTTCAGCTTACAAACACCTTTTCCTTTCATTTTTATATGTAGAAGAATTAGCATAGCACTTAGCTGAAAACTGCATTACTATAGGGTCTGGCTCCTGGAGTTACCTTCCTGCTGACATGAAATCAACAGTTTGAGCATTGAGATCTAACATAAAAGGGAACATTCAGAGAAAAGTACACCAAACAAATCCTGATTCGAGAACCTGGTTTCTCTTTAAGCACTTCTGGATTTGTACTACTGAACTTCTAACCTCAATTTCTTCCCTTTCTGTTAGAAGTTGTGTAGTATTTTTCAAGTGTTCAGGAGTCAAGAAATGCTCTGAAAACTCTTACTATCCTGACTGCAGATGCATTTTAATATAAATTTGTTATTACTTTAATAAAGAAGAAAACTTTTTTTAGGGATTTTATCTACGCTTACATAAGGTCTTACTTATACTGAGGAACAGATACTTTGGCTTATTTTAAATCAAAAGTCTCAGCAGAATATGGCAATTTATGATGCTTAGCTCTTAGAATTGGGAATGCTGCTTTGTTTTGTAAATCTGTGCTCTTTAGCTTTCAAATTATCTGAGGAAATGACACTTATCTTCAAATCTGAAGTTATTAAAATCCAGTTATTTCTCAGCTTTCAAGCTTCTCAGCATTTAACTTTGCCTGTTCTTGATGAGTTTTACAGGTCATGCTTGATCTGTCAGCCCTGCAATTGAAACTAAACTCTGGTTTGTTTATTCTCCCGAGTGACCAGTAGGTGCCAATAACAGTATTTCAAACTGTTAAATGCAGGTGGCAAGATGGCCAAAGCCACATCATCTGTTATCTGCAGAGGTCTGTTTTTCTCGGTGTTGATGTAGCATGAACTCATATCTCACTGAAGGAGAGAGCTCCTGTCACCTCCCCAACCCTTCCAGTGACACCGTAAGTGCTTGAGCGTGACGGTGCTGAGACCCTGAGCCAGTGTCAGCAGTGTCTGCTGGGAGCTGCCTGTTTTACCACATGCTTCTATCTGTTACCTTGGCATTGAGATGTTTGGCCTCTTTTTTGTGGGTTTTTGTTTGTTTGTTTGTTTTGTCTTGGAGGGCAAAAACTTGGGAAAAGTACTTGGGTTTTGTGTTTTGAGCCTTTCTTGGTGTGGTCCAGATCCAGGGTCTCTTGAACACCGGGTGGGGGAATGGGGCACTCAGGCAGCCCTCCTGCTTTTTCAGGTTTTTTAAGGGGGGGAATAAATCTCTTCAGCTGAAGAGGGAAGAGCACAACCCCCAGCACATCTCTTGACTCTTTATTGATATCGAGTTCTAGCACAGGACAGTGATTTCTCCCTGGAGGTAGAGATGGTAATTTGCAAGAGATGTTACCTGCTAAGGAAATAACTGAAGGGAAGGAACTGTTTGTGCCTTACCAAGTGGAAGCATGATCCTGAAATGCCAATGCAGCCGATGCCTTGGAGCCTTCCAGCCTAGGAAGTTTTGGCTCTTCATGGAGGAGGCCCGGTGGAGAAGTGCTTGGTGACCCAAAGGAGTCACCAGGTGGAGGAATGTGTTGGGAGTGCTGCATTTCCATGATCCACAGCCTTTCCTGGCCGAGTGACCAGCCAAGCTTTTACCCTTGTGACATCCAGTAGCCAGGAATGCTCTGACTCTGCTCCACCCTAGTGGTTTGTTGGTTTGCCAGGGTTTGAAGGCAGTGTTTGTTCATTGCAGGAGGTACCTGGACTTTCAGACTAGAAATAAGGCCTGAAAAATCCCATGTGGCCTCTGTCTCTCCTTGTTTAACCTGCCAGAGCCAGGGTAAAGTAGCCCATCCTTAGCCTGTCAGAGTTGGAATCAGGCAGTTCATCACTCTTGCTCAGCCCCTCCCAGCATCCAGCCTGTTTGCTGGAGTAGAGTACGTCCTGTATTCCTGATGTGATGTCACCTCACTTGATGCAGGATAGACCTAGGATAGACTCTGAGCTATGGACAGTATCAGGATTATTATGGTACTGTTCTGCCTTTGATCAGTGCAGCAGAGGGACTGTGTTGGGAATGCAGAGACGTTCCTAGCAGATTTTGACAGTCTGTTTCTTTTCTTTGACAGTTCACACAGTTTGAGACTTTTCTGCGTATAGTTGGCTGGAGTGCCCTGGTCCATGCTGCCTTTAATCCCCTAGGACCTTGAACTTCTGTCTGTCCAGCTCTGAAAAAAAGGATGGAAAATGTCTGGATTTATCTGAGGACAAATAATCAAATAGGCTGCGAGGGGAATATAGTTTGGTGTGTGTGTCTGTGAATGTCAGGAAACAAATTGAATTCACACAAGACCAGTTGAGATAGATGCTTAGGAAGCATTCAGATTAATCTCTGTTCATCTCCTAGGAAAAGGATCCCATCATGCTGAGCTTAAGTTAGGGCTGTGCTTGTGAAGTCATTACCTGAGCAGCTATCTCAATGTTCTGGGTCTCTTGTTTGCTTAAATGTGTTCTAGCATAAACACGCAGGACTCTTGGTTGGTAATCCATGTATAACCTCTGTTGCATCTCTGCCACCCTTTTATCCTTGTCTGGGGGGTAATTAGCGGTGTTAATTTTAAGAAAGATCTTCTAGTGCCAAAATGGGTGTCAAACTCTCAGATTATATGTCTGCATACTACCATTGTGTACAGAAGTACAACTGCTTCTGGGGCAGAGGAAATTGGGGGAGTGGGGATTTTGAAAGCTGGAGAAGTAATTATTGCATTGTAGTTGGAATTAATTTCTTAGCATGCTGTGTATTGACAAGAACAAGACAGGCCCTTGTAGTCTAGAAAACTTGCACTAAAAATTATAGCTCTAGCTTCATGGGATGTCCAAGTTTCTCTCCAGAACCTCAGTTTGGAAATGATGTGGTAAGTGTGTACCATGTGGTGAGCTATCAGTGTAGCTTTCCACAGAAACTTGTTGAGGTGGCAAGGCACAAGTGGGTTGTTTTGGATGATTTCCTGAAGTGTTCTTCATTAACAGCATTGTTTGCCACTGGTCTTGGGTGGATTTGAAATGTAGGGTTCTTGTTCTAAAAGAGTAGCAGGTGAGAGTGGAGGAGAGCAAATAAACAGCTTTTCTTTCCGCCCAAGCCACCCTTCTCTGCTTGTTGCTGCTGCTGGGCCAGAAGTAGGTGAGCCAGGTAATAATAGGAGTCTAGGGAGTGTAAAAAGGGTTACTTCTTAATCCGAGTCCCAAGTTTCTTCTTGGGTTCCCTGGCTCTTTCCTCCAAAGTCATCCTGGAGGTCACCATTGAGATCAGCTTTCCTTCTACTTATCTCCTTCACCTCGATTAGTAGAGAAATCATAGAGGTATTTTGGTATATTCTTCAGTTTCTGCCCTGTGAAATAGAGAGTATTAACAGTGCTGGCATATTTGAGGGATTGTGATTTTGTTACTTTTGCGCTAGAGATGCAGCTGTTGTCAAAATTCAGGGAAGTTTTGTTTTTTTAACCTACGTATGTCAGAAGTCTTTTAAAACATCACAGTGTTGTCATGGTACCTGAGTATTTCAAAACAGCCTAATGGTTTTCATTGATATCATCACCACTTTGCAGCTGAAGGAGTTAGTGTACCCTTGGGCTTTGAGACATCTACAGAAGGAGCTATCTGTGGCAGAGCCTGAAGGAAAACCCACAGAAAAGTATTATCAGATGTACTGCTTGTATTGTCTGTTCCAATTCCACTGTAGAACCATTAGTATTGTTAAGATACTGTTTTGCTTTAACTTGAATTCCTGTTGACAGCTTCAACAAAAAGATCCATTCTGGATTAGCCTGAAGATCTGAACTCTTATTCTCTTCAAGGAGTCACCAGTGGAAGACCAGCTCCTTTTGTGCTGGAGAGTAGAAGGCAGATTTGGGCAGCAGCTGCTCTGTTGGGCCAAAGGTCTGATGGTTCGGGTGCTTTGTCTTAGTACAGGATTAAATGGCTAAAAATGAAGAACTGTTTTACAAAAAACTTAAATAGCTGCTTATCCCTACTTCAGAGCTCTGTCTCCACAAACTAGGAGAGAGTACTTCAAAAATGTGTAGGAAAGGTGTTGGACAGTGAAGTAAAGCCTGTCATGAATAATTGTGGTTGCTCTTTTCCAGGTCCTGTGTTCAATGTCTCAGTGCATTCTGACAGCCCAACGATTTACCAGGGTGAGGTGGCAGACTTGCTGTGCATCATCACAACGGAAGGAATGCCACTTGAGCCAGGTATTTCAGCAAAATCATTTCGCTCGTAACTCATTTGCCTTCAGAAGTTGCAACCCTGTGCCCTTTGAGTAAGCCTGGAGAGTTGAGAACCAACAATTCTGTAGAACTAGATAAAAACAGGACAGTGTGCTTGCTTTTACACGCTCAATTTGAAGCAAGTTTTTTTTTTCATTTTACCCCCTGAGGGAAGAGGGAAAAAATGTTTTTACCATCAAATCCCCCTCTGCTGTCTTCACCAACTGACCCCACTGCAGGCAATCTCAACCTACAACCATCAGATGGGCCATGAAAACTATTCCTATTCTAATTAAATGGCAAGGAGGTTCATTGGCTAAACTATGTAGAAGAAAATGGTCATCTGTAAAGAAATCTTAGACACCTGGCCAGTCAGCTTCTCCCTTCAGAGTGAATTTAAGGTTTAAGGTAAATCTAAAAATCATAGTTATTGACTGCTGCAGCCTAAATGTCAAAATAAATGTTCATTGCCTTCAGAGCTGAGCATCCTTTTTTATGTGGAAGAAAGAAATACAGTACCTAGTTTCTGTGAGAAGGGTAGCAGACACAAAAACAAATTTTTGTGGAGAACTAAAAAGTTCAGAGAATTGCTCAAAGCCGAGCTGCTTGCCAAGCATTGTCTGAGCTGCTTTTCATCAAAATGTTGTGAGAGTAACTTTCTCTCTTATAGCCAGAATTTGAATTTGGAGTGAGTTGAGTCACTATGTATATGAATATAAGCATCTCTTTAAAATAAATCTACAAATATATATCTAAATATAAATATATGTGAATATATCTAAAGTTGTCATGATTCATGCCAAACCTAAAAGCCTGCACATAAACCACTTCAAAAGAGGTGCTGTGCAGAAAATATTACTTATGATGTAGTCGCTGATGAGATGAAGTACCAGGCTTAGTAAAGGCCCATCACTTTGAAATTACAAGATGTCTGTTCTACATTAAATCTGAGCGTGGCAGGGAAGCAATTTGCTAGATTACAGTCGTGTGCTGCCTGTGAAAAAATGATAGAAGTCAGTAGATTGTATTATTGAAATGCTTGGTAGGGAGGAAAAGCTGAGTAAACTTTATTGCTGTCAAAAGAGTCATAGCCTGGGATATTGGGCACAGCAAGCAGCGATGTGTGCCTGTGCATCTACCTCAGCCTGTCCTGTGGCTTCTGCTCAGCAGGAAGCCCCTTCCACGTTGAGGTGTGCTCAAGCTCTTACAGGTATTGTTACGAGGCAGTACCCAGAGCAGCTGCCTTCCTTTCCGAAGCAATAATTGCTGACAGGGAGCAGCTGCTGCTTCTGCTGGTGTTCGACAGCCTAAATAAGCTTGATGTTGCCTTGCGAAAGAGGCCTCAGCATCCCTGACTCACTTAAAACTTGAAAACTGGAACACAACAAGTTCCACCTGAATGTGAGGAGGAACTTTGCTGGGAGAGCAACCACATACTGGAACAGGTTGCCCAGAGATGTTGTGGAGGCTCCTTCTCTGGAGAGATTCAAAAGCCCTCTGGACAGAATCCTGTGCCATGTGCTCTAGGATAAGTTGAGCAGGGAGGTTGGACCAGATGAGCTCCAGTGGTCCCTTCCAGCCCTACCCATGCTGTGAGAAGAGGCCACTTAGTAGCAGTGGGGCTCTCCTGTCAGTGCTTTGCTGCAGTTGAGTGTGGGATGGGTTTGTGTGTATTTGGTACCTTGAGACTGGGAGGAACACGGACACTATAAGGATAATCAAAAGGGTTGCAGTAAAAAGGTGTTGTCTTTTGAGGAGCTGCTCATCAAGCCCAGTTAAGTTTTAACTTGACAACCTCACGAAGGTTTGTGGGTGTCTGTTGAATTGATAGATTATTTCTGGAGCTGGAGATGATGCTGTTTCCAGCACTCATGGGCAACCAGAGCAGAGTCTTAAATGTCAGCACTGTAATCTGTTCCATAGCTGGGTGATGTTATCTTGGACATGGCAGACCTCTGTGGTGGTTTTTTATCTTGTTTCTTTCATTTTGGTGGTTTGTTTGGTTTCTTTTTCAGTCTGTAATGGAGCAGATGAGGCGCAGACAAGTAAACCTAGAGTGGACTAAAATGTGTCATTGTGGCAGGCTTTGAGGGGGCTTTTCAGTCCGTGCTCTGAGACTCCAGTTGCAGGATGAGCAGGATCTGGGGCCTAACCAGTCATGTTGTGTGATGAAACAAAGTCCTTGCTGGTCTTCTGGATGAGACTGGCATAAGAGCTGCAGGGAACAGCTGGAATTTATGCAGGGTGTGCAGACTTCCCTCATCCATCTGCATTCTTAGCCTTGGGAGCTGGAGGGGTCTAACGGAGCAGGTTAGCGGAAGGGCTTAAGGGCTTGTATGGTAGCAGACAGATGTAGTTCCTCACTGGTAACCTTACTCCTCTGTATCCCATCTCTGATCTGTCTTTATGCTGTGTCAGTATCACAATTTAATTCACAACTGGAATGGAGGACTTGCTTTGTAAATTAGGGCCAAATGTTAGACTGTGAAAATAACGGGCTGTCTCATCCCACTGGGAACCATGAAACAGGGCAAGAGTTATCAGCATCTTCTAGAAGAAAACAGATGACTGCAGTACAGACATGGTCATTCCATTTGGGAATGTGATGAGAAAGGAGAAAAGATCAAATGCATTTGACTCCCTTCTGAGGGGTGTGGTGGCTTTCAAGGTCATCTGTACTTCTCGTGTCAGACCTGCTGCAGGGCTGTGGTGTGGGATCCCCTGTGAGCAAAGGAGGAGCAGGATGTTTCATAAGGTGTCCTGTTAAATGCACATCCTTTGACTATATGTGGCATGTCAGCCAGCTCTGCTCTTGTGCACCTAGACACTCAAATTTGTGGGCATGTGTGTGGATTAGTATGTGTGCCTCCTGTAGTACACTGCTGTCAGGCGTCACCTCTTTGTATGCACAATTAGAAAAATAAAGTACTTCCAAGGAGCCGAAGAAAAGCTAAAAGACCAGTTATCTTTGTCAGTGCCATTTGTTCATTTGTTATTTATACTGACCTTTTTTTTTTTTTTTCTAGAGGCATCACTTATGGTTTGAACCCTTTTCTGGTAGACGCAACTCACAATGCTTCCAGTGTGTTTGTGTGTATCCACCCTGTGGGAAATTTTCAAAAGGGTAGAAAAGGTTTTAGTGTGACTGCTACATGCTTTAATTTCCTCTGCTTCTTTGAGACCCTGCTGAAATCGAGTGTGTGTTACTGAGCCCAGTACATGGCAGCAACTGCTCCATCTAAAGAAGTGCTCCTTTGGCTTGGCAGCTGTGGTTGGTGTTTTGAACTGATACGAGGGGAATATGTGTGTGTGTCAGTGGGGAATAGTAGTTCTTCTGTCCCCTGAAGATATAAAAGCTGCTTCTGATACTTCTGTTGAATATACATTTTCACAAATGATCTCTCTGGACTTCCCAGATCACCCATTCTTGGGCTGTGTGCTTAGGGATTTAAAAGTATTACTTACTGTGTCTGAAAGGGGATGTGGGGTTTTTTTAATCGGCTCCAGACAGACCCAGTGGGCACTCCGGAGAATTTAACAAAACCAGCTTGTTTACCCCTTACATGGCTTGAAGTGGTTTGCTCAGCTCTCTAGGAAGCCCTATTCAACCTCATTTAAATGTAGCAAACAAAAAGGGCCTCAAAATTGTGATTCAGCACTGTAACAGGATGCTGAGAGAGCTCCATTCTAAGCAGTGGAAGTGTATGGTTCCTAAGAAGCTGGTCTAGAAATAGGATTCCCTCTTTTGAGGAGTGATTGGTCAGGGAAGTAGCTAAGACCCAGACAGCTTAGCCCTGTGTGTCAAATTGAAATGTGCGTAAAGATGTGCTTTACATGTTGATGATCCTCGGTGGCTGAGGAGGGGAGGAAGCACAGCACCGCTGTTAGCTCTGCTCACAGAGCTCTGAAGTGTCCAGCTCCCAGTGCTCTCTGTTCCTTTAGGGTTGCATCTCCTGGTGGCACTGAGGTCCTTGATGCCCCTGTGGGCAATGGGATGTTACGCTTCACTGTGGGGCCCCTTGGCGAGGTGTCCTACATTACTGACTGTGGCACAGAAAGAACTGGGAAAAGAAACCTTTGTTGAGTGTGTGGTTGTTGAAGTGGAGTTTTTGTAGATTTGGGTCAAAAATTGAGAGTGACTCATCAACATTGATGCAAGGTGTGTGGAATAGTACAGATGCTGAGTGTGACCTGTTTTATGTCAGTGAATCTACATATTTATTAGCACTTAGTAGCAGCTAGGCATGTTCATCTCTGATATTTAGAGAGCACCTGATTTATGTCCTGGCTTTGCTAAATTTGCCTGTGTTTTCATTGCATGAAACCCAGAGATATATAGATATGAATCAGATGACTTTGCTGTATTAAGCTATTTCAAGGAGGATAGTGACAGAGTACTCGGAGCCAAATCCTCCCTCTGACTGTCTGTAGTGAGTCACTAATTGCAAACTGTATACTGGCTAATAAAATATGTTGGCATAATACTGTTGTCCCATGTTGTAATTACAGAAGATAGATGCAAATATTTCAAAATGACAGCAAGTGCCTGTACTCATGTGAAGGGAAAGGAACCTCAAATTATCTGAGATGCAAAAGAAGGAATTCTTCAAAGTTGCCTGAGGATCTGAAGACTAGATTATTATTATCTTTTAATATCTAAATTTATTGCCCAAACCCTTTCCAGCAAGGTCAGTGGTGTGTTAAGTATAATTTGACTTAGCCTGAAAGGTGCCCATATGCTCCTACAGTACCTGGAAACACAAGAGCAAGCAGCAGTTGTGGATCTTTGGAAGGAATTGGTCATTCCCAATGTGACTGCCTGTGGACCAGCGCTATTACCGTATTTGGCATAAACAGACAGCAGGGATGAAGAGTGGTTTCTATAAACAGAGCTCTCTCCAGCAGAGGCCCTGTTTCCCATAGACACTTGGATGAGTGCACAAAGCAGAGGTCAAAGTTTGCTCTCTTTGACTGAACATGTGTTTACGGTAATTTTTATTAACTTTGGCTTCAAGGGAAGTGGTCCAAGTGCTTTGCCAAGTAACTGATGGTAGTAGCATTTGCAGGATGGGAGGCAAGAGGGATTGCGCTGAGGGCTGCTGGTCCATGTGACCTGTGCTCAACCCCATGTAGGATTGGGACATTAGCTCCTGCTGTAGGGCTGCAAAGCAGGCCAGGTGCTCTCCTGAGGTTCTGCGCATTGCCCAGAACACCAGGCTGTGTCAGGCAGGGCAGGAAACTGGCTGATGTCCCAGAACAGTTAGGTCAGACATTGTCTCTGGTAGTAACATGTGCTTTCTCATATTTTTGTTTTGTTTCTGTAGATGTGTGTAAAACCAGCACACCTTAGGAAGGAGTTAATTATACCCCAAACACTGGTTTGGTTTTTTTTCTGCAAGTAACAAGGAATGTCCCACCTGGCTGCCTGATAATATACTTCAAGTAAAAGAGCTGAGGCTGTCCCTTTACTTCCCTTTACTTTAAAATATGGAGGTTCCCTTCTTTGCCAAAGTGATAGCTTGCCTGATAGAGACTTAAAAGTCATTGTCACTTAGATCTGTAAACAATTTCAGTACAACAGCAGACTTAGGGCTTCAGTTACTCCATTAGCCTAGAGGCCAAATGTGAAAGTCTAAGAGAAAAGCAAACTCAGACAGAAGATCAGTTTTAAATTTCAGATTTTTCAGAGCTCTCAATAATAGAAAATGGAGGTTTGATACATTGCCAAGAATCACTGGGACTTGCCTTAGGTGTGCACACACTGTACCAGTACTCAAAACTCAGGACAGAAACAGTAACTCCTGTTTCCAGTTTGGGCCCATCGGTTTGCTCCTGTGCCAGGAAGGAAGACCTGTGAGGGAACAAGTGAGCAGGCTGTCCTGTCTGTGCTGCAGGTCGTGCCAGGTTTCAGACTCTGACAGGTGTTGCTGGGCTCATGATAGCAAAGAATAGTGGTGATTTTTAAAGCAGGTACTCAGCTACATCTGCCTAATAGGCTTAGGACTGAGATCTGCTAATGAGATCAATAGGACCTTGCATGAACACACAGCGAGCTAGATGTGCTGACGGACTCTGACTACCTGTCAGCTGTGTTAAAAGTGTAAGTTCCTGCAAATCCATATTATAGACTGTGTCTTTGGGTGGTGAAACTTGTACAAGGCATCATGTCTGATGTGTCACAGGAACCCACAACTCTGGGAAAAATGTATAAACGCAGCATGGTCAGCCTTTGCTCCTGTATGTTTTGTACTGTAATTTTTTGTGCACTGCGCAGAATCTGTGTTTATTTAGGCAAACTCTAAATGTAAGGAAGGGGCCTTCAGGACAGAGCCTTCTGATCTTGTGGTTGTGTAGGCCCTCATGAAGACAGTGACTGCAAATCACTCTCTGCCAGCAAATATCTAGCACTTCCACCCCCTTTCACTATAGGTGCAGCATAACTGTAGAACCTCTCATGATATTAGGCCTGCTTGGTAAAAACTTAGAGTTAAATACAAATTTCAGAATTGCAGGCAGAAAGGCAAGAAATCACTTCTGTGTCATCCCTGTGGTAAGTTACCCTTTCTATACAACTCCATTCTTCCTGTCAGTGCGTTTCATGGCAGTTCACTGCTTGAATCTTCCTAGAAAGGACATGTTCAGGGGACTCTCTTTTTCTTTCTGTTTTCTTTTTTTTTTTCTCTGCTGTCAGACCAGTGCTGTGCTGCTTACAGATTAACCTTTCTGCTGAGAAATGGCACTGTGAGTGCTTTTCAGGACTCAGCAACACGTCTGAATTCTTCTTTGTCCACAAACGCAGATGATATGTCCTTTGATGTCTCCTGGTTTGCCGTGCGCTCCTTCGCGCTGGACAGAGAGCCCATCTTGCTGGCCTCGCTGGACCGGAGAGGGATTGTGACACAGAGCAGGAGGAACGGGAGCAGTGATCTCAGCCTGGAGAGGATCAGCCCCCTGGAATTCCGGCTCCGCGTGCACAGCTGCGAGGACCACGACTTTGGGAACCACTACTGCATGGTGACCCCGTGGGTGCGATCTGCCACGGGCGTGTGGCAGCGGGAGCCTGACATCAAAGCCAAACCCATCTTTCTGTCTGTGAAAATGGATGGTAAGAGACTGCAACATGTGTTCTCAATTTAGTTTTTAACACCTTATTAGGTCTTTTTGTGGCAAACATTCCCCATAACTACTTTTAAAGGTGCCTCTGGTAATCTCATTAGATTTTGTCATCTTTTTTTATGGTTAGCAATTTCTGATTCAAGATTCTTCAGAGCAGAAGAATCTATTCTGCCTAAACAGTTGATAGATATAAGACTGGAGCATTTTCTTGCCTGATCACCTTTTGGTGATGTTTTCCATAGCTGAGGCGTCTTTCAGTCAAGGGTACAGTATTCTCTCCAAGTGTTAACCCTTCTGCTGCCTGCTGGAGGAAGCCTTGGTTTGCAGATGGGATGTGTGGATTAGTCACGTTTGTCACAATGTCAAATCTGGGAAGAGAAAATCAGAGCTCTGACTCCTTGCTCCCTCTCTAATGACAAGACATGTTGCTCCCTGCACTTTATGCCTTGTCTGCTTTCCACCCAGAATAGCAAGTGTTGCTAGACTTCATGAGGAGGAAGTTGCAGACTAGATACTGCATTCAGCACATAGCTAAGGAGGAAAATGAATACAGGAGGGTTTTTGAACTAGTTGCTTTCTTGATATTTCCAGGAGAGGTCATTTTTGGAAGTTCCGTGAACTTGAAATGAACAAGAAGCTTTTGTTCTCCCCACTGTGCTGATAACTATTGTAACTGCACTTTCTAAACTCCTTTCAGTTCTTACTGCCTTTTAACTGAGCAGTAGGTATTTCAAAATCAAATTTTTTGTTTAGGCACCAGCTTTGAAGGGTGATTAGACAGGGTAAATATATAGTAATTCTAATAATTCAAAGCATAAAGGAGTCTACTTCTTGCTTTTTGGAAATGTATTACAAAGAAGGCAGCCACACTCTGCCTCTGATGGGGAAACAATCCAATGCTTTTGTTTGGAGAGATGTGTGATAGGATGACTCTTGGAATAAGCTCTACTTTACTATCTCACTCCAAGGCTCTTCTAGTGCTTCCAGCCTCTCCAAGGCTTTGAAATTATAGAGGAAGAATTAGGGTGAAGAGGAAAGGGAGAGACTAAAAGACCAATTTTTCAAATCTGGGAAGATGGAATTCAAGAAGGAAAATTAGTGTAATTTCTTTCTGAAATAATTAATCTGCCCCTGATTGAATAATGTGGAATTTTCTCCTTTTTCAGACAAGAAGAATTAAAGGGGATGTCTGAATTCCTCCGTGATATCTAACAACTCTGCCTTCCTTTTTCAGTTCTGAATGCTTTCAAGTACCCCCTGTTGATTGGCATCGGTCTGGCCACTGTCACTGGACTCCTGTCCTGCCTTATTGGCTACTGCAGCTCCCGTTGGTGCTGCAAGAAGGAAGTGCAGGAGACGAGGCGAGAGCGTCGCCGGCTAATGTCGATGGAGATGGACTGAGATGGACGCGTGCATTTCGGGAGAGGCTCACAGGGCTCTTGGATTGTGTTGAGACACTTGCTCACAGGCCCAGACAATACAGTGCGTTTGCTCTCTGATTTCAGCCTGGACCTCAAGCTTCTCCCTGTTACACGTCGTGTCCTGAGAACAATCAGGCCGTATTTAGCAACTTGGGAGTTCTCCTTTTCCAGCAGCACTTTCTGCATAGGGATTATGTCCTTCTAATGTGCAAACTGTTGAGCCTTCTTTCAGCAGGGCCCTGTAACAAAATTCATTAATGTTTTGTTTGTTTGTTCATTGGTTTTATTTCCCCTCTCGTGGTTTTGGAAAGATGTCCCTGTATGAAAGCAAGGTGGGCAGGATGATGAATGGGAAAGTGGCTGTTAAAAGTGTTAGACTTTCCCTGTATTAATCAATCTACCTTTCCCTTCTATCCCCACCACACCATCCTGTTCCCTTTCTCTTTCCACCTTGATGTCTCAGAGACTTCTCTGTGTTGGGGAAGGTTCCTGTGCTGGAAGCGTCATGAGGCTGTTCTGGCAAAGAATTGTTATATGGTTGTCAGCATGCCTTCTCTTCCCTGGCTTTCCGAGAGATTGCAGTTAATCCTGGCACATGACTTGCCTGGTGGAGGTCTTTGAAGCACTTTTTATAAACCTTTTATTTTCAGTGCTCAAAGCTCTTAGTTGTGGTGAGTAGGGACTAACTTGACAACCCTGAAGAGTCAATCCTCAGACAAGCATTTGATGGATGTCTGCCTATGGCCACCTTCTCCCCTACCCTTCCACCTTCTCTTCTCCCCACTACAGCTGCTCACATCGTGCCTGAGACCCTGTTCTGCGTGTGGCAGGGAGGCACGTGGTATCTAGGGACAAGGCTCAGCCTTCTGCTGGCCTCAACAGGGAGGCTGGAGACCTTGCTCCCCGGGTGATGGTGTGATTTATGAAAATAATCAGAGATGGATCTTCATCTGCACTTGGCCAAGTGATCATGTTTAGAGACTTGTAAACTATGTATTACCAAATGCACAGACCAGACTTCAGTGCTGCTTCTGCCAGTCACTCACTGGTACCCTTGAACCTGTGAGCAGAATCTGAGATTCACAGTAGCTGCAGTGCAGCTCAGGGTAGGAATAAGAGCAAGCCCAGGTGGGCAGCAAGAATCCTGCAGGTTCCAATGGCCCTGGTTTTGAGCGTGGGCCTGCAGAGGCGCTTTCCCCATGGGCTTGAGACCTATTCCTCGGTGCTATAGTACAGAAGTCCTGCTTTGGTCTTCCAAATACACTGACCTGGCCTCCTGAGAGGGAGCAGCATCATTGCCAGGCAGTTCTGTCTTCCCAGCACAGCTGGTGTTCTAAGCAATAAAGGTCAGAATAGAGATACTGTGTACGAACGAGGAAGTAGGACTTCACCACAATCTGATGTCGCAGCCGTGGTTTGGCTTGCGTCAAGAAGGGTGAGAAATGCAGAGATGAGGCCAAGGCTCAATCCTTACCATGGATTTTAAGATAAAAGATGGTAAAGAAGAGCCTCTATGGAAGGTAGTGGCTGTGGTGTGCTGTTGCCTGATTTAGACATTAGTTATGTCCTAGACAATCTGCTTCTCTAATAGCTCATCCCACTCCATATTCCAGGGGAGCTGCAGGTCTGGTATCTGGGCTATGAAGGTTTTTTGTGGTAACTTTTCTTAGTGTGGATTTTTTTTTTCTGTGTTGAATTGTAACCTTTTTTTCTGAGGCTGATGTGAAGGGGTTTTCTAGAAGGCTGCTCTGTGTCCTACATGTGAACCTGCATGCAGTCACGTCTGTATGCATAGAGGTGTCCAGGGATTTTTGAAAGGTGAATATAAAACTTCTTCAAAATGGGCTTAATTTGCAGAGTTGGGGCTTTCAAATTGTTATTTGACTGTTTAAGATATTTCACGTAGTATTCCAAAACTGGGACCCCCAGACTTACAAAACTCTGAAAGACTTTGGCCTGAAGGTACGTAACAAGTTTTCTTTCTGGCATGTTTTTCTTTCTGGAAGAGCTCTGAAAAGGCTTCTGTTGCAGGCAGACTTAGCTGCCTTTCCTAAAAAACAGGGCAGAAGCAGTCTCTAGCTTCCACTGTGAAAGCTCAGAAATCTGTAGCAATGCTTTCCAAAGGAAGGGAGTTCAGGAAAGGATTCACTCAGATACTACTTTGACAGCAAGAATTTTTCTTCCTCTCCTGTCTCTGCTGTAGTGAAATCTTGCTTTTTCCTGAGGTGTTATGGAACACTATTCTGATATTTGGGATGCTGACTGATCTATCAGCTTCTTTCCTGCATTAACATCTGCTTTCATCTCAGAAGGCTTGTGGCATTGGGGCATCTTGGGAGGGGTGGAAGTGGTGGTGAAGTTCTAAGCACAGCATCAGTCACTTTTTGTCCTGGCAGACTGAGTCCTTGCCTATCTATGCCCTTGGTTAAGTTTTAGGGAGAGAGGATCATGACCGTAATGCAATAATTAGGGAATGGATGAGCAGGGAACCTCCAGCTCTTCCCAAATACACAATATAGCACACTTCCTCCCTGCTGGAAAAAAACTCAGGGTTATTTTGGTCAGGGCTCCCTTCTTCTCTAGTGAAAGGTCCTGTGTCCTTATCTAATGCTGACCTTCCTTCACGGCCCATAACAAACCACCTTTGGTCACTCCAAGTGAAGGAAGTTTGCCACTAGCTTGTACTGCTGACAGCCCCTTGGAAGGCAATGCTGCATCCCATTCCACCCGGTATTTGCTGTAGTTGGAAGGCTAGAAGCTGATGGGCTAGACTTAGCCTCCAGGTTTCCTTCTACTTGTGCCAATTTTGTATGATCCCCTTTTTTAAAAATGGAGTGTGAATCTTCTCTCTAAGGGAAAAAAAATTGAGGTCACTTTTCATGTATTTTATTATTATTATTATTATTTTGTGTGTGACCAGGATTTGTGTGAGTGGAGGTGTGTGTGCATCTGGTTGTGTATTAAACCTGCAGAGTATCAGAAGAGTAAATTGCCAGTGGTGCAGTACAAGCATCCATATCCTCCCTGCTGCAACCTGTGGTATTGTCAAAGTATCCTAAGGGCTCACATTGATCTTCCTCTGTTTGCATTGCCACGTCTCCTGGTTAAGCTGGTAAATTCCTCTAGGCACTTGGAATTTCGATCCAGGGCAACCTTGAACATCATATAGCAGAAGGGCAAGATATTTTCTTTCCTTTGTTTTAATTTCAAAGTTATAAAATAAAGTTTTGGGCACAATTCTGGAATGCAGGTACTGAATAGTTCTAACAATGCTGTGTAAAATGTTTCTTTTTATGTTTAAAATAAAGAGCGAGCCTTTTTGATTATGTCTGTGCAGTGGGTCTGGATGTTTGAGCTACAGGCAGTTCTTTCCTTCTTCCCTGCATGTATGCAGACGCTATTGTTGAAGGTATAAAATGTAAACCTCACAGTCCTGATTCCAGCACTGTTTACCCTGTAAAATAAGCATGAGCCCTATTTTACAGTAAGTTTCAAATATTTGCCTACATTTCTGGGATGAATTGGGAAGCATAATTATTTTCTGAGTCTATTGTGTTTCTACCCCCCTGTAAGTCAGCCTTTTTGTTGGGAGAGTTTTATTTTGATTAGCCAAGGCCAGGAGTCACAGTTGGGAGTGTATATTTAATATCTGCTGTAAAATCTGGCATTAGATGTTGAGTCTTCCTTGACCCCTTCACGAGGCTTCTCATTTCCAAGGTACCAGGAAGAAAATCAATAGTGTTGGAAGAAAACTTCCTGCTTTCTTTGCCAGTGGATGAATTTAGGATGTTTTTTTTACCCCCAGCAACCATGCAAAGACACCAAAATCATACAGCAAGGAGGTGACTTGCTGTCATGGTTTAATCCCAGCTGGCAGCCAAGCCCCATTAAGCCACTCGCTCACTCCCCCACCAGTGGGATGGAGGAGAGAATTGGAAGGGTAAAAGTGAAAAAAAATACAGGTGTTGAGATAAAGACAGTATAATAGGGAAAGCACAAGCCATGCACTCAAGCAAAGCAAGGCATTCATTCCCTGCTTCCCATGGGTGGGCAGGCATTCAGCCATCCCCAGGAGAGCAGGGCTCTGTCACGCGTAGCGGTGACTTGGGAAGACAAACTCCATCACTCTGAGTATTCCCCCTTCCTCCTCCTTCCACCAGTTTTATGTGCCCAGCACGTCACCCTCTGCTCTGGGATATCCCTGGGGTCAGCTGGGGTCACTAGTCCTGGCTGTGTCCTGCCACGGTGGGGTGAGAGGTAGAAAAGGCCTTGATTCTGTGCAAGCTGTGCCCAGCAGAAAGGAAAACATCCCTGCATTATCAGCACTGCTCCCAGCACAAATCCAAAACGCAGCCTCATGCTAGCTACTGTAAAGAAAATTAGCTTTATTCCAGCCAAAACCAGCACACTTGCTTTCCAGCAGGAAGTTGTTTGAGGCAGCAGTGGTTTTGGGAGGCCCAGGCAGGCTTTGGCAAGGTGAGTTTGTGTTCAGAGTGTTGTACGTGCTCTCTGAGCAGGCTGCAGTGCAGGATAGGTGACAGCAAAGCGTGTACCTTTGGCTTCTTTCTAGACGGGAAGATGTGCTCTGCAGAGTGTGCTTGCGGGAAGCTGGGAGGTGGCACCAAGCTCTAAATCCTGAAGGAGCAACAGGAGCCATCAGCCGAGATCCAGGAACGTCATAAATGGTCCCTCAGCAGAGCCTCTGCCAGCTGTAGGTGTCCAGCATACACATGTACAGCAGCAAGGAGTGGTGTGCTTGTGGGGCAGCAGTCCTTGGCCTCAAGCTGTGCAGGTTACAGCTCACAGGTAAGTCTAGATTAGCTTTTATGAAATTCACTTGCTTCCCCCACCCCCTGGGATGACCTGGGTCTTAATATGGTCCTTGCAAATGTGCTAGGATTTTGTCTTAAGAAAGAAAGCTGAAAAATGTAAGCCTGGAAATGAAAGGGAGTCCTGGCAAGTTAAGTGAGTGATGGGAGGTGTCAAGTCTCTAACACTGCCTTGTACCTGCCGTGGGCTCCGCTCAGCCAGCTTCTGATAGAGGTATGGCCTGCTGCCATGGGGACAGTCTGAAAAGCACATTTATGCCAGAGCCTGAGAGTTTAGTTGCTTTCATAACACCAGGTTCAGGCAACATGCTTGGCTGTCCTTTTTCTCTGGCAGGGCTTGGTGGCTCTGGCTGACTGCCCTGCCAGTCCAAAATCCCTCTCTGGGCTGAAGCTGACTGGTGTCAAGCAGGATGCATGAGAAGACCTGCCTCCTCTTTGTCAGGTGAAGCCCAGTCATGTAAATCTTCCAAGGAAATGTGTAGCTTTCACCTTTCCTGTGGGACTTCCCACACTTCTGTGACTGCAGGGGGCTGAGGTCTGCGCAGCAGGTATCAGGACAAATGGTGTTTCAAGAGAGAGTCTTTAGTGGCTGATTGAAGCTGTGGGATGTGCTAACTGAAGGAAAAGCCACTGCTCATTCTGGTGCCAGGCAAATACACCTTAAATGCCACGTGTAGCCTTCAGTCAGACAGCCCTTCGCCAGGGGTCTCCTGCTGCTGCTGAGGAAAATGGTGTTGTGCTGTAGCCAGCAGATGACTGATCCTGAGAGCTCCAAAGGGGAATGCCTGGGTTATTGAGGAAACCCGGTCCTGTGGATTCCCAGGTCCCTCAGAAGAGCTGCCATAGACACAAGCTGTTCTCCTCTCCTTGGCAGCAGAGTTGCATGCCATGAAGTGCCAGAAGCGTAACAGTATGTCTGCTTCCATCTCTGCCAAGGGGGTAGAAAGGCAGGACTTCGCAATACAGGCTTTGTGAAAGCAAGTTAGCATTATATTCTACTTTGTTCATCTGGGATTTTATAACCTCCAGCGTGTGCTGGGCTTTAGAGCAGACCACAGACTTTGAGCAGACCTCTGTTGTTGTCAGAGGTGAGTGATGAAGCTGCAGACAAATGGACACAAAGCTCTGTTTCTTCTTGGCAACTTAACCTGGCTTATGCCCTCTAGTTCCTTGCTTGTATGATCCTGGCAATGGTTTGACATACTTAATGAATGGTGAGGAGTGCCAAAGACACTAAGTTCCTAAAAGTTTCCTAAAGGGTGGAGTTAGAGAGAAGGGAGGAGGAACTTCCAGAGCTCCTTCAGCAGAGCTGGCAATAGGAACACAGCAGTTACTGGGCATCTGAGCACCCAGAGATGTCTGAGAGGATGGGACTGGTGTTGCCTTTGTAGCTCTTGTTGCCTCTGTGCTGACTTCAGCTCTGCAAAGGCCCTGGCATGATGTGGAGTGGCTGGGATGCTAGGAGTGTGGTAAACAAAAAATATCCATGCTGCTTAGCACCTGTCTGGATGTATGAAAGCTGTGTGTGGTTACAGCCAAATAAATGCATGTTCTGAATGCAACTGCAGTAGTTGTAACATCCCCTCTGGTGTTCAGTACCTCCTTTTGCTGTCCTGAAACTTGTTTGCTGATTTAATCTGTGTTTTCTTCCCTCTGCCTTACCTCTTCTGTTTTTCATGCTTCCCTTCAGGAGCCTTTTCTTCCCTTTGTGTCTCTGCATCTAAAGGACAGTGGTCTTTTGGGCTTCCCTCCCTCTGGAGGAGAGCAGGGGTACATGATTACAGTGTGTTCTTAAATCATCTGCTGAGAGCTCAGGCTGCAGAGCTCCAGCCCAGTGCCCGCTGCAGAATCCACCTGCAAGGCTGAAACCCTGTGCACATACACACAAATGTTTTGTAGCCACTTTCCTCATGAGGACTCCAGGCAATATGCAAGGAAAGTAAGCATTTTTGATGGGGAAGTGACTCCAAAGAGACATTTATATTCCCTTTGCCAAAGCAGAAGGGACAGTTTTTCCTTCTAAGAAAGATGGTTTAGCCTTCTTTCTCCATCTGCTTGCTATCATAACACAAATTCTGCTCAGTGTCTAGGAGCTGCAGACAAGCGACCACTGTGCAGAACATTTTCATTTTTCAGGATAACAACGACGTGATTCATTGTTAACACCCAGGATAGCTACCCTGGACTTGAGAAACAGGTAATTAAGGAATGTAATTTATCTGAGCTACTCGAGATATGGATCTCAGAATAAGAATCTGAAGGCACTTGTTTTTCACTGTTGCTGTAGAGGAAAGCAGAGCTTACCTAAGACATGAGAATTAGGCAAGATATTTGTATAAAAGTATTGGGCAGACAGGTAGGGGCTGAGAGGAATAAGGTAATGGCAGCTCCCTCTAGTGATGGACGGGGGAGGAGGGAAAAAGTCCCAGCAGGGAGCTGTGGTCATTATTCAGCCAACAGACAGGTCCTCAAGTTCTCTCCAAACGTAGCTTATGTTTCCAGGAAAACACCACCAGGATGGATTTTGATCTCGATTTTGTTACTTGTGTAACACCTCTGCCTTTATGTAAGAGTCCTTGGATGATAATTATCAGGATGAATCCAGTCTACTCTGTGTTTTTTATCCTTTTGCAGGCTCTTAGACTTCAGCCAGGCAGCTTTTCTGTTGTGTGGCTACTGGAGTCAACCATGCCTCATACTGAGGTCCCTGGTGTGTTATCCACAGTGTCCTGTCCCTCTGAAAGTGTCTTTCCTAGTAGCTGTACCAACAGTGAGTGACCAGCGTTCTTGGGGTGTTTAGAGCAAAATCATTGCCATAAGGTGAGTCTTTCAGTAAAAAAAACAAACAAACAAAACTGGATAACGTGTCTTTCTCCTTTATTGTGGTTTTGGCTTTTTTCTGCCAGGACAGACAGACCTAGCTGGTTTGTGTCACTGCCCACTCTCTCCCCTGCTCCCATCTCTGTAGGCTGACAAGCATGGCCCCTTCCTCTAGATCAGAAATGCCCATCTCTGGTTTTTAAGGCAGAGCCCCTTCCGCTCAGAGCGCTCAGACTGGTAGAATGCTACATTTCATTAGAAATAAGATGTTAAAGTCCTTTTGAAGTTGATGGCTTTTCCTGTAGCCTTTCAGGTCCATGCCGAGATGTCTTTGCCTTGTGCCATTATATTTTTTTTTTTTTTTTCTCTCCTCTTTCTGTCTCCTACAGTTCCCTGCATGGATGAATGCAGAAAAGGTCTTTTCAGAAAAGGTCTGTAAAGGTCTTTTGTAAGTTGCTATTCATTAAATTCCCTTTCCTCGACCCGACTGTGTACAGTGTTAACAAGACAGCTCTCAGGACCCTTGGGCATGGCACTGCTGTCTTTAAACCCTCCTTTACCTTGTGTCAGTGGCGGCAGCAGCGTGTTGCCAGTGTCACCTCTTCCCAGCTCGACTGAGACCCCCCTTTCAGTGGTGAGAGGTGTTCTCCAAGTCCCTGAGAATAGCAGGGGAGTTCTGCAGGCTCTCTTGTGTGGAAAGTGTCAGGCAAAAGGAAGATAACTGCTGCTGTGTTGCAGTACTGAGAATATTCTTTATCAAGCCCTTCAGTGGCAGCGTTGGAGGGGGAGTTGCTTTCACACTGAGACTGACAATCCGAGCACAAACAAGTGAGATGTACTGTGTACATTCGCAACTCTTCCTGCCATCTCTGTTTAATCAAAGCAGTGTACCCTGCAGGCTTTCCCTGGAGTTCACTGCAGCTCCTGCCTTTTGTTTGAAGGGAATTTGTTTGGCTCAGAGTAAATATAACTTAGCCTTTCTGTGACGATAGCCAAGACACCGTTCTGTACTGCAAATGGAGGATAGCAGCAGCAACAGCCTCAGTATTGCCTACCATGTGCTCTGCTCTTGTGGTGCCTGTGTGACAGCGAGGGCAATGTGGGGTGGTGTTGTCCAGAGTGCTCTTCCCGAACCTAAGGAGGGTGAAAAGGTGACATACAGGAACCAGAGCATCTACTGCGTGGCCAGGTACAGCTCTCTGGTAGCTAAACACACCCAACTCATCGTGTTAATATTACACTGGGAGGCAAGGTTCCCCTGGCAACCCCCTTAGGCCCCAAGCTGAGTTCCTTTGGACACCTGCGTATGGATACTTGAAGAGAAGAAAGAAAAGATGCTTTTGGAGCTTCAAGAGGAACTGAAGCTGCCAGTTCTGGGATTTTGAAAAGGACCACTCTGGCTCTGCTGTTAGGCCTTGCAAAGCCACTGCTATTCTGCGATTTCAGAGGAGCAGGAAAGAGGGAGTTCTTTCTGGCAGATGAGCAATGCCTTTGATGATATGCGAGCTGTAAGTGTAGTTTTGCCGTTGCTCCCTTGCTTTGTCATTTCAGGAGCACAGCTGTGTAAAGGTCCCATGTTGTTGGCAGTGCTGGGCTGGCCCCACTCCTCTGGTGCAGAAAACACTTCAGTGTCCTGGCTGGTAAGCATGAGACTTTCTGTCTGTGTTGGTGGTGGGGTTTTATGAGGTTTCCCCTGTCAGCCCAAGTGCTGGTCCGTGGGACCTCCAGCTCCTCCCTCTTCAGCCCCAGCCCTGCAGCTGCCTGCCTACAGCTCCTGGATGCTTTGCTCACTGCAGTAGCCTAGGTCAGGGAAAAATCCATGCACTTCTAGATTCACACACTGCCTCTGGAGAGGCGCGTGCTTCCTGAAGTGCCTTGGAACCCTCTGCCTACCTCTAGGACTGGGAGCATGGTTTTGTGCATATTCCACTTGTGTTTGTTAGGAGAGCACCTCCCTGCTGCAGCCACTGGTGCAGTGGGTTTTGGGAATTGAAGTTGTCATTTTCCCAGCCTAGATGTATTTAATAATTGGTTGCAGCAATGGGTGTTTAATTCTCTTGCTAGAATTTCCAGGCCAGCTCTTTAATTTTATTTTTTTCAAACCCTCTTGCTTCTGGAAATCCTGTAATCGAATCCAAGCTCTGTCAATCTAATTAGTTTTGAAGTGTAGAATCTCCATAACTTAGAGACCTAAATAAGCAGCTTAATATGAAAACCTAGTTTCTCTCCCAACACGTAACAGCGTCCTGTATTCCCCCACAGAAATCCCTCCTGAACAACAGCCCCCTGCGACTGCTCTCCTATCCCTCTGTTAACCTCCCTCCTCTCTTCCCCGGCCTCTGCCCTGGCTGTGTCCATCGGGAACTGAAACAACCAGGCGCATCCCTCTGCTGCTCTGCTTCAAAGAGCCTTTCATGATGCTGCTTGCGTAAAAGATGCTGATGCTGCTTCAAATGCCAGCACAGAGCGGTCCGGGGGCGGCGTGGAGCAGCCCCTGGTGCTGCGCAGGAGCCGGGCTGGGCAGGGGGGCCGCACTTGGAGACTTGATGGTGACGTGATCAGGCCCTGTGTGTGCTGCAGAGGGGGATCACTGGGATTTGTGGAGGGCAGGCTGCACTCTTCTTTGACTTCTTCTTCAGTAGAAATGATGGTGCAAATAAGAGCGAACACCAGTTCATTGAAAAGCAGTTGTGCATATTTGCTACTCGGCTGTTTGCTACTTAGCGTTGCCAGAGTCCTTCGAAGCTGCAACTGTACAAGATGGGTGTTTCTCTGCTTCTCAGCCAGTTCTGCTCTTAGATTTCAATTTCTATTGTTTTGGTTGTGGTTTTAATTATTAGTTTTCAGTTGCTGTACTGTGTTGTGGGTTTTTTCAGTGCAAACCGACCCCAACAACCTTTCTATGCTGCTGTGGGGTTTTGCTAGTGAAGACCCTGACCTTGCCCTGCATTGGAGCCATGTCCCATGAGGGCCATGCAAGATTTGACTAAAGGAAGCAAACTTTCCCACAACCATGAGAAAAGGTTGTTATTTTCTTCACTTTTGCTAGTCTTCCCTTTTTTTTTTTTTTTTTTTTTTGTGGCTGTTTGGTTTTTCTGGGGCTTCAAGGNTCTGGTTTTCCTGGGACTGACAGGCTCCACAGCACATCAGTGGGGAGATCTGTATCCACCGAGATCTCACTTGGCTCCCACAGCCCGAGGTGAAAGCCACGTGGCAGCGGGGCAAGCTCCCAGCAAAGTGAGCCTGGCTCCAGCAGCAGCTAGAGGGATTTGGGCATTTATGCCTCGTCAGGAGGTTTCTGGCCGTGAGAGTGAGCCCAGGGGAGCACGGCTGAGCTGCCAGCCTTGGGGAAGGCAGGCAGCAGGCCGGCTCACTCGGTAATTGGGGGCAGTAACCAGCTGCCTTTGATGTCTGAGCCGGGCTGAGAAAACCTGATGGCAGACTTCAAAGTCTGTTGCGCCAGCTCCCCTGATTATCTGTAGGCTTCTGGCACGTCCCCCAAGACTGCCCAGCTAATGCTGCGCTCTTCCCCATGTCCCCCCAACCCTGCCTGGCACCAGCCTCTTGCTTTCAAGGCTGCAGCTTCCATCCCTCCCTGTCCATCTGTCTCTCCACAGTCACTGTGGGCATACGGCAGTGGCATTTCTGGGTGGGAGAGGGAGCTCCCGAGACCTGTGAGGCAGAGGCAGCATTTTTGGAGAGCTTGCCTATAACCTGCACACCTGGGCTGTATTCCCCCTCCCCATTCGGTCACAAGAGCAGCCTGTAAAGTGTAGAGCTCTCTGCAGTTGCTGTTTGCAAGGCACCAGAGGTGTTTACAGCCACACAGGCACCAGGCACGTTTCCCTGCTTTCCCCTCCTAGCAGCGTTTGGGAAGCAGGGCTCCCACCCACACTGCCTCAGGTCAGGATGGACAAGCTCATGAGGGCTGGAAGGAGAGAGACCTGTCTTGGGTTCTCCCCTTCAGCCCCTCGGCCGGGACCTTGCTGCCTCAGATTAGTCTCTGGCTCCTTTTGCCACCTGCTCTGGTGCCTAGGGAGCCCCAGGCTGCTGGCAGAGATGTGCTGGGCAGGGCATTGCTGAGCACTGGCTGGGATGGGGTGAGGAGGTGGCAGATCCTTGGGGCTGAGCAGAGGCCCTGGAAGTCATGCCTCTCCCAGAGCAGTTTGCTTTCACCTGGGATATTGCGTAACAATGACAAAAGCTCATGGGGAAACCCTCCTTTTTATCAGCTAGGTTTTATTTCCTCACAGAGCAAGCAACTTTGGTAGTGGCTGAAAACCCTTCCTGTGCAAAGCTGGATTTGCCTATGACATGGTTTGAGGTCTGATTTCCTTTAGATGGTGGCGTTTGTTGTGACTTTCCAGTGGAAGCCAGCAATGAATGTGATGGCTGCAGGCACAGGAAACCACAGCTTCCCTAACCCCAGGTGCCCAAATGGGGTGAGGGAACTCATGGGAGCCATGTAGCCAGACTGGGATCTGGGTTACAGCCTTTCCCCTGCACTTGCTAATCGCTTTTGGGTCTCAACAGACTCCTCCCCCTAAAAATAAACATTGATTACTGGGTCACCTCCTTCATCCTCAACAGCTTCCTCCACAGCTGTTCTACTCTGATGTGGGGCTGATCCTGCCTTATTCCCATCTCTTCCCAGGCTCATTGCAGTGTGTAAGGCGAGTGTCAGCACTTGTCTAGCCAAGAGGTTTCCAAGTAGATGTTGCTGATGCCTCCACCTTGCTGCAGTGGGCCTGGTAAAACTTTCCATGCTGCATTTTTGGCAGCATTTTTCTTGAAAGCTTTGACCTGAAGTGGCTGAGCAACATCCAAAAAGGGTGCTTTCGAAGGGATCCGGGGAGAGGCAGGAGGAAGGAGAATAGGTACTTCAGTTCACCAAGTGAGGTGCCTGGACACATGCACCCCCTGGCTCAGAGGAGGCAAGTCCTCTGCTCTGTGTAGGTACAGGCAGGAATATCCTGTGCTATCAAAGAAGCATACCTCCCTGTCATTTCCTGTCTGGTGTCATGCCTGGGAAAATAGGGCAAGGAAACCTTTTTCCCCATGGATTTGGACTCACTGATGTGGCTTCTAATGGCAATGCTCTTTGTAAAGAATTCTCTGATCCCCTTCCTTCACTCTGCCCTGCTATATGTTGGGTTGCACTGATTTCCCAGGGAGGAAGAGACTGAGTTTTAGACTGTGCAGTCCCAGGAAGACGGAGCTGTTGGTTTTGTCCACAGAGCATCATTATTGCCAGGGATAGGGTTAGGCCAGGCAATCCTATTCTCCCCAGTTTCTCTACTGCAAATGTAAACTGCGACTCATGCATCATTAGAGTTGCAAGCTTGGAGTTAAACTGTCCCCGAGTGTGTGTTTATCTGCACGCTGACTGTCGGAAGCTCACTGAGGTTGAACTCCAAGTTTCCTTTCCATTTACTCTGTCGCTGTAGCTGAGATGCTTTTGATGCTTTTCCCTCCTCCAAAGTGGTAAGTGGGTTGGCTTACTGTCAACAGGATGATGCCCCAGGGCACTGCTGGCAGTGGGTTGCTCTTGGAAAGCAAACCTCTCCATCCCTTCCCTTCTGAAATGGGGAGGTTTAATCCTGCAGCAGGGACTGTAAAGCTACCATACAGTTTTGGCTCTGTGCATGGCTGTGTCCTGCTGCCACAAGGCACACACACCCCTCAGGGTGCAGGTGGAATCCTGCAGGGACATCTGCCTGCTGCCACAGCCCATCCCCTGGTCTGGACTTGGCTTTCAGGGGAGCTGATGGGGACCTGGCTGATGGAGGGTCAAGCCTTGCAGCCAGGGGGCTCTGCCTCCACTTCCCAGCCCCTCAGGCTGCCATATGAGTTGGTTTTATAAATGGGGAAAGGAGGGACCTCGTGTTTGTTTTGGGTCGTTACATGAATCTCATTCCCTCTAGAAGCCCCCCTGGGATCAAGCAAGAGGAGTTGGTTATGGCTGGCTTTTGCTTGTGAATCCCTAAGCTAATTAAGTCATTCACTCAATCCCTCTGGCAGCAGCGGGAGCAGCATGGCTCAGGGATAAATGCTTTGTGCCACCTGCGGAAAAAAAAGCACAACAACCCCAAGACAAAGAAAACAACCCCACCCCAAAAATCCACAAAGCCAAAAAAAAAACCCCCACCAAACCAAAAAACCCAAACAAATAATTTCAGCAGTGTCTCTGAGCCCATCTCTAGTGTTTTGGTTACATGCCTCAGAGACTAGGTTTTCCCTGCCCAGGATGTGCCCCTATCAACCTCCCACCATGTCCCAGGACACCCTTGGCACCTGCCAGCAGGAGCAACAACATGTCCCAGGCAACACAGCCACAGCACTTATCTCTGGGAATGTACCAAGCCCCTGGGACTGTGCTGGAGCCTCCTGACCTCAGTGCACATCCATCTCCTGACCTCCAGTGCAGCTCCCCGTGGTCTCATTGCTCCTGCAAGAAGTGTTGGGCCAGGATCTCCCACATCCAGGTGCCTACCCATGGGATGTGCATACAGGATATAGTTCCTGACCAATTCCTGGCTCTGTGGTGATCCTTCAAGAGCCAACAAGCCTTGTTAGACTGGCTGTTATGATTCTCCTGACCATGTTGTGGATGGGCTGGTGGGGGTGCTGGGGGAGAGATGCCCCATTGCACCTTGAGGCAGAGCTTGATCAGCCACCTTCAAGGAGCTAGCCTGTACCTAAGGCATCATGCTGCTGTCTGCAGCCATGGGAAATAAATAGCTGGAGGAGCCTTCAGCCCTAGAAATCTGCTTCCATCCTTCTCTGGTGTCCTAGAGTTTCCTCCCAAATTTTTCCTAAACCAGGACACCTGGGATCCAGCCCCTTGTCCCCTCCTTGCAGTTAGCAGGGAGCAAGCTACTCCAGGCAGTGAAGTGGGAGGAGTGAGACAGTGGTTTAGCCCATGAGCTGCTGTTGGACAGCAAAGCCACAGCCAGTAGGTGCCCACAGGTGGGCATCTGGCATGGACACAGTGGCAGAAGGGGCTTTGGGCATTGTCACACTTGCCCAGGTGGCCTGGGGACAGGGTGCTGGCTGTCACCTCCCAGAGGGTGTTACTTTGCTGATGCACCCTGCTCCGTAACTTCTCCCTGCCATTCTAAGCAGAGGAAACCACCACTAACAGACAGTTTCCTCCCAGCCACTTTCTAAATAGCAGCGTGGCTGTCACCATCGTCCATGAGAACCCACCACTGCCTCTCTGGGAGAGGATCCAAGCACAGCGGATTCCCATGGGGCTGGCACAGTGCCTGGCAGCTGCCTTCCTCTTCTTCGTCCTTCTGGGTGAGTGCCTTGCCCAGTGGCAGGAGCTTTCTTGGAAGTGTTGTGGGGAAAGCAGGGCATGGGGAACTCAGCCAGTGCTGCTCTGGCTCAGTCACCATGGGAAGAGGTACATCAGCATGTGCTCCTTTTGCACTATGTTTTCACTCCAAAATGAGAGCCCAAACCTTAAGAGAGTTTCTGTGAGGTGATGTCCCTATTGAACGGCTGATTGTGGTGTGGAGGGCATTACCTCACTCCCTCTTCCATTGGGAGGGAATTTCTGAAGGTTTCCTAGGCAGTGCTGTCACCAGCTCTCTTACCTGGCCACCACAGTTGGGGGTTTTTTGACTCGGGACCCATGTCTTGTGGGCGTTCTGCTTGGTGTGCACGCTGACAGCCAGATAGAGTGAATGTCACTGCTGGAAGCTATATGGAAAGGGAGGGTCCATGGGTGGCAATCTACAGACCCTCTGCAAGCAGAAATGGAGTTCTTGATGCTTCCTGGTGCCCCCTGCCTTCAGAGGAGCTCTTGCTGACCCCCTCTCCAGTGCTCTCCTCTGTTTCTGCCTATGGAGCATCTCTGCAGCAGCCAACCTGCTGCTGACCTCCACTGTCCCATGCCCCTCAGCTTCTGCATTGCATCTCCTTCTCTGGCAGTGGTCAGCTCTACACCCCTGCTTCCTGTCTCCCACACTTTGTGCAGGACCTGAGAGCTTGGCCCTCTTACATTTAACACACCATAAGCTTCCTCCCGTGCTCTCAGCCTGGTTGCTGCTTCCTCTGCAGTGCTGCCTGAGAGAGGCTCTTCAGGCACGTACGGGCTCGGCAGCCCTCTGGCCGTGATGCTCTGGTCTCCGTCGCGTGACCCCCAGTGTAGCAGGAAACAAGAAAGTTCAGGGCTCTGTTGTTACAGGACTTGTTCTTGTAATTGTACCCCTGCCAGGACCGTGTGTGCCGACAGGTCTGACCGCTGCCCAGCGGGTGGTGACGGTGCAGGAGGGACCCCTCTACCGCACAGAGGGCTCCCACGTCACCCTGTGGTGCGAGGTGAGCGGCTACCAGGGCCCGGCGGAGCAGAACTTCCAGTGGTCCATCTACCTGCCCTCGGCCCCCGAGCGGGAGGTGCAGATCGTCAGCACCGTGGACCCCTCGTTCCCCTACGCCATCTACACCCAGCGCGTGCGCAGCCGCGGCATCTTCGTGGAGCGGCTGCAGGGGGACTCCGTGCTGCTGCACATCACCGAGCTGCAGGAGCGCGACGCCGGCCAGTACGAGTGCCACACGCCCAACACCGACGAGAGGTACTTCGGCAGCTACAGCGCCAAGACCAACCTCTCAGGTGGGTCCTCAATAGGAGCCCCGCTCCCAGTGGTGCCTTGGGAAGGCTGACCTGAAACAGAGACTGGACAGAGCTAGGATTTATTGAAAGGCCTCTAGGGGTACATCTTGGGCAGGACAGGGCCTGGCCAGGGCTACATCCAAGGTAGACTAAGAATGGTCTCAAAATGGCAGGCTGGTCACGAGGTCTTACATTTTTATAAGTTTTGGTCCATTTGCATATTGGGGTTTTATTGTCCAGTTAAAACTTCAGGTTGTGAGGTCCCATCCTTCTTGTTCCTCCCTTCAGTCCACCGTTGTTTGTGCTTTTGGGCCTGAAAGTTGTCCTTGGTCTTCAGCAGGAAAAGGATTTGTTTTGTCTCCCTGCTCTGTGAAGAGAGCTTACTGGCACTTAATGTGAGGCTCAGAACTGTCATTATTGTATTAGGGATGGCTGAATAATGATATGAGACTCCAAGTCTTCTCAGAAGGCAAAATGAAATCCTCTGTTAAACACCACATACTTTTATAGACTGTTCCAAGGAAGCTGGGCCTCAGTCAACACCTCACCGTCATTGGCTAATTAGGAACAACTTCCCTTCTTGCAAACATCCCACAAGTAAACAAGTTCAAAACAACAGGTGCAAAGATTAGAAATTGTTTGGAATATCTTTACTGAGCTTCTCACAGCTCCCCCAGAGCAATGCCTGGGAAAGTCCACCCGACTTTCTCTTCTGACCAGGCTGTCAGCATCCACACAGAACTACACCCCTAGGCAGCACAAAATCTGAAAAACGTGAGAACTAAAACTTAAGACATCACCTGTGGGGCCAGTCTCTACTGTTGCATTGTGGAGAAGTGCTCATCTGTCAGAGGGACAGCTGGGGAATGGGATGATTAGTGGGGCTGAGGTAGGTATGTCCAGATGTCCCCTTGCATGTTCTCTGGTTATTGCCTCTCAGCAAGGGGAGGGACAGGAAGCCTCAGCTCTCCCATGGCCTGACTTCAGCTCCTGACACAGACACAGCATGTCCCAGCTGAGCACTTAGGAAGGCAGGAGTTTGCAGGCTCTGTGCATTAACTGTTGTTGCCTTCTCAGGTCAGGGTGTGGGAATTGCCCCAAGTGGGATACCCACAGATGGAGGGAGGTAGCAGCTCTTGCAGACCACTGGGGAGGGAAGGCAATGGGGTGGAGAGACAGAGGGAAAGGCCCTACTGTGAGCCCACCAAGTCCACATGGTGGTATGGTACTGCCACTTGGTGTTCAGCCCTGTTTTCTCCTTTATCTTGGTGTTGCACCAGTCTACATTTGGGATAGTGTGGGGATGTATTCTAATGTCCTTAGGGTTGCCTAATAATCAGGTTGCCTGACTGTGCTTTGACTGAAGCAGGCCCTGCAAAGCGATTCACTGTTTTTCTTGTTTCTTGAGGTTTTAGTCACTTCATAGTTCAACATAAGCTGATGGAAGCCTTGTCAGTCAGCTACAGAAGATTTTTCTCCTATGCTGTCAGATCCCTTAGGCCCTGGTTGCAGTTTCTTGGGAGTTGTCATATGCAGGGATAGGAGCTGGACTCAAGTGATTCTTGTGGGTCCCCTTCAACTCAGGATATTCTGTGTTTCTCCCCCATGCTCAGTGATTCCAGACACACTCTCGGCTTCCATGGCACCCCAGGCCCTCAGTCTCATGGAAGGGGATGTGGTGGAGCTGACCTGTGAGGTGTCCAAGTCCACTGCCCAGCACACCCATCTCTCAGTTGGCTGGTACCTTCTTCGGGGAGCAGGAGAGCACCGTGCTGAGGAGATCCTCACCCTCTCCAAGGACTTCATCCTGAAGCCAGGGCCTTCTTATGAGCAGAGGTTTCTGGAGGGGCATGTGCAGCTGAACAAGGTTGGGAACACCACATACAAGCTCATCATTGGGGGAGTGAAGCCATCTGACCAGGGGCAGCTGTACTGTGAGGCAGCTGAGTGGATCGAGGATCCTGACAAGACATGGAAGGACATCTCCCGTAAGCAAACAGAGAGGACTCTGCTGGCAGTTATGAGCCAGGGTAAGACCTTTGCAAACTCATGTGTTGGCTCCAACTCCCCTGTGCGTTCAAGGCTCTGCAGCAGCAGATTTCAATGCCCCTTCACCTGCCTCTGCCACAGCCCAGGGGCACACTGGTGGGTCTGGCTGGACACTGAGGGGTGGGCTGGGCTGGGCTCAGGGCCATGGCAGCCCCTGGTTCAGGAGCTGTTGGTGCTTTGGCGGTCCATGCAGCCTAATCTGTGATGCCAGCAGCAAGCCCACAGCCTCACAGACCCGTGCGAGGTGTTACAGAGGTGTGTGCCCGTAGCAGCCCGGATCCTTGGCAGCACTAAACTCCAGTGTGTGGAAAACAGGGTTGTTACACTGCCTTGAGGGTCTCATGGCCTTAAAAAGGTGCACCCCCATGAGCTGCTCATCACTGTGCCTCAGCCACAAGCACGGAGGGACACGGGGATGGCCTGTGTGTGCTGCGTGGCTCTTGTTGGGGGTGACTTGTCAGTCCCTGCTGCCACCAGCCTGCTCGTTTCCAGAGCAACTGGTGCTGCTGTTTATTAGGCCAGTCCTCTGAGCGCCCTGCCACAAGCCTTTGCCTTTCTGCCATCCTTCCTGCCACAAGGCTCCGCTGGCTGCAGTCCCTCATCCTGCTCTTCCCCCAGATGCGTGTGAGTAGCTGTGCCCAGGGGAAGGGAGAACCTCTCTGTCTCACCAGTAAGCTTTAGCTCAAAGCAGCCAAGTCAAGGTTGTGGCTAGTTGGTGTCCTTTAACATAGCATGCAGTACAACTGGAGCAAGGCTCCCCCTGAAACCCTGCCTGTGGAGGTGGTGTATCCTGTCTCCACGTCTCAGGGCGGGTGGCAGAGGCTACAGAGCAGAGCTTGGGCAGTGAGGGGAACTGATGTCTTATGGGAGGGTGGTGAGTCAGAGCAGGAAACCAAAGAAACAGATGGGTGAGAACTAAGCACTCCGTACGTGGCTCAGGGGAGCAAGGTATCAGGAGGAGTGGGGAAGGGCAGTGTGGTCTCTTGTCAGTCTGTTTCCTGAAACCCGTCTGACTGGCAAAGCTTTATTCCCCTCATTGTGCACTGTTTGCTGCACAGGCTTTCCAAACCTGCTCCTGCTTGGGGAGCAATGGCAGCCAGTGCACTTCTGTCCATCCTCTTGTTGAAGAGGACTTGTCATGACTGGTAGTGTGTGGATTCAGGCATCAGTGCCATGGGATTGTTTCGAAGTAGAGAAACCTTGTCAGAGTTTGGTATTTGTCCTGTGGTAACTGTTAAAGGTAGAAGGGAGGTGGTGGTGGTGAGAGGACATTATGGTGGCGGTATTGGTGCTCCTGGTATTGCCATGGTGGGACAGCAGTGGGTGTGCAAGCCCTCCATCAAATACGCAGGGCTGGTTTCTTCCTCCAGCACCCAGTGGGGGAACCCAGGCTGCAGGGCTGAGCACCCCATCACTCCGAGAGCCATCGACCACTCTGACCATGGCTAACTGCTCCACTGGTTTCTATAAACTCTGCAGCAAATATTTAGGAATGCCAAACATATCTGCAGCAGCTGGGATTCCTGTTCACAAACTATTTATGAATCAGTGTTTAAATTCACAGGGTACTCTGCTTTCAATAAATTATTTGAGCCCTTCCAGTTGTGGTCTGGGAGCTGCTCTGTTTTGCTTCCAAACTACAGCATGTAACCTTTCCCTTGTTTTGAGACCCAGGGGGCACCAGAGTGACCCAGGGAGACAGAGTGGTGTGAGCCACGGAATCAGGGCTCAGTCCTTCCTCCAGGTTTTTTGGCCATGCCAGCGCTTCATGGGGTCATGGCACGGGGTTTTGGGGTAGCCAGTGGGTCTCCTTCTTGCAGCCACTGTGCAGCCAGGCTGATGCCAGGAACCAGGGGCATTGAATGCCCAGCTAGGAAGGTGAATGGTATCGTAGGACTCAGAGATGGGGTCCTTACCTCAGACACAGCTGACTGACTGCCCAAGAGGGTCTGCCAAGGGGAAAATGACTTTAGGTTCCCCCTGTCACTGCCTTCTTTGCTCGGCACCTACTGCTAGCTGGTATGGGGGGCAGGATCCACCTCCTTTCGCTTCCTTCCTACCTCCCCATGCTGTGACAAGCCTTGACATTCTGCCTTCTGGAGAAACTTAACCCAAATCCTCTCCAGCTTGGAGAGCATCTCTTGCCCACAACCCACAGTAGCCACTGGGGGCCTCAGCATGCAGTAACAACCCACAGTAGATTCAGACAAGCTGCTTGAATGCTACCCCTTCATGCCCCTTCTGCCGCAAGCAGCAGAGTTAAAACCACCACTGTGATAAAACCCCTTTGTGCCCCTTTTTGGCTTCCAGGAGAGGTGTTCCATGAGGTAAAACAGCACCAGGAGGTGAGACAGAGCAGCACCTGCAAAAGCTGATGTCTCTGAGTTAGGGCAGCCCTCAGTTCCGATGCCTGAGCTGAGCAGGGGGTGGCCATGGCCAAAGGCTGTCCCAGTGAATGCTCTGCTCTGTCGGGTTTATCTGCTCTTAAAGGGGGAGCTTAGCTCCCCAGGGCTCTGGCACTTCCTCCACCTGAAGCTGCTGCTTAGTGCCCAGAGCTGGCAACCCTCTCCCCAGCCCCAGGGTCAAAGTCTTCCATCCCTGATCCCTTTTCTTATGAAAGAAAACGTTTTAACAGAGAATTATGTCCTGTTGCCCTCTGCAAGGCCACTGGTGCTGCCAGGCAGGAGGGAAGCATGGGCAGGGCCACTGACCACCCTCCTTGTTTTTGATTGCCCACAGGCAGAGACCTCTCCGTGGACATCACCGCTGCTGCTGAACGCTCCCTTTCTGAAGGGGACACCTTGCAGCTAAATTGTGTGGTGGGAGTCCCCGAGAGCGGCAGCAGGCACTTTCAAGTGATTTGGCTCCTCAATGGGATGGAAGTGGCCAGGATTGACCCCCATGGGGTGTTTACTTGGGAGGCAGAATATGAGGAGAGAGCCAAGCTGGGGCAGCTCCGAGCATTCAAGCCAAGCAACACAGTTTATGTCCTCACCATCTCTGAGGTGGGGCTGAAGGACAAGGGTACATATCAGTGCTCTGTGTCAGAAATGAAGACTCCTGGAGACTTACACAGCATCCAGACCAATGTATCATCAGGAATACAAGTCAACGTGAAGCCAGTAGGTTAGTAAATGTTAATAGCTGCTCTTCTGGGTAAAGTCTGCAGGATCCTTGAGTGGGGAATGCTTTAGGTCTGGCCGCATCCTGACAGGGGCAGCAAGAGTGCAAATATGCCATAGCTTTTGATAGATAATGGGAAAAGCATTTGCTTTAGCAAACATTAGCAAGACAGACCCGCTGGCTGTTAACAAAGTGTAAACCTTTAGTCTAATCTCTTTGCAGTAAGTTTTGGGGCAAATAGGTAGAATTCTGAGGAGCCTGGGTCCTCCTGTGTCTTTGCTACCAAAAACTGTGAGCAACATCTGCTGCTACTCCTGAGAATCAACAGAAAACCGAACAGAACAGATACATCTGAGGAGGGTGATCATTGCCATTTCCATCAGGGTACTCTTCCTGTTTTGGATGGATGATTTGTGAGAAACCACTCTAAGAAAAGTGTGTGGGAGGCTCTCAGTTTCCTTGTCATAGCTAGATAATGGTTGCTCTGATGCAGCAGGAGCTGCCTGCTGGGACTCTGTTTCTTAACTAATTCTTTATGTATCCATGAACCAAGAAAGACACTAAACAGAGAAAAAAAAATCCACAACCACAAAGCCTTCTCCAAATTTATAGGGAAAGGCTTGTTGAAAATTTCAGGCAATTCCCCATCTCCTTTCCTTTTCTAACATCAAGTTTTGTCTAGTCTTTCCATCTAAAGCTACGCTATCTCTGGCTTTCCCTACGGAGCACAACATCCCAAGGTGATAACTGTTGTTTTCAGAGAGCCACCTGCGCCTGTCCGTGTCCACCAGCACCCCACGGGTCACGGCAGGAGACCCCCTGATCCTCCAGTGTCAGGTGCACGGAGCCACCGGCCCCGTGTCCCTGCGGTGGTGGCACCTGCCACCGCAGCCCCCGGGGCGCAGGGTGCTGGTGGCCACCATGGAACAGGATGGCACCCTGGGCCTGGGCAGCACCTACCAGGATGGAGAGACTCGGGGGAGCCTTCGGCTGGAGAAGGAGAGCTCTGGCACTTTCACCCTGGTGATCCCCAGCACCCTGGGCGAGGATGATGGTGGGCAGTACAGGTGTGAAGCAACACAGTGGTCCCGAGGCCGGAACTGGACAGGGAAGGGGGAGGCAGCGGTGACGGTCAGCTCCATGGGTAAGTTCAGCCACACCTATTTCTGGGTGGAGGCAGTGCTGTAGGAGCGGGTGGATGCATCTCAGTCGGACACAGGCCTGCTGTGCACTGAGCTCTGCTGCCGCAGGGTGACTTAGGGCTGACCACTTGGCCCTGCAGCACTTCAGTTCCCCCATTTCTACCAGAAATTGGTTGCTAGAGTCCTCCATGGTGTGTTTTGGGAGACATCAGTGGGAGACAACAGCTAAAATGCTCGGAGACCTGAAGGGCAGTATCTTGCTCAGCAGGCCTGTCTCTTAAGATGGAAAACAAAATATCTGTTCTAGCGGCATAATTACTTGCAGCAATTAAATTCAACAAAGCTACTCGCTGAGTTGTCTGGCGGTATTTATCAGAGCTACACCCCTGGTGCTGGCTTCTGATTGCTTCTCCTGCCCTCTTCTCTGAGTGTGGAGCCGCTAATCTCCACAGTGTGCAGTGACCTTATCCTTCCTTCTTGGGTGCCTTTATGGAGAGGCCGCTTTTGGCTGTGATTTAGGGTGGTTTTCCTTTCTTGTTGCTGGGCTGGGTGCCTGAGACCACCAGTCAGGCCACAGGAATTGTTAAGCTTTTGTGGAGGAAAGCAGCAAACAGGACACCGGCGTCAGCAGAGGGTCCCTGGCTCCTCTGGTGTGGGACTGGGGACCCTGGAAAAGAGGGTACTCAGAGTTTTCTGGGAAATTGGGCTGAGAAATTGGGAGATAGGACAGGGCCAGGGGCTGCATGGGGTTGGCAGAGCACAGTGCAGCTAAGTGGAGAGTGGCACTGGCAGAGGAGCAGCAGCACTGCTGATGCCATGGCCCTGCAGTGCCCGGGGCTGTGTGGGAAGGGTGGCAGTGGGGTGGCACAGGGCAGGACTCCTGTCCCTATGCCAAGGCCTCTCTCCTCCCGAGCAGGTCTTGGTCTGCACGCCACACTGAGAAGCCGAATCCCCACTGTCAGATACGGGCAGAGTTTTGAGCTCTTCTGCCAAGTGAACGCCAACTACAGCCTGGAAGAGGTGCCAGCGTCGGTGCGGTGGCTTTTCCAGCCCAGCCTGCCCACGAGTCTCTTACAAGAGCTGGTCCGGGTCTTTCCCAGTGGCACTGTGGTCTGGGGGACAGCACAGCCACACTTCCAGGGGAAAGCCCAGCTGACGAAGGCTGGCACCTCCTTCAGGCTGCGCATCCACAGTGCCTTGCCTGCCGATGAGGGGACATATCAGTGTGAGGTGGAGGTCTGGAGGAGGAACATCCTGCCCCTGGGGCAGCCAGCGGCCAACACCAGCTCCAATGCCGTGGAGATAAAAGTGGTGCTTCCAGGTAAGCAGAGCCTTCAGCAGAGGTCTCTCCAGCAACTTTAAATCCATCAAACGTGACCTGGGGCAACCAGAGCCACTGATGTCCGGGGTGTCCCCAGCAGGGTCGCCTCCCAGGGCTGCAAGGAGATGGTGCTGTCTGTTCTGGTGCTTCCTCAGCCCCTGACAAAACCTTGGAGGCAAATGGCAGTGTCTCTTTGGTGCTGGCAAGTGGCAGTATTTGTTTGCAGATTATACCAAGCATACAGGGATCAGCCTTGCCACTAGGATTTTAAGCCCGGTTTCTGGAAAGAAGCAGTGCCCACCAAGAAGCCCAGCTGCATGTTTGGGGTGCAAGGTACACCCCATGGTGTGGGCTTCTGGGAGGCAGTGGAGAGAGACCAGCCCCCTGGAGCTGATGCTGGGATATGTCTGTGTTCCCTGACCAGAATATTCAAGGTATGCTGAGAAAGCAACCGGGCCTCTCTGCTGGGCTGGGAGCCAGCACTGAGCCTCAGGGTGCCAGGGTCTCTGTGGGAAGGTATCTCCTGCTGGGCACAGCTGCAGCCAGGGCCCTGCCCACGGTTCCCTTTTATGGCCACCCCTGCAGGCAGGGTCTGTGCTGACATCCCTCCTGCCAGCATCCCGCTGGGAGCCTGCCTCATCCTCTTATGGAAGAGAGATGTTGCAAACAGACCACAGCCCCCCAGCCACCCTGCTCACAGCTGGGGCTGCCACAGGGACTGCAGGGTTTGTCCTGGCCAAAGCCTCTGAGCCTCTGGAGGCAGGCGTGAGAATATGGGCTGTTTTTGTTGGTTTTTTTTTTTACCTCGTGTCTGCTCTGCCAGCAAAGGAGAGTTCTTGCCCTTTTTTATTTTCACGCATTAAGTGTTCCTTCCTCTAAAATCCTTAGATTTTCAGAATCACAACCCAGTGAGCTGAAATTATGCATTTTTCATGTTTTTTTAAGTGATGGGTTTGCTGACGTAAGCTAATACATTTCCTTCCCTGTCTGGGCTCTTTTCTCTGGGGCTCTCTCCTGTTCCACTGTTACTCATTCCTGACCCCTGTGGAACTGACAGCTGGGATGCTCTGTTGAACACTGGAGCTACAACCAGCTGGGGCAGGGTGGCACTGAGGCGAGGGGTGACAATAATCAGCATCTTTGAGCACACCTCTTTAGGGTAAATGGCATTAAGATGAGCAGGTGTAATTGCAGAGCACCTACACAGAGGAGATGGTAGCAGCATGAGACTACAACATTTGGCTCCAAAAGCATTGCAGCTGTTGCTGGAGACTGCGGCGCTGCAAAGATGGTGGGAACTGGGAGAAGGTGATGCACAGTGGGAGGTTCCTGCTGGCTCTAGTGCCACCACCCTCGTAAAGGCAGCACGAGGCAGTGAAGGATATTTGGGAAGATAGGGAAGTCTGGGGAGGAAGCCAGCTCAGGCAGCAATAGGGTTGAGGCGAAGCCGCAGAAAATGAAGCTGCAAATCATGAAAACCACCAGCCTGCTTCTCCTCATATAAAACCTTTCAGCTGGAGCCTGCTGAGATACTAGAGTTCTTGACTTTTTGCTTCAGCACTTTGTTCACTACTTGATGTCAGTCGGTGCTTTAGGAGTTCCCATGTTGCTGTGGTCTACAGACCATCTTCAGACGGGATGACATCCATGAAAGATTTTAACAGGCAGGGAAGGAGGACAGTATCCATTTTCAGTATATTAGGTGGGATCTCGTAATTAGTGCTCCATGAGCCTGCCAGTGCAGCTGCTTCCCCCACTCTGGTGTGAGCTGCAGGGGCTTTTTCACCTCATGTCCCTCAGGCCAGCAGCTCACATGAGCTGTGCCCTTCTGCCTGCTCCACTGCTCCTGGGCCAGGCAGAGAGCCAAGCATCAGCAGGCAAGGTTCACAGAGAGACAGGCAGTGAGATGCTTGGCTTGGTTAATTAAATCGAAAATGAAAGGGAAAACAGCACCATGGCTTTATGTGGGAAAGGAATAGGCAGGCAGCTGCTCTGCCCTTTTGGTAATTGATCTTTGGCAGTAGAGAGAGGGGAGACCTGGAGCTAAAACAAAGGGGCTTTGCAGCAAGTGCTCAGCTTCCTCTTGAGGTGATCTCTGAGAGTGTAACAGCAATTTTCCTCATCAAAATCAAGCACTCAAGGCAGTGGTTCCTGTGCCTGCTTTCTGAGCTCTAGTAGGTTTTCCTTCTCTGGAACATTTTCTGTCCCAGTGGATGCCATACTCTAGCAAGATCCTACCTGCCCCCTCAGCCCCTGGCAGTTCACTGCCTGTTTTAGTAATGAGCAGATGAAGTTAGGAATTAAGTGGGGTTTTTTTCCAGTGTGATCACTGTACCTGTCACAGAAACACAGGATGGTGGAGATTGGCAGGGACCTCTGGAGGGCACCTGGTCCAGCTCCCTGTGCAAGCAGGGCCACCTAGAACAGGTTGCTCAGGACTATCTCCATATGGCTTTTGAGTATCTCCAGTGTTCCCCTCTCAAGATTTGTGCTTCCACAGAGCTGGCTCTGGGATCAAGTCCTGAAGTTTAAGACATCAACATGCATCTAGTTCCCAGGTGTGCTCAAGTCTGTGTGGTTTTCATGGTAGATCTGATGAATTTGAACAGTGTCCTAATTAGGGTGACTGCTGTCCTCTCTCTTCTGCTTTTTGCCCACACCTGTTTCTTCAAAGCAGCAAATGCCCACTGTGAAATGCAGGACCGCACTTTGATCCCTTGGGAGCATCCACCTCCCAGACATCCCGGCGAGTGTTGCTGTGGAAATCCTCCCTAAAGTGAGGCAATAAGTGGATACTGGGACTTGTGCAAGTGCCTCTGTGGAGGAAACCGCCAAACTTTTGGTGAAACTATGTTTGTCTGCGAAGAGAAGGGAGAGTAATGGGGTACAAAGAGAAAAGAATAAGTGGGGAGGTTTTGTTGGCAGATTTCACATAGAGGCAGAAGGCTCTACAGGGATGTAAAGACATATCAGTTGGATATTTTGCTTTGACCAGTCTCAAGAGAGGCAGTGAAGGCCTCTGAAGTGGATTGTTTGAGTTTTGAGAAGAAATGCTTGAAGGAAGGGGAAATGTGCAAGCTTTCTCCTGCAGTGTCCCTCTTCCCCCTCAGCTCCTGTGGGAGAAGCTGCAGCTCCCTCCTGTCCCAAAGCCCTCTCCACAACCTGCTGCCAGCACATCCCTTGGGAGAGGGCTGTGAAGGAGGGCGCCCTGTTGAGCCTGTGGCCAAGGGCAGGGGTCTGAGACGTTCTGAGAGACCATCCCAGTGTGTCTTCTGCTGCCTGTCCCCAAACCAGCACCCAGGGGCTGACCCTTAAGGGAGCTCGGCTGTCCCCAGCCTCTGTGGCAGAGGGTGTCCTGCTGCTCAGCTCATATGCAAGGAAAAATGCTAAGAATGGAAACTCAGCCTGCAGTCCTTTAAAACCCTGATGGTGTCTCCTGCTGAGTAATTTCTCCCTACCCAAGGGTGGGATACCTGTGCGTATTCCTTCCCCTGACTGCTGACTCCATCTGACAGAGGTGGAGTCTCAGCATGGAGGGGAGGGTGGAGGGGAAATGCAGGTGGTTGGAGGATGTAAAGAGATATATTTGCAGCCTTTTCACTGCTGGAGGAGAGGTTCCAGCAAGAGGTGATGCGCCATGGGAACAGGTTTCCTCAAAGCAGGAGCAGCACAGACACATCAGGGTCAGCAGTGCCCGCTGCTGAGGGCAGAGCTGCAGGCAGCACCATCCCTCTCGCTCTCCTCAACTGCACAGCACTGAGCAATCACTGGGTGTGATCACAGAGGGTGTGCAGGACTCTGTCGTGTGGTTTTGGATTAATAACCACCGCAAACACCTGAGATGGCAACTGTTAGTGAAAGCCACAGAGGGTCTGTAGTATCTGCAATAAAAGACACTTGTTCACAGGCTCCAAAGCTGTGGGCTGGTTTTGTCACGTATGTGTGAACCTGCTGATGGAAGCAGTGGTAGACAGACACATATGCTTCAGACAGAGGGTTTGCCTCCAAGCTCCAACACAATGGCTGCCTCCATTCCCCATTCCTGCTCCGTGGTCTACAAGGCACCTCCTCTGCTGCTCTCCTGCCCAGTAACACCCAGCTGTGACTCCCTACTATTGTTCAAGCAAGACTGTGTGGTTTTGCTCTTTCCCTCCTTCCCCCACCCTCTACTCCAGCATCCTCTAATGAGTCTTTGTCACCTGTGCACCCTCTTCCTTACTCCTCTTTCAATGTGTTTCTTTCAGGACAGCTTTATTCCTCTCCTTGTCAGTATCTCTGTACTGGCAGCTGCAACCTGGCATGATTGTTTTGTTTCTCCATTTTAGAAAGCAAGCTCCAGGTTGCTACGAAAGACAGCTCTGTGGAACTTGCCAGTGGTAACGCAGCCATTGAGTGCAGGATTGTGTCTGCCCAGAATAATTCACAGTTTGCTGTTACCTGGTACTTCCTGCCTTCTCTGGCAAATACAACGCCCCTGCAAATCGTCAGGGCCAGCTACAACAGCATACTGGAATACGGGTCTGAATTCAGCTCTCCTGCACAAAAGTCCCGGTTCCTGAGCCAGAGGGTGTCCAGCAACACATTCCAGCTGCAGATTCTGTCTGCAGACCCCAGGGACCAGGGCAGGTACTACTGTGTGGTAGAGGAATGGCTCTGGCTGGTGGATGGCTGGTACAAGCTCGGAGAGGGAACATCGGGAAGGACCACGCTGAAGTTCACACTCCCAGGTGAGCAGGTGTTATCCCTTGTATAGGTGCTGCTGAAGAAGGTTGGATCAGCTTATGACAGGCCCCTGCCAGGCCTCTCCTAAGCTTGGCAGGGCTTAGGAAAAGCAGCAGCTCCTGTGGTGGATCTGAGGCTTAAGGATGCAGGAGTTGTCAGTGCCTCTCAAAGGGAAATGGGGAATTAGGAAGATTTACCACATCCTCCCAAACCAACCGAGCTGCTATTTTTGCTACTGGCAGATGTAGTCGAATGCTGCATAACAAAGTGAATTGTGGCCTTTTTCTTTTCCCTCCAACACCTGGTGCACTTGGGTGGTTGTACAATGCTGTGAATAGAGAAGCTGCCCTTACCTGGTGCTCCTGAGCAGCCTGAAGAAAAACACTTGGTTTTCCTTACCCAGCAGCACATTGCTGCTAAGAAACAAGACTGGAGGTTCAGCTGCTCTCACCTTAATCACCGCACCTCTGGGATGCGTGGCGGGTCTCCCTGGCTCAGTTCTTCCCTCTCTCAGCCTCACTCCAGCCCTAAATAAAGTGGATCAGAGAATTCCACCTTCCTAAACAGCTTTTAGTCCAAAGGATGCCTTTATCACTTATTTGGAGGGGGTAGGAAGTATTACTGCACGGGGATGATGAGGAAGGTGGGGACAGGACGCCCCAGGGAGAATGAGTCACAGGAGCAAGGGGTCTGTGGGTGTCCATCAGAGGCTCCTGCATGAGGCCATGCCAACCCCTCGCACTTTGCTCCAGGAGGTTCCTATCACCCTGTGGGTGCGGGCAGAAATGTTTTCACAGCACTGCCACGCCGCAACAACTATTTTTTCCTTGCCCTCTCCCCGCCAGAGCGCGAGCCGCTGATGGAGAAAACCAACCGCAGCATCTCTGCCAGGGAGGGCGAGGAGGTGACGCTGCCCTGCCGGCTGCGGGGTGCCCTCCTGCCTGGCACACGCCTCTCGGCCTCCTGGTTCCAGGTGAAGAGCGGCGGCCCTGAGAGCATCCTGCTGACCCTGCAGCGCGACGGCACCGTGGCGTACCCCCAGGAGCACCTGGCGGCCAGGCTCTACCTCCGCCGCCCCTCCGCCGGCGACTTCAGCCTGACGCTGAGCGGCGTGCAGAGCGGAGATGCCGGGGCGTATTACTGCCAGGTGGAGAAATGGCAGCAGCAGGGCGAGGGGCAGGAGTGGGCTCTGCGAGCCTCGGCACGCTCGGGGTACACCCAGCTCACCACCACCCCGCCAGGTAACGCTGCTGGGTGCCAGCGGCTGGTCACCCTACATGGCTCCCCTGCCCACAGCCACGCTGGGGCCGCAACCTAAGTGGGTTTTCTGGGGGGGGAAATTCTTGGTGTGACTTCTCTGGCAAGTCTGTCTGGCCTGAGGTCTCTAAAAACAGCCTCTGTTCGCTTTGGGGTGAGCGGGGGTGCATGCCGGGTGCAAAGGTAGGACTGGATTCTGCATGCAGAAGTTTAAGTAAATAAAAGCAAAGGTTTCAGTCAGGTGCACGCAGCGTTCTTAGGAAGGTAATAGACAGGAGTTGTTGCTGCTTTGGGAAAATAGGAGGCTCAGATGACCCACGTGGAGGAAAAAATATAAACTGTGAAATCAATCATAATGCACCCAGCTGAGAGGATCTTGCACTTGTACTTGCCTTCAGCTTTGGAGCTGCCATGCCTGAAGCCAGCCTGGGTGCCTACATGAATTATGGCTTCTGCAGCAATTCCCAGTGCTGACCAGCGTGGAAAGAGTGACCCTGCAGAGCCCTCCCCTGTGCCTCCTACTCCCACAGCCAGGCACAGGGCCTGCTGTCATGACTCTGTACCTACAGCAGAGCTAATCTGGATTTAACTGCACAGAGATGGACTGACAGCACTTCATCCCCTCTGCTGTTGTGTTACTGCTGTCTCTCTAGCACTCAAGATTTCTCCTTCATCAGCTCCCTCTATCTCTTGCTACCTATTACTGGTGGAGTAACCATTGTTAAAATTGCTCAGTAACTCCTAGTAAATCTCCTCCAGTTTTTGAAAAGTGCTTTTGCCAAGAGGTGTTCATGGTTTTCATAAAAGGAAAAAGATTAGCTGGGTGGTTTTTCTTGCTCCCTCTCCTTTTAATTTTTTTTTTTTTTTTTTGAGGGGTTGTCCATGTGTGTGCATGTGTGTTCCTCCAGTGGTGCAGGTATCTTTGAAGTACCCAGCAGCCTCCACCTCAGCTGGGGAGCTATTCTGCAGGAGCTGCCAGGGATAAGGATGGTGCTCACAGCTGCCTGCAGCTCAGTGGGGATGAAATAGGACAGCAGATCAGGAGTAACAAGGAGGGGCAGGTGTCTGAAGGGGACAGGGACCTCTTGATCTGGTTTCCTTTGCTTTCCTCTTATCCCATCTTGCTCAGTGGTGCAGCCTTTGACAGACTTCTGCCTCATCCCACTGTCACTGGTGTCAGGCAGGGTGTATTACTTTTCCTTACTGAGCCCAGTCTGGAATGGGTTAGCAGAAGAACTGGGCTGTTTCTGTTGGGATGTTTCAGACGAACAAGCTAGGGCCTTGTCTGACCTCCCCAGACAAGAAATTGAGGCAAATTACCTGGTTTCTCTCCCCCTTCTCCTCAGGTAGCCTGTATGAATTCTTAAAAATTGGTAGCTTTGAAGATTGAGGGAAAAGTGTTAAGAAAATAGAAGTTAGAGAAACAGTAGGAGAGAGAAACTCAAACTAGCTTGGGGTCTCACTTTTTTCTTTCTTCTTTCCTTCAGAGTCAACTGTTTTGTCTAGGATCTGCTCATCCCCACCACTGCTGAACTTCATCTTATACTTACCACTGGTTCTGATCCTTCTCCTGGCACTTAGTGTCTTCTGCTGGTACTGCAAATTCAGGAAAAGCAAGAAGGCCAACGTGACAGGATGGATGATGGAACTGGAAGAGAATGAAGAGGTCAAGAAAACTTAGCTGGTTTGTAGAGGCAGATGTAACTTGGAAGAGCAGAGCTGGACAGCTGAGGAGGACTGAGTACTTGCAGAGGGGCTTTTTATTGTTTTGTAGTAGCTCTTGGAATAAATCCTTGAAATTGCGTGTTTGCTTTCGACGGAATGAAGCAGCTTCGGAATTACTAAGCAAATAGGGTTTTCATAACAAGTGTTTCTGTCTTGTAGGTTAGGTACTCACCCATTTCCTACTCTGTTTGTTGTGGTACATTTGAGGTCCTTGCAGTATGCATCTCCCACTGTGGATGGAAGTGGTGTTATTCCTCTGCAGGAGTAAGGGGAAAAACAACTCTCTCTGCTCTGTGACAAAAAAGCACCACACTTCTACTGATTTTAGGTGTCTTGAGAAAATCTATGTGGTATCCAGGCTAAAAACCAGTGTTAGAACTGGAAGTGGAATATTGGTGTCCCATTTTAGTCACCGCCTTTGCCCACTCTTTGCTGGGGAAGCTCTAGGACACCACTGTTTTCACATTCTGAGAATGCCTGTGCCCAAAGAGCATCACCTGCAAAATTAAATGAGTCTTCATCAAAAAACCTGTCACAGGAGCATGAAGACTGAGCAAGGCTGGCTGGGCCTCAAGGAAGTCCAGAGCAGAGGAATCGCAGCCATCCACAAAAAAACAAATCCTGTTGACCCAGTAAAGGACTTGCATAGAGGCTTGGATCCCAGAAGGAAGATGTGGACATCAAACTATCTCAGAAATGAGTGTACAAAGTTTCCACCTCCTTCCTTTGCTTCTGCTGTAGGAGAAGACAGCATCCAGCCCCTGGTACCTGGGCTGTCTGTGGGTCAGGAAGCTGCACAACTGGGACCAGGTATTAGACACATCCAGGTTGTCCCATGTAATAAAAAAGCCATGCGTGCTCTTGTGGAGCAGCTCCTCTATACTCTGAAATCCAACTTGGGCTCACCTTTTCAAGGCTGAAGAGCTCTGCTACCTAAAGAGTGTCTGGCTGATGCGTGGAAGAAAAGAGATTTCTATCCAGTCCTGATAAGTCAAGGGATATTCCACCCCTAATTGTGCAAAATGGGATGCGGTCCCAGGGAGTTGTAAGGTCAGGTATCAGGGCAACACTCTAAGCATTGTTCTCAGACCAAAGTAGCTGTATAGAAACCACAGCAGACACTTAGAAACCTTCTTCCTATGACCACAGTGAGACTTGGAGACACCACAGCCCCTCTAGATCATCTGTTCTTTCACTTTCTTTGCCATTAGGAAAGCTGCCTGACTTTATCCTGAAGAACTGGCAGGTGCTTCAGTCCCTTGAAAATGCAGTTTTTGCACACATCTGAAGACCACTGCTCTTGTTTCCCTGTTCAGCCACCTCTGTCTGTGCTGGCTGGTTCCAGCTTGCTCAGTCTTTCCCTGCAGGATGTTTTCTGGACCCCGTGCAGCTTTTCCCTTTGCTGCCCTGACCCCAGCTGCCTCTCCCACAGTGTGAGCACTCAGAGCTGCACGTGGGGCTCTCTGCAGAGGTTTCCCCCCTGCCTTGTGGGTTATGTCCCATTTACACATCCCAGTAGGATGTTTGATTTTCTCTTTGCGTGTGACGGCGCGGCACTGTTTGTGCTTGGCTCGTGATCATCAGGCTCCTGCAGATTTGCTGTCTAGCAAGTTGTGTCTCTACTGTGTGTTTGGGCTGTTGGCTTTTCCTCCCTAACTAAAATGGAGCCCCATTTTCATGGGGGTGTTGAACAGCTTTCTGCACCAATTTGTGGAAGATCCTGCCGTCTGTCTTAGCCCTGTCTCAATTAAGCTTTAACTCATGGGCCAGGTTCCGTCTGTTTGACAGAGAAGCAGATGCTCCCAGGATATTAAACGCCTACAGGTTCCATGGAAAGTGGTAGGTGGATGAAGGAGAGGAGGCAGGAGAGTTGTCCCACTGAGGGAAGGCTGCAGTCTGAGTTGGCCACCTGGTGCCTGGCTTGTGTTCAGGGGATATGGAAAGGAGATGTAGGTGTGCTAGGGCATGGGAAAAGAAAGAAGGAACTGCTTTTGACTATCAACTGTTAACAATAAACGTATGCATGTAGCGTATCTGCTAATTTTGCGCTGTTTATCCAGGTTTTCATTTGGGTTGTTTCCTTAGTTTGCCTAAGAATGCCTTGGGAGCCTACTCCACAAACCTTGGTAAAATCAAGAATATATGATGCCTGCTGCTTATCCCTTCCCACAAGGTTTTCAGTCTTATTGCAAGGGAGATAGGTAGGTCTGCTTGGGTTTTATTCAAAACAAAACAAAAAAAGTAGTGGGTTGGGTTGTTTTTTTTTTTTTGCATTCTTTTTTAGTACTTTTAAGTACTTTGTCCTGGTATCTCCCTGGGGATTACAGTTAAAAATATGATGTTCAGTTTCCACTTCATTTTCAATATAATTTTGCCCTATTCGCATCACTTGGTGTCTCATACTTCCACAGCAGACTACTAATAGATGGCTTGACAACCCATTCTTTATGTGGCTTAGGATGAACCTCATCAAGAACATCTTTCTAGTCAAAAACCTGAATTATTTAGGTTGCTACTCATTACCAGAGTGCTGGGGACAGCCCCCACCCTGCTGTAGCAGCCACACGTGTGCGTCAGCCTCCAGAAGCTGTGTGAGCTCTCTAAGTGATTTGGGTTTGGTGCATCCCCCCAAATTGTGCTGTCCCTGTCGCTCAGCCACCTCAGCAGCCCGTGGCAGGTCTGTGGAGGCATCTTTTCTGCCATCTGATCTGCACACAAAAAGATGCTGACTGCTGCAACGTGAGATTTTTGTGCCTGGTGGACTGGGGAAAAAAGGTGGGCAGACCATCAACAGGGCACTTTCTTCGTCTGTGCCATTTTTGCACAGTTAAGCAGAGCCTCATGAAGTAGCAACTTTCTGTCCATACAGATGTAGAGGTTTTAATTTAAGTTCTAAGTGTACCTTGGGTCTTGAAGAAAGGGTCTGCAAGGAGAATGTGTGGTTTTGCAGTGGTGGGCTTTTTCCCCTATTTTTTCTTCTGGCTTTGCTGGGTCACTGCCAAACCTCTCAGCTAAATGTTTAAGATGTATTTTTTTCCATGAGTGAACTTAGAGTTGTAACTTACCACAGCAAAAGCTCCAAAACAGTTCTATTTTTAAAGAGAACAATTCTGTCAGCTGAGGTAAATGTATGAGAAGGAAGAGTGATGTGTGTGGTTGGTGGGATGGGGGAGATTTTGCTGCTGAGGCTCTTGACCACCTTCACCCACCCCCATCACCACTTTTTGTTCCAATTCAGCCTGTGATATAAATTAGAACAGCTGATAAAATATATATTTAGCTGTTATAAATTCCCCACCTGAAGGGGAGAAAACAGTGCAGCAGCACAGAAGTGCCCCTGCTGCACCCAGTCCCCCACACGCGCCCCTGCCCAGGGAATTAATATCCTGTGTGAGGGCAGCATGTGGCAGGGAGTTCCAGGGTCCTTTCACAGGTTTTAAAGCCGTTTAAAAGGGTTACATGACAATGCAGAGCTTGGTCCATGAGGAATTAATCTGCTGGGAAGTGACTGCATGGGGCTATAAAAACAGAAGTGCTGTGCTGTGTGTGGAAGGTTTTCATAGGAAGGTATGGAAAACTGGAAAATATAAGGCAAGGGGAGAGCAGCACAGCACTGCCTCCCAGGCAAGCCAGCACACCCCTGCAGCTTGGATGGATGATGTGAGGGTGGGATGGATAGGAATATAACCCCTGCGTCATGTATCCCTCCTGGAATGCTCCTAAGGCACTTACCTTTGTGCAAGAAAAAAGCCTGTGCCAGTGATTTATCCAACATGCAGTGGGACAAAGAATCATACCAGTGACTCATCTGCACTGAGGACCTTTTTTGGCAAGAGGGAGGGTGGGTGATGAGCTGGTTACCGGGCAGGAGTGGTGGGAAGTGGTTTGCAAGCAAGGAAGATAGTTTGTGGCTGATGGCTCAGGGTTTCCTGGCCTGCCCTGCTGCCCCGGAGCAGGGGCACAAGAGCAGCCTGCTGTCCTGGACTGCCAGGGAGAGGTTGCTGAGGAAGGTGGCCAAACTTCTGATAAATTATTCCAAACATATGACCTGGAGTTCTCCTGGCATGCCCACTCTCAAGCAGCATCTCTTCATGACTTCCTATTAACTCTGAGTCGGTTTTGAAATCTGACATTCACTTTTCCTCCTGGGATAAAATGTTTAAAAACTGGAAATAAAAGAAGCATTTTTTTATTATGTGCTTTGGTCTCACTTGATACCATTTTGCATTCCAGCTGGTTCCTGCAGCCCCTGCTTGTTTTGTGTGTCCTTTGGCCTTGGCCTTTGGCGCCTTAGACAAAGCAGAACCACTCATAGAACTCTGACCCTCCCTTAGCCATTAAGAAACTGCTGCATTGGATCTGCCTGCTGCTGGATTTTTTTGGTCCTTCTCAAGTCACCTGCTCCTCCTTCTTTTCTTCCAGCAGACAATATGGCATTACATAACTATTGTTCTAGTTGCAGTTGCACAGGGCAGGGAAGGAAGCAATGCTTTGCAGGGCAGAAGCAGTGCAGCTGTGAGGCTCGAGGTGGGAAGGATGGATGAGAGGTGGTAGGGTGGAATCTGGCTCAGTTTGCTGCCACAGCAGGCAGGAGGGACCAGCTCAGAGTCCTTTTAGCCAGCTGCACTCCGCAGAAAAGATGCTGGTTGTGGTGCTGACAAGGTTAATGCGTGTACCTGTGCTGTACCTGCTCCTTGTAGGGGTGAGAGGAACATTCATTTCTAGGGCTGCCGACCGAGTGTGAGAATTGACCTGCTGGGGGGAGAACACTGGTTTTATCATTATTTTAAGCATGAGGGAATTAATGGGTGAATGCTGGAAGCAGAATGGCATACCAGGAGGGGCTGCGACTCCTCCCAGCCCCCTCGCGGGATGCTAATAGGGAGGAGAGGTCCACTGTCCCATTTGAAAGAGAAGGGCCATGACCAATCGATGTTAAATGTGGCGGTAATGCCTCACGCGGTGGCCGCGGGATAAAAAGGCAGAGGCAGCCTGAACTGTAAAGACATTTCATTTCCCTGGTAATGAGGGAGACACACTGTGGCAATGAAACCGGGGAGAGAGAGACTGCGAGATGCTAATTTCTGTTCCTGCTGCCGCCGCTGCTTTGATCTGAAGCAAATGCCCGTTTTAAATTGCAAACGGATGCAAGTCAGATATCATCCAGCCAGTGGCTTACAGGCTTAATGAAGTGGGACGTACGCTGCTGCCTGGTAATGTTAGGAGAGGCAGGCAATTCAGAGAGGAATTACTGAAGGTCTAAAGAGACAGGGAGCAAGGACAGGGGGGATGTCACAGGCTAACTCTGTTTGGCACAGTGTCCCCAGCTTTCTGTCCTTGGGAAGATGTGCCTGTGGCCAAGCCCCCTCCAGCCCCTCTGCTGGGAGAGAAAGCCTGAGCAGGCTGTCCTGGTGTCACATGCCCGTGTTTTAGGGCACACATCCTGGGCAGGCAATGCAAGGTCATCCTGCTCTTTGGTCTCAGAGCATGGACATCAGTTTGGGGCGTCCTCCAGGTGAGGCAAAGGTATGGGAGGTTAGGTGGTGTTCATTTTGTGCTGTCATTTGGGCATTTAATTGAACTCGAGCAAGACAACCGACACAGATATTCTTGGACAGACCCAGAGGCTCCTGGGGATGGAGTCATTAATCCAGAAGCAGTGATGTGGGAGCCTGGTAGCTGATACTGGACAATGGCAACTTCTTGAGATTCTGTCAGGGAAACATCTGAATTGTCCTGAAGAATGAATGTCTAAGGGGATATTTATTATACTCTTCATCAACATGAGGCTTTGGGGTCCTAGGATGAGGCTGAAGTTTGTTGTATGCCTCCTGCGGGTATTTTCAGAGTTCTGGATGTCTCTGCAAGCTGCTGTGCTTGACCGGGCAGACATGAGAAATCTGAGGGACCTGCAGGGAGGATTGACCTCTGCACTAAACAAGGAAGAAATGGTCTGGCTATTGAAAAAGGCAGGCATGGCTCACAAATCTATTAGGTTCTTTGAAGGAGTCAGCATGTGAATGGGAAAAATCTTGTGGTTGTAGTCTGTGTGGAGCCAAAAGAGGCTCCACAATGTTCATCATTATTACAGAAACCAAGTAACGATAGGACATAACTGGCAGCTCCACGCAGGGCTAAGCTATTTGTTAAAAATACCCAGCAGAAAAGAAAGTAAATGGTTCTGACAGAAAAGGGAGGTCACCAGCGATGAGACCTGTGCTGCTCAATGAACGCAGAAATTGTGTGGAAAAGAGGATGATTGCTAAACAAATAAAGATAATATTTAGTTAATCAAGGCATTAGCAACAAGGGTGACTCTGATGAAATGCACAAGGTATTATGAGACTGAGTGGCTGGGTAAGGAAACGGGACATGACATTTGTGTAGGTGACTGTAAAGTTAGACATGGTGGCAAAAATTAACCAGTCTCAGCTTCAGGTATGAAATGATGGGGTCTGAGCTGATCACTGTCATTCAGAGGCAAGATCTTCATGTGAGATTAGCCAGGTGTATGTAACATCTGCAGGATGATCAGAGCAGCTAAGCAAAAAAAAGGAGTGAGTTATTAGGAAATAAAGACAAAAACATCATTTTGCTGCTGTGTACACCTGGGGAGCATTCACACCTTCCATGCAGGACTGTTCCTGCTCCCCCAGAAAGGACAGCACACCTAGCCAGGGCACAGGGACGGCTGGCAAGCAGTTGGGGTTTTTTCTTAAATATGCTTTTTAAAGCATTAGAATCCCCTTTCAGTACAGTAAATCATGCTAATCTGTAGGCCACTAGGCACAATGAAGCTTTTAGATTATCCACTATCCTTTCTTTTTCTATAGCATCTTCTTTTCAAGGACTTCACGCTATCACAATAAGATAGTTGAGAATTTTTTCTGCTTAACAGATGAGGGAACTTAGACATAGTGGTTTGCTGTGAAACAGGCAAAGAAATAGGAAATCTGCTTTTTTAGAATATCTCTAGAGAAAGAGACAAGAGAAAAGACTGACTCTAATAGTGAGAATCAAAGGGAAAAATCTCTCTGCTGGATCCAAAGTAAGTTTCCATAGAAACAGATTTTTCAGAGAATGAATTACTGCAGTATGAAATTAAGATTGTGGATCTAATTCTGCAAAATATTTAAGCATGTTCTTTGCTTATCCCTATTCAGCTCAAGATGCAAGCATGTGATTTCCATGGAGGCTTATGTGCTTTATTTGATGGAGGTAGAAATAAGGATAAGCTGCACTGAAGTGGGATCCAGTTTTTCTTCTGCTTCCTTGTCACTGACAAACTTGCAACTTATTTTTTATGACAACATGTGTTGCTTTGCTGCCAAAAGTGTAGGCCCCAGTACCTCAATTTGAGAGTTCAGCACAAAGTTCCATCAGACTCTTGCCACTGCTGGGGAGTGGAGTCAGCAGAGTTTTTACATTACTGGGTACTTTATTGTTTTTTTAATTAACTTTTTTTTTCCTATTTACATGCAGGTTTAATTTTAAATGGGATACTTATTCTGTAAATGAATGCCATGGTGATTATCAGATAATTAATTTGAGAAGTGATGGTATAAGAGGTTGAGATTTGCTCATAATCTGTCTTTTGTGCACCTCTATTTGTGGCCCATAGATATTTTAAAGACAGGATAGGTTCTTAATATTTTGCATGCTAATTACTTTTATTGTAAGTGTGTTCTGGTAAGTAATTTGGTTTAGTTTAAGCTATTTAAAACTGTTTTGTATTTCTTCCCCCCCCTCTCTATTGTGACTTTATTCTTAGCTGAATTAATAGGACAAATAAGGTTTGACTCAGAGTTTTATTTCCATTTACTGTACTTGGAATAAATTAAACTCTTGTGTAGCCAAGCTGCAGCTACTTTTCTTCATGCAAACTTTTCTGTGTTGTTACTCCCTATTTCACATCATCTTCCAGCTTTTTATTTGGGGAGATATTTGTAGAACCCCCCTCCAAGTATTTCCCAGCAGCACTACAGAGCCCAAAAAATGAACTTAAGCCTAGTGATAATAGTGTTTTGGGACTCTGAGTTGATGCAGACCAAATAATCCTCATGGAAACAGTATCTCAGGGTTTTTTTGTTCCCTTCTCTGAGCCCCCTTGTGTTTGTCCCAGCCAAAATAAACTCTCAAGGCATTTAAACAATCCATCTTCACATAATGTTCATGTCAATGCTCCACCTTTATGTGGAAGCTCTTGGCTTGCTTGGGTCCAGATGAACTATTTTCCCCCGCTTGCTGCCCACCAGGCTGTGGCTGCAGGGAGTTCTTGCCTGCCCTGGGGTGGTGATGGTCACTGATGGTGAACCTGGTGCTGGAGCCCAAATCCTTCATAGGGGCCCAGCAGCAGCAGCAGCTGAAACTGTCCCTTAGCACTCCTGAGCTTCAGTTTTCCCCTACAGCTGGAAAGTATTCTTTCTCAAAATTTCCTCTGACAGAGATGGAAGACACTTCATCTCCCAGAGACTCGGGAGTTCCTTGTGCCTGCTGAGAGCCACGCTCACTTTGCTGGCATCCTCCTCCTCCTCCTCCTCCCTCCTTTGAGACAGATTTTTTTGTTTAGTCAATGCCTGCCATGCTGGTAGCATCAAAAGGGCACATTAGTGGTGGCAGAAGTTGTGCCTCTCCTGTGGTGGTGCTTTTCAGCTCCAAGCTTTTCAAGGTGTGAGGGAAGGATGCTGTCAAAGGATATTAAATTCCTGCAGCAAAACCACTGAGGGGAGCCTAACGGACAGCTTTTCTTCTCAGATGATTTCAAATCCCTGAGGAGGCCATGACCTATGTCTGAGACCAAAATGTTGAACAGATTTGCATGGGAAAAGCAACTTTTGCCACCCTTTTGCTGCCTCCTCAGACCTCTGGCCCCACATGCCCAGCAGGGATGGGTACCCAGTGCAGAAGCCAACCCTGCCCACTCCCCAGCCAGGCTTGGCCAGGAGCCCCCTGCGAGGCATCCCAGGCCCATGACACAAATTGTGGAGCTGCACACACCTTCCTCTGTGCTTCAGACCTGAGCCAGGTGAGTACATCCCCACACAGACCAGCTTTGCTGGCCCCCAAGCCAGACACATTTCACCTTTCAACTTGCAAAGCCTGCAGTTTGCATACTCAGATGAAGCAAGGAGAATGGATAAAACCAACCTATTTTTAATCCACTGTGAGATCTCTTACTCTTGGCTATTTTTTTCATATTTGGTTCTGTTTTCTGCTAATGATCTGAAATTTAGCATCTATTTCTGCCTCAGATATTTTAATAACTGGTGTAGAGGAAGAAGATTAAGACTGTTGTTAGCAGTGAAGGCTGTGGGACATATGGATGCTGCAGACCTGTTAGTGACAGACAGAAAGTTGTTTGGAGGCAACAGGACAGATTGTCTGGGATTCCTGGCTTAGTCCCAATGAAAGGCTGATGAGGTAAGTAGTGCTGGGAAAATCCTGTCAGGGAAGGAAAAGAGCAGACTGGAGCTGAGAGATCACTGGACGTGCTGTACTGAATATGCAGTTTCTCTACAAAATTGAATTCACTTCTGGCACAAAAACGGGATTCGTATTTTTCTCCTTGGTGCACTTGCTTTGTTAGCAGGCTTGTAAGGCACTCTGAACTGTACAGCTTTTAGTAACAGATGAAGACCAAAAACTTGTTCTGAACCATTGAGGCACTTGGTTCAGGTTTGGATCAGACATTTCTGTCTCCATCCCATTTGCAGATGCCACAGTGTGGAATGAAGCATCCAGAACAACATCCCTAGGTCTGGTGCCTGTTGATATGATGGAGGTCAGAAGCTCCAGTGTAGAAATGTTCCTTGCTGAGCTGGACAGGAGCTGTTTCCAAATTCAGGCAGGGCATTTTGGGCAGTGGGAAAGTGTACACACACATATAGAGAAACCATTTGGTAACCACCAAAACCATCCCTCCAATCCTGGGAGCTGCCCTGTAGCTGCAGTCTGTGTTTTTCATGCTGGGTGTGTTTCACATTTCCCTGGTCCCTTTGGTCAATGGGTGATTTGTGCCACCTCCTCTACAATAAGTAGATTAGCTGTGATTTATTTGGGACAGGGTTGGGACTGGTGATTTGTGTGCTGCTGTGGGTGAAGGAGTTGTGTGATCTCATGCAAAGGGTGATTGCTGTGAAGTGCAAAGGCACAGATTACGATAAATGACACTCTGGATCCAAGAGCTGAATGGCGATGCCGGTGAAATCCTTCAAAATCCTTCAGGTGCCTCCTAAATACATCCTCTTCCACATCCTGCACCCTTCTGATTAGGGACAACAAAGTGGCAAGTTTTTCTCCCCTTTTATTCTCTGCTTTTTCAAGAGGAAGTGAGAAGAGAAGCAAAGAACTTCTGCAGAAGAAAAGAAGCAGAAAAGGGGTCTGCAAGCAGACACAATGCTTCTCCTGTCAAGGGCACGTGCTGTCTGGTCAAGGCACAGTCATGATTTCCTCTAGGAGGAGGCAGGGGAGGGAATTCCGGGAGGAATGGATGGAGGCCTGAGGTCCCTGAGTAGCAGGAGAAATGCCCTGGAGGGGGCCTGCACAGGGGTCAGGCGGTGCAAGGACCTGAAGGGAGGCTGGGGTCTGGAGATGGGACCAGTCTCAGAAGCACAGAACAGCCCAGGCTGGAAGAGACCCTGAAAGTTCATCTGGTTCAACATTTCATGGGAAAGAGAGAGTGCAGATGAGATTCTCTGGCACCCTGTCCAGTCACATCTTGAAAACTTCCAGTGATAAGGCTCCACCACATCCCTGGGGAAGTTGTTCCAGTGACTGATTGTTCTCACTGTAAAACATATATTTGTGATATCAAGGTTAAATCTCTCCTTCTGCAACTTGTACCCAACTTGTACCCTCTCCATGGGGCTCCCTGCGAAGAGAGAACCTCTGTCTAAATTGTAGCCACCCTTTAGGTCCTGGAAAACTGTGATGAGGTTTCCCCCTGAGCCTTCCCCAGGAAGAAAAGACCTAATTTCTTCAGTTTTTCCTCATACTGAAAGATCTCCAGCCCTTTGATCATCTTTGTGGCCCTCTTTTGGCCCCTTTCCACTCTACCAACATCTTTTTTTGTGTTGTGGGGACCACAAAAGGATACAGGATGACAGGTGTGATCTGACAAAGCCCTGAGGAGAGTGGGACAATCACATCTGTATTTCTGCTGGGAGCGTCCCTGTGGATGCAGCCCCTGGTCCAGTTTGCCTTTGTCACTGCAGTGATGCACTCCCAGCTCATGTTCAGCCTGTCCACTGGGACCCCCCGGCCCTCTGAGTCCCCCTGTGCAGCCAAAGTCAGGAGGACTCCGGGGAGCAGCTGGTTCCTGTGCAGGGTTTGTGTCACCTCGACATCCCCCTGCAGAGAGGGCAGCTGGCCACTGGCCATGGGCGGCAGGGCTTCTTTGCACGCTGAAGGTGGACAAAGCAATTGCGACATCGGTCAGGAAGATTTTGATGCAACAGGAACCCCAAGGCACCATGATGTGTCACCTCCCACCCCTGCAGAGAAGCAGCTTCTCCTTTCCCATGGGAAGTGGGGGGACAGGGGGAGGCCAACAACAACCACGCTCTGGCTTCTGCCTTGCAAATCTGCTGCCTGCTGCTGCAGGCCCTGTATTTACACATCTTCCAGGCAAGGCTCTGTCCAGCTGGCATGGGCATTTGGAAAGCATTTTCCTGATGCTTGTAAAATGCCATTTTTCTTTTCAAAATCCCCATCTTCACGGTCTCTGAGTGGCAGAGCTGACCCCTGGCATCCTGAATCTCCATATGGAACCATCACTTTCCTGCCTGCCTGGCTTTTTCCTAGATTTTCATGCATCATGTGAGCGAGCAGAACAAGAGCCTTCCTGTTTCCCTTGCTGCAACTCAGCACTCTGCCAGAGATGGCAAACCTGCAAGAGGCTTGACAACCCTTTGCCACAAATCCATATGAAAATCTGGCACCTGCATGAGCTGCAGACTCAGCTAGGTGAGCAACATCTGGCAATAGATAAATCTGGCTGGAAAGACAACATGGAAAATGAGAAGCGCTGTTGGGAACGTAGGCACATCCCACAGCGTCCAGCAGGCTGTGGTTGAACTGGGAGCTATCCTGCTCCTCTTCTGCAGACAGAGGGAAAGCAGAGTCTGTTGCACACCTGGCACCTGCTGGAAGCAATGCTTAGACTCTGCCGTGAGATTTTGGGGAATGCAAACTGTGCCATCCTCCCCTCAAATAGGTAGAATGGTGGGCAGGGAGGAGTGCCAGCCTTGCACCTGAAGTCCAATAACTGTTACCAGCTCAGTTGGCTCTTGAATCCCATCTTTTCCTTTGAAACAAAAGAGGATGAACCTCTGTTTTTGAATCTTGTTCAGGAGGAAGTGAAAAAGGGTGGCTTGGAGACCTGTGACAGTGGCCCCAGAGTCATGACCCACAGAGCAGTAAGGAGTGATCCAAGGAAGTGAGGGCCTTCTTGTGGTGTCTGGTAAAGAAATGGAGAGGAAGGCTGCAGTGAGATCTACAAGAAGCTCAAATTAAAACCATGGTTTGTTGCTTCAGGATGCTGAGAATCACCAAACCATGGCAGAACTAGAAGAAATCACCATCTGAAAGAATCAATGGGCTTTTGGTCTGGTGGTCAAAACCAACATTATTATCAGCAGGAACCTGACAGGCTGAGGGGGTTCATATCTGAAAATCAGTATTACCTCCAGCCTCATGAGCCATCACGAGAGTGAAGTATTTTGCTGGCCTTGGCCAGGGCTCTGTCTAGGCCTGGAAGAGCATCTTCTCAACCCAGAGCTCAGAGAAAGTGCCACTAGGTCAGGAGGGGCATAGTGTGAGGCACAGTCTGTGTCCTGCAGCGCAGCCCCTGGCTCTCACTGTGGCTGGGTTCACAGCACGCATGGTTACAGCTCAGCCAGGCAGAAGTCCTGTGTCCCCTGGGCTAATGTCCAACACCTCCTGCCCCTGGGCATGTCTGGGCACCACAGCACTGCTCGGCAGCTCGTCACCTGGCCGCTGGGCTGGCCAGCCTTGGCAGCCGGGTGTGCCAGGAGCTGGAGAGCAGCTAAGACTTGCACCCAGTGCCACTGACTGCCACCGCCACCAGCTGTCCCCTGTGGTGGGACTTGCAGCTGCCACCTGACAGACGGCTCAGCATTGTGGTTGTTTCCCCACCCTGTTACCGGGCCACGCGTCACATCTCTCTCAGTCACCTTTTCCTGAGAGCTCGCAGCTTTTGGGTCTTGGTTAGTCCTGCAAGGCCTCCAGAACGTTTTGGCTTTTCACCTGGATACCTCGTCTTAGGCCTTGATAATGTTGCAGTGATGGAGAAGTTAAGATGGAGTGCCTCCAGCCCTCCTCTTGGGGTGAACTACAGTGAGTAATTACCTTCCCCAGCTAAGAGCACATGGCTTTTCTGACTCTAACTTTCAGTCACTGAATCTTTTACTTTTCTTCATTGGATTCTTAGACTGCTCTGAAAGCACTTGCTCAAAGCATCACTCGGCTGGTTTTGGACAACTCAGACTAAGCTTTTCATGCTCTTCACTGGACAACATTTTTTCCCAGTCTTAGAAGATCAAAATGAGTTTAAGCATGCAGAAACCTAGAGGTGTAAAAGCATTGATTTCCCAAGTAACCCATACCAGGAAGTCTCCTTAAATATTTGAGGATTGAGTCACCTGTACTTAAAAGACAGCAATTAAGAAAACTAAATATGTTATTGGAGGGCTGAATAATTCCTTCACATCAGTATCCACTGTGAAGATGGCTCTGGGGATGCTTACTCAGATCTTGCACTTTTCTGCACCAAGAGCAAATAGCATCAGAGACTGAGACAGGAGGAGCTGGAACAACCAATAAGTATCATTAAGCTTCCAGGTCATGATGGTGTACAGCCAAGAGGTCTTGGGGAACATGAGGATGAAAGGGCCATATCTCAAAAAGAAATGTTTCTCTCATTGAAGAAAAAGAGCTCCGCAGACACTTAAAAGAAGTAGAAAGGAAAAAAAAAGCTGGAGAATGTTTTACTCTCATTTTTATCAGCTCTTGGGCTGATCTGGAGAATTACAGGCCTGTTGGACATGCATGCAAATGAATGCAATGCCTAGCAAATTAGGAGAATTGGCCATGAAGCTTACATGGGTAAGATTGCTCAGAGGTGCAACCTGCAGAGATTCTGCAAATAGAAACCACATTTCCTGCGTTCGTGTGAGTCTTTGAACAAACCATTGAACCAGCTGAAAAAGAAGAATCACCTGACATAACTTAGTTACCTTTTTTGGCAAGCTTTTTGCAAGTAGTCATTCGAGATGTGGCTTCAGACATCTGGCCAACATCAGAGGAAGTAGCTTGTCACTGTGGCTCTGACACTGGCCAGGACACGGGCGAGGAGGTGGTCAGTGCTGGTGTGGGATGAGATGAGGTGTCAGTGACATGCCTTTATCAGCCATGGCAACCTCTGGGGGCAGGGAGAAACATGCCAAAGCTGCAGTGAAACTCAAGAAGGTCACTCAAGAAAGAGGAGACAGGTAGGTGCAAGACCTGAAGGAGGAAGCAATGTATTCAAAGGGGTACCTATGCCCAGGATGGTGCCATAAAGAGGTACTGAGGGGGTGAAAGTTGTTGTCTCCTCAGCGTTGTGTGTTTATGTCCCTGATGCTGAAGATCTGGGTGTGTGGGACACCAGCAGGCTGGATGTGGGGACAAAACTGCTTTGCCAGACAATTTCAGGGGTCTGTGTTAGACCAGTCCCAGGGGAAATGCTGAAAAAAAATCCAGAATAGGAGACAACCCGAAAAAGCAGTATGTAGAGGGAAGAGAGTATCCCCTTCTTGGTAACATCTGAGTCGATAACCTCCAGGCATAGAGGACCGGGCTCTTGCTGAGCCACTGAAGCACATCTGATCAATAACTCAAAGTCCCGACTTGCACATTAGCAGAGTCAATTATCAGCTCTGCCCTCTGCTTCCTTGATTATTATTTCAGCATGTAGCAGCTGCTTCACAAGCGTTATGGCCCATCACGCTCTGAAGGGACTGAGTTAAATGCAGATTATTGACCGATGAGGCCATAAGAATGTACTGTAAAATATACAGTCATGTTTGCCCATAAATCCCCAGCGAGAGTGCTTTCCAAAGCAATTCCTCTTGTGGTGGGACTCTGGGTCACTGTCAAGGCCATGAAAAATGTTTTTTCCACCTTATTCCTGCCATCTCTGCTGTGGTGGTGTTGTTCTCTTTTGGCTTTACACCAGTATGTGAATGTGGGGTTCTCCCCACCTCGAGCTGCTCATTGGGACCCCTGGGCTTCTGCAGGGACACTTGGGGTATGGCTGACTTTACACATGGGCAAGGTGAACTGTATGTAAGGTTTCTGTTCTGGCCCCGGGTTTTCTGCTGCTCCCAAGTTTCCCAAGTTCCTTCAAACCCCTCAGTTTTGGCTGAGTTTGTGGGTTTATGATTTGCAGCAGACTGAATTCAGGCGAGCACAAGCAAGTTAAATCATGAGCTGTTCGAATATCAGGTGATGACAGCTTTCACTTCTCTGCCAGTCTGATATACCGCTGCCCATCAGCCACGTGCTTCACCAAGGCCAGAGGTGCCCTGCTTGTTTTGGTTTGCAGACCTCCTCAGCTTCAGCATACAAATCTATTTCAAGGCAAGGGATGAATGTCTGTGGTTGTGAACCGGGAGAAGCTGTGTGTCTATACAGAAAACCTCTCTCCAGTGAAGACCCTGGTAGCTGGGCCAGCAGTGATGAGGTGCTCGGCAGCTCAGAGGAACCTGAGAGGAGCCCGGGCTCATCCTGGGCAGTTTGATGGTCATGGCAAGCATAGCACACACTGATAGCTCACGTCCCTCCTCAGAGGCTGCAGAGAACATCACTCATTTTGACCAGTGCTCCCAGGCTGAGAGACCTGCTGGTTTACCCCAGGCAGTTAAGTTTTGTGCCCTTGAAGGTGGATCCCTGCTGCTGGCAGCCTACTGAGGCTTCCTTAGTGATATTAAGGATTTCTTGATCTGCTTCTCCCTGCCGTGTTCCCTTTCCAAGGACAGGAAAGGATTTCACATGCTTTGAGCTGAAGAGATGGCTAATTTGGAGCTTGACATGTTACAAAAGCTCTTAAGATAATTTTGACATGACTCTGGGATGGTTTTTGCCAGAGCTTTCTCAGGTGCAGCATTCCAGCCACTGTTCTGGCTGCAAGTATTTTAAAAACCCTTCACTGTTGGAGCCATTTAGATCCTCAGGCCTCATGAATTCCCAGGGAGGCCTGAACCCACCAGGATGGAGCCAGCAGGTGTAGGAGGATTCTGCTGGCCACAACTCCTGGAACCTGGCGCTGAGTCCCAGCTGCTGCAGCACCTTCATGTCACACAAATAAAAACACTGCAAGAAGCAAGGGAACACAGGGAGCTCCCTGTTATGGCAGGCTTGTCCCAGCAAGCCTGAGCACAGCAGCACACAACATATAGGATCACACCACGTCTTTGAGTGCTGTGAACTCCCTGGTGTTTATATTCTTTAGCTCACTTTTCATCCCATTTTGCATTCCTGTTTGTCTGTTAACATACAAGCTTGCCTTCAGCTGTGTCGTGCACATTTACTTTTCACTGCCAGGGTAAATCTCTCATACCAGCCCTGCACCAACATCTCTCCTTGTCCCCTCTGCTTCTCTTCCACACCCTGCATACACATGAAACACTTTTGTTTAACTATCAGCCTGGAAAAAGAGGTTTCCTGGTGGTAGAGTTGTCTCCTTATCAAGGATATCATTGCAGCAGGGTTGAACTCATCAAGGAGGGACAAAAACTTTTGAAGATTGTCCAGGAAAGGACCACTGTGAAGTGACCTGTCCCTTCAAAGGCCTGAGGTGCAGAGAAAAGCCAACAAGCTACTGAATTTTTTTTCTTGCTTGTCATTGTCACAGACGTCTAGCCAGCTCAGAGTTTCATAATTGCCTCATGTAACCCATCTGGAGATCCAGACAATACTCCAGCACGTTATATATGCACTAATGTTCACTGCTGCCTTTTCCTGCTCTAGAAATGTCAGGCTACATGTGATAAGAGCCCTGTGGTGTGATACAAAACCTCGACACAAACTGCAAGCAACTGAAACCACGCTGCACCAGCACAAGCTGTTCATGCCACACTTCCAGTCTTGCAGCAGTGTTTAGAATGACTTTATCTCACTTCTTTTAAAACCTTCTATGTCCTCACAGTCAAAGACTTGTGCTAGACCTAGAGCTGTCTCCTGGTTAACGCTGATGGGGGCATGCCAGACCTACACCAGTTTATACAGTGATTTTCAGGCTGAGTCCTCTCACATCTCCAAAAATGTGTCTCATTGGTCACCTTGGATATATTCTTTGCCTTCAACCTGGGGCCACTACCTGAATACCAAGGCAAGGGTATGGAATTAGATATGGTTATACTGGCACTTTCAGAGGTGCAGGTTAGGCCCATATAACCCTAACTGTGCCCTTTGAAAGCTGAGGGATGTGAAAATGCTTCAGTTTTTGAAGAGGAGGAGGCTGTCAAGGAATACAAATGAGGTTTGCTAAGCCACACAGGCAGCAAACAGGGAGTTAGTTGTTCACCCAACCCTGCAGCACAGCCACTGTGAGACACTCACTGAAACTCCTACACTTCTCTGGAAGAAGCTCCAAGAGATAGCACATCTTCATGCAGCAGGTCCTAGACACCAGGCCCTCTGCCGCTTGGAGGCGGGCAGCCCCAGCAGGTTTGGGCAGGGTGAGAGGCATTGGAGGACAACAGGCTCAGGACTGGAGTACTCCAAGGGATGGGAAGTGTTCTCTCACACCCGTGGCTTTGGGAGGATGGTGGGGACAGAAACCCAGGAGTGGTTAATCCTATGTGCTCTTTCCCATGGCTACAGTGGGAGATCAGGCTAGACAGCCTATCAGTGTGCATAGGCATTTCCCAGCAATCTAATCCCAAGATTTAAAACCTTGAGAGAAATCTCCCTCTCTCCGAGCAAAACTGAGGATTTGGAAGCTGAGAGGTAATACAGACAGAGGGAATTATCAGGAGGTTAAATATGTGAAATCACACTGATGTCCTCAATTTTTCTGTTCCAGATTCCTCTGCTGTGGCAACGTTCAAGCTTGAGAGTTTTCCTGCTGGGTGATGTCTCACCTCTTCTCACTGCAACACAGAGGTTGTGGTTTGTGGTTGAGGGCCCCACTGGTGGCAGTGACCCAGAGAGAAATGAACAAGCGGAAGCCCCTGATTAAAAATGCCCCTGTGGGGAGGGAGGACATACTTAACTGCGCCCTGGAGAGCCGTAGCTGCCTGGTGGCAGCTGAGCAAAGGCCAGTGTGATGGTGGGGGTCTCAATCCTCCATCTGCTTACCCACATTTGTGGAAATATAGGATGCAAGTCAGGGGGACCTTAATATAGCTGAGACTGCAAGGCTTTCTATCAAATCTCATTGCGACTTGAAGAAAGGGCTGTGAGAACATATCTATGGAGAGGGGCAAAACACTCTCTCAAGCCTCCTTACCGATGAAACCAGCCTAGAAATGAACCTTGTCTGGAGTGAGGCTTCATCCAGGGCTGCTTTTGAGGCTGGCAGCTGCAGGGTGGCTGCAAACACCTCACAGTAAATGCTGGGGGGCACTGCCTGCCTGCTGCCAGCCAGGCTGGTGCCTGCACAGACACACAAACGTGCACGGGCTGCAGCTGCCAAGCACTTGATCAGATGTGTCAGCCAGGAGGGGCTGGAGAAACCCCAGCCGTGGGGCAGAGACCCTGGCAGCCAGAGGCACCACTGGCCCAACCTCACGAAGAGATAGGGATGTTTATAAAGCAAGGTTGAAGCACCTGCATTCCCCCCAAAAGCAGGAAAGCATTATGGATGCTTGTACCTGTAGAGTACAAGGCAGGGGAGAGGTAAGGTAGCTGCATCCTGAGGTCAGGGCTGGAGAGGCTGGGGTCACAGAGCTGAGTTTCCTGCTGGAGAAGAGGGCTGGGATGGGGCTGCTTGGGAGCATGTACGGAGAGAAGAGAGGCTCCTGTGTGTGAGAGGGCTGGGGCTGTTGTGCTCCTTGGCCATTCCTGCAGTAGCAGTTTGGTTGTCAGACTGGGAAAGGTCCTCAGCATGCAAAGCCAGCTGCTCCAGCTGGCAGATTTGGGACAAGCCCTTTGAGTAGAGAGCAGGGTTTGGTGATACTATTCCCTGCATGAGGACCTGGAGTGGAGGGGAAGGTGAGGGCACTTGCCAGGGAAAGCAAAGCTGGGCAGGCAGCTCCTTGCCAGACAGCTCCCATATTAAGGCTCCAGCACTAAGTCCCCTCCTGGAGCATTGGCTCTTGGTCCCAGCCCTGCTTTCCAAGGGGGTTCTGCTCACTCAGCTCTCCCAGCCTCCTGCTCACAGGGGCGTGCCTGGAACAGTGGTGTCATGGTTTTAATAACACGTGGGTGAGCTCAGCTGTCGGGTGTACATGAGGAATGGGTGGGCTCTCTGCTCCGTAATTTAAAAGCTGACTTTTGTTTAACCGTGACTGCATCACCACCAGCTGGGAGCACCAAAGCCCATGTGGATGCTTGAGGTCAGTAGTTTTCCATGCCTGGTGTGCAATTCCCTGGGGACACATGTCCTGATTTTGGGGTCTGAGGCCCATGAGTTTGCTGTCTGCTGGCAGTCCTGCCAGACCAGTGCTGGCTATTGAGGTACCCCCTCTGGCTGTCCCTGAAACAGCCCGGTGTGGCTGCCCAGGCAGCTGGTCCTAGAGATGGCAGTTTCCTGCATCTTTACCAGCCCCTGGCACAGTCCTGCTCACAGAGAGGTTTGGGAAAACATCACTGCTGCGGGAAGCCGGGGTACCTCTAAAAAGCCCAGGGAGTCCTGTGGTCAGCAGGAAGGGCCTGAGCACAGGGGAGTCTCTGAACTGCCTCAGCAATGAAACTCTCCCTTCCCCTCCTCTGCTGGCATTTGACATGGAAATGAGCTTGATTTATTCTGGAATAATGGTATGAAATGGTGCAAAGGAAAATTTTACACTGAGGATCGAGATAAATTGCCCAAAGCAAAGTCAGCCAAGAGAAGGGAGGGGGGAACTGCATTGCTTTGGTCATTCCGAGGAGCAAACATCGCAGTGGAAAATAAAAAACGTTGGAAACAACGAGATGCTGGCCCAGGAGCGCTGGCTGAAGCCAAGGAGGTGGAAGCCGATCTTCTCGCAGCCTGCGAGGAATTCCCACCGCTTGGCGCAGGGCCTCCCCAAACCTCGCCCCCCTCCCTGCCCCTCGCACCCCGCCGGCGGGCAGGGGCGGCGGGCGGCGGCTCCCGGCACAGCCGGGCCGGGCTCCCGGAGGGTTTCTGACAGTCTGGCACCATCTGCTGGGGCTTCCCGGGACACGGAGCGGGCTCTGGGAGCGGCGCCTGCCGGGGCTGCGCCCCTGCCGGCTCTGCCGGGGAGCCGGAGATCCCCAAATCACCGAGTCTTCGAGGCTGGAAAGGACCCATCGGGTCCAGCGAGGCCGTGCTCACCGCCAAACCGAGCGGTGCATGCACACGCCCTTCGAACGCCTCCGGGGAGGGTGATTCCGTGATCCCCGGGACAGCCCGTTCCATGTCTGACCTGCCTTTCCGCGGAGAGCGTTCTCCGGTACCCAGCCCGGGCGGGGCCGCTGCAGGTGACACCGAGCCACGGCGACACGGTGACCACCGAGCCACGGTGATGCGGTGAGCACCAAGCCACGGTGATGCAGTGACCACCGAGCCACGGTGGTGACACGGTGACCACCGAGCTATGGTGACCACCGAGCCACGGTGACACGGTGAGCACCAAGCCATAGTGGTGACACAGTGACCACCAAGCCATGGTGGTGACACGGTGAGCACCAAGCCATGGTGGTGACGCAGTGACCACCGAGCCATGGTGATACGGTGACCACTGAGCCATGGTGACACGGTGGCTACCGAGCCATTGGCACGTGCCCGGCACGGGACCAGCACCCCACGGGTGCTCGATTGGTGCAGGATCACGGCAGGGCGGGCGGTGGTCGTGTGCCGCGCGATGTGATGGTAGGGTTATCGCCGTGTGATGGGTGCGAGAATGGCCTGACACAGGTGCCTTAGGTTTTAGCTTTCGTGTTTTTCAGATCCTGTGCTGCCTAGGGGTGCAGTTCTGAGCCTCACATTAAATAAGTGCTGGCAAGCTCTCTTCACAGAGCAGGGAGACAAAACAAATCCTTTTCCTGCTGAAGACCAAGCACACCTTTCAGGCCCAAAAGCACAAACAACGGTGGACTGAAGGGAGGAACAAGAAGGATGGGACCTCACAACCTGAAGCTGTAATTGGGCAATAAAACCCAATATGCAAATGGACCAAAACTTATAAAAATGTAAGACCTCATGACTGGCCTGCCATTTTGAGACCATTCTTAGTCCACCTTGGGTGTAGCCCTGTTCAGGCTCTGTCCTGCCCAATGTGTACCCCTAGAGGCCTTTCAATAAATCCCTACTTCAGTCACTTGCTCTGTCCAGTCTCTGTTTCAGGTCAGCCTTCCTATGGCATCAGCACAAGCGGCTTCCCTGGAGCTTGCCATGTTTTGTGCCTGTCTTTGTTCATAGTATGAATTCACCCCTCTTAAGCAGGCTTTTCCTCGCCAGCCAGGTAACTCTTTTTACTCTTCCTGACTCTTTCACTAAAGCTGCCCCCCACACAACGTGAGGCCTTCTCCTTTTGTCCTGTCGCTTGTTACATCACCCTCTCCTCCTCCTGGTCACTGCCTTGCAGTCAGTGTGTCCTCAGTAGTACAGTGGCAAAGGCGAATGATGACCCATTTTTACAGACCTGGAGTCAGCTTCCAGCTAGGGCCAACCTGGTGAGCCCTCACTGGTTCACTTGGTTTAGCCAAGGGGCTGGGGCCATTCACATTTGGGGAAGGTGCCTGCCTTTTCTTGGGCCTGGCAAGGTCAACTTTCTTGCTGCTGGGTTTCCTTCGTAACCTTTCCCTTTCTCTTATCTCTCCTTGCCCAAAGGTGATGGCCACTTCTGTCCCAGTCCCTGGTTTGCTGCCCAAGCACTCTTGATCTATGCTCCAAAGCTGTGTTAGCAATGGGAAGGCATCCCAGGGCCACTGGGATAGGGAGAGTCCTGGGAATGATGGAGTGAACTGAAGCAAGTGCTTCCTCTGCCAGATGGGCCCCTGCTGGGGAAGTGTCCTGGGGTTGGCATTGCTCCCTGGGGGAGGTCTGGGCAGCGAGGTGAGCACACATTGAGGAACACATCCCTGACTCGTGGTCTGGCAGCAGGGGCTGGGCACAGCTGTGTTTTACAGAAACCACCATCCTCTCTACTGCCTGTACCCTGAGGTAGCTGGGCAGCAAGAACACCTCCCAGTTACAGCTACACTACCCCTTCCCAAATTTGTCCACATCTGCTGGATGAGGCTGTGCCTGGCCCCAGCCTCTGCCCCACACAAGCAGCAGACAAGAGTTGTCCCAGATTCACACACACTTGTCCTTATTAGAGGCTCCAGTGAAGCAGGGAGGGAGGGAGATGGAGAAAGGCAGAAGTCTGCCTCCAGCAAGATGGTCTGCACAAATGGACTGGCTTATAAATGAATTTATAAGTTGAAATTGGCCTATAATGAGAGAGTTACTGAGAAAAAAGAACTGTGCACTGCAAACCACTTTGGAATCAGAGATCTCAGTGCATTATGAGGAGCCAGAGGGGAAATGCTGAGTCCTGTGAGCAAAGGCATCACAGATTGCTGTGAGCAGTGACAGGCAAGCTAAGGCTAGTTATGCTGCCTACCCTGGAGTCCCTCACTGGCCCTGAATGCCTTCCCCAAAAATGCATTCCCCTCTGATAATTTTGTGAGACTACTGGGCTCTTGAAACTGCTGCTAAATGCCGTCATTAGAAACGGTTTTATTTCAAGGCAGCTTTTACCAGTAATAGTTCTAGAGTCAGTTCTCCAGAGGAATATGGTGGTTTTAAGTGTTTTTGGTTGGGTTTTTTTCTAAAATTAAAGCAGTATCCCAAGCTCATTGCTGTAGTTGAGCTTTGTGCTTACAGGCTTCTGTCGACAGCTTACTTGATGAATGAAGATATGAGGGAAGAAGAGCTTTTCAGTGAGGAGGCTGTGTGCTTCCCAGGGCTGGAATGGTAAACAAGACATAAGCAGTGATTGAAAATATGACATCCTGCACTCGGTACTCCCTAACATATGCAGAATCAATTTCACCTTTTGAATTCCTTGAAATCAGAGAAGTTGGTGTGCCTCCATGCATGTAACCATTATCTGATTGGGCAGTCTGTGAAGATTCAGGTTTCTCAATCTCCACCTCAGTGCTGCCTTTCTGAGGTGCAGGGAATAAGCATTTCTCTCTTTGAGTCTGAAATGATGCCAGGTGCCATCCCCAGCTGTGCACGTGAGGCGTTCACACATTCCTGTCACCAGCTGTGTCCTACTCAGCCAAGAGGGATGGAGACCAAGCAACCTCACCGAGAGGGTCTGTTGTTCTCTCATGCCCCCACACTCATTCCATGAAAAATCCACTCTTTGCACGAGGGAAAGCCACACTTTTCTTGAAAGTTCAGCAAGCCCGGACCCCTCCTAGCCAGATGTGCCCCTGGCATGATGGTGACCTGCTCTCCTTGCCTGTGCAAAGCTGGTTCTCCTTGCGGGGCTGCTGCCTTAGGGAAGCTGCTGCCTTTCCCACAGCCTGACCTGGCATTTCTCTTCCCGTGTTGGGAATATATTAACATATTTTCTCTCCTTAGTGTCACATGCAGCTATAAAATCTGCTCTCAAACAATTGGCCTGAGAGTTTTCAGAGACCATTAATAGAAAGAGAAAAATAGCATCTATATAAAGAAAATCAGCCTCAATATTCAGCTGGCATTGCTCAGAGCTGAAGGGTTTCAAACCTCCTCTGCAACAGGGAAATCTTGGGCAGTGGGAAGAAATGCCAAGAGAGGAGTAAGAGCCAGGAGCAGCAGCAAACCTCCTGGGATGCCTGCTGGGTCCCATTTTCCCAGGGGGTACAGAGTGCAGGCAGACATCAGCTTTCTGGAGTAATTTTTAAATGAGTTCTCCCATCAGAAGTGGTTCCCTGGCTCCTGCAGGATGAAAGGGGACCTGGAGGATGTTGGTGTGCATTGACCCAAAAGTGTACATCAAAGAGGATGCATTCGGTATCAGCCAGAAACCCAAGAGAAATGTCTTCGTGGGTGCAAACCTCCTGTGGTTATGTGAGAACGACCAAATTTCTCTGGCTATAACCTCTCCTGGGAGGTTATCCTAAGATAACACAGAGGTGTGATTTTTTTCTTTAAAGTGCAGCACATCCGTGTTTTCTGCTGAGGTCAATCAGAGCTGTGGGAGATCAGAGGCTGATGAAAGACGAGTGCCTTGCTATTGCCTTGCCTCCCAAAGTAGTGATTGTTTGTTTTCTGAGTTATAGTAAAGCACTTGGGAGTCATGTGAAGAACTCTGGGCTGCTCCTGCCTCTTCCCCAGGGCAAGGAGGCAACCAGCTAAAGGATGACAAAAGGATGGCAGCTGGTTTGGGTTGGCTACCTTTCCTCCACCCCATTCCCTATGGAGTGTCCTAGAGGGCACGACCCTGTCTGTTGCTGGGACTTGCTTGCCTCAGGGGTGCTTGCCCCTTTCCTCCTGGTTTTCTCAGCATCTGCAGATGCTGTGGGAGGCCCTCAGCCTTGGAGAGGGGGTTGGGGCAGGAAGCACTGGTGCTGCTCTGGTATTTCCGCTCTTATTTTTCAGTAGAGGAGCTGATGCCCAGGTTCACTCTCTCCTTAGGTGGTGTGACCCCCAGGATTGCTGCCTGTCTCTCCTGGCTGCTCTCACAAGGGCTGCCTTCACCTCTGCATGGCTCCTCAGAGCCCTGGCAGGGCACGAGGGAAGGATTTGCCTCAGCACTGATGTGACTCTGCTCTTGGACATTCACCTGAGGTTACAGGTGCTGGACATTCACCTGGAAGAGCACAGTGCTCCCCCCAAACACCAAGGACCAAGCAATGCTTGTTGCTTGGCTCACACTGCATCCTCCTACTCCCTGTGCCAAGGCTGCTGTGTTTTTGTCACTGGGGGAGAGCCAGGCAGCTGTTTGTTCTATGACAGTTGCCTGGCTGACATCCCGAAGTGTTTTGCTGCTTTCTTTCCTCTCCTGACGAACAGTTGAGTGGGATTATTTGGCTGAAGGAGGTTTTTTCTAGCACCAGCCTCTCTGGTGGCAGCCTTAGAACAGGGTCATCCATTTGGCAGTGAAAGAAAGGCACTGACTTCCCTAGCACTGACACATCCAACAAGGCAGTCCCTTGGCTGGCATCAACCTCCTGAGTTCCACCAAAACTGGAGAGACCCCTGGACTGATGTCAAGGTTGGAAGTTTCCATCTTTTGCTCAAGGACACAAGGGGGGAGCCCCTGGCAGCCAGGAGCCAGTGGAGCCCAGAACTTCTGGCACACCTGGGAGAGGCAGATCCCTTTCTGCTGTGCTCAGGCTCTGCCTGGGTTGAGAAAGCAAGAGTTACTCAAACCTTGAGGGGAAAGAGGTTCCCAACATGCCAGAGTCAACTGTGGAGGAACTTAACACTTGCAATGCATTTCTGAGAAGTCCCTCTACTTGTTAACCATTCAAGGAAAGAGTCTGGAGGTCTGGCTTTAGCTAGGGCCATATATGGAAATCTGGAGCTACAGCTGCTGCTGTTGAATCTAAGAGACAGGAGAGAATATCTGTGTGGTTTTGGTTTTTAGACAGGTTTTCTCTTATTCTGTCCACAAGTTTAGCAACTGTGGTACCTGCAGACACAGAAGGAGGGCAAAGCCCTTTTCTTGCACGCACAGCACTGGTAGGGGCTGTGCTCCTCATCACTGGCCCTGTGGCATGTGCCCCTGGGAGAAGGGAGCCCTGCAAGTCAAGGAAAAGCTGACTGCAGCTGTGAGCCATCCGTGGTGCAAGGCAGGGAATGCCAGTAGGAAATCTGACTAATGACTCTGCCCTGAGCTGCCTTTTGTCACCTCAGCCTCCTGGCACCGAGGAGGGCAGGGGTCCAGGGCTTGGCAGCTCCCTCCTGCTTTTGCTTGGAGCAGCTGGAGGACAATGCCAGGGTGACACAAGCTGATCCAAATGGCCACAGACTGGACAGGCTTTAACACATGTTTTTAATGCTTTGTAAAGCCTCCCCTTCCCCGTGCTCTAGCCACAGCTGCCTGAGAGGCTGCCCTTCTGCAGCTCCACAAACACTTGCCCATCCTGTGTTTGCCTGAGGAGCCCAAAGCATCTGAGTGGAACAAGCAGCAGAACAGCCCGGAGTTTGTGGACTCAAATGCAAGTGGAAAGCAGCAACACTAATAGTAGCAGGCAGACTCTCTGTAGCTTAGCTCCCCCTCACAACCCTGCCGATGACGCATGAGGTGAGTCCCCAGTCAGGGATTCTAGAAGTTGGACACCAGTTTGGCCCTGCTGCAGCCTGCTCCTCTTCAGCCTTTCCCCTGCACCACTGCTCCGTGGCTGGCACGCAGAAATGGCCATAAAATCAGATAGGATGTGTTGTTTCTCTGCTCGGAGCAAGAGGCAGGGCCCTTTCCAGGGAACATGTGGCACAGTGTGTCACACATGGCTGTCTGCCCGTGATGCCAGCCTGGTTTTCCTCTGAATGACAATGCTCAGACGGCAGAAATCCAGAGGAGAATTCCACCTGCTGACAGGGTCTTTCTGGAGCTTTTTGCACAGGGTTTAGGAGCTGTAGCTGCTCCTGCCTAGAGAGCCTGTTAATCTCTGGAGATGTGTCCCCTTTTGCTATGCCCTGGTGGGACAGTGGCAGCGTGGCCAGGCTGTGTGTGGGGTAAACACGGTGCTTTGTGTTTGCAACTGAGGTAAAAGCAGGAGAAGGGAGAAAACATCAGCTCTCATGAAATACTGGTAGGTAGGAGAAATGGATCTCTACCTCGCATGTGGGTGTGGCAGTACTGACAGGTGAGGGCACTAATCAATGTAAAGCCTTTAATCAATATAAAGGGCATGTGGGCTTGTAGCCTGGTTGGGAGTAGGCTACATGCCTGCTAGGGGTTCAAAGCTGTGCCAAGAGAAATTTGAACTGAGCCTTGGGAAGCATTTCTTTAAGGAGGGGGCAGTCAAGAACTGGAATAGGCTCCTTAGAGTGCCTCATCCCTGCCTGTGTTTAAGAGGTGTTTGGACAATGCCCTTGAGAGCATGCTTTAACCTTTGGTGAGCCCTGAAGTGGTCAGGCAGTTGACTAGGTGATCCTTTTATGTCTCTTAAAACTGAAATATTCTATTCTAATGTGCTCATGCACAGAGAGAGCAGTGACTCCCTCCGGGCAGAAGACTCACATTTTCTACAATGCTGGTGTGTGCCCAATAACAAAAATAGCACCCCCGGGCTGGCACAAGGATTTGCCCGCTGGCCATCCCACACGGCATCCACCCCTCTCTGTGGGACAATGCCTGAGCTGGTGCAAAAGCAGGGCTGTGACAACATAAATCATGTGGGTGATGGGACCTTTATAGGCTGTTCGTGTTCAGGTACTGGAGAAAGTAAAGCGAGAAAGTAAAGCTTCTCTTTTCGATTAGATACAGGAATTGGAAACATTGCCCTGGATTAGCAGCAAATCAGCCTTGATTTGAGTCAGCTTCCAGTTCAGGGACTGCCTTCTCTGCCAAATCACAGCAGGGAATGTCCCCCTGGAAAATGGAGCTGTGGTGGGAAAGGGATTTTTGCCAACTGGAGGTTACACTGTAGTAGAGGCAGAGAACAAAAGCTTTGGGGAAAGGATGGATGAAGTTAAAGGATAGCTGCTGGCACTGCTTTTGGCACAGCAGTGCTGGAGCTCATCCTCACCCCTGTTTGTGGATAGGCCCTGTGGTTGCTAAATGCTTGCTGTGGGTGCCTGGAAAGGTACTTTGCTCTCTCCAACAGGTCTGGGGTGAGAAGAAAAATGCCTAAGGGAGAGAAAGAAAACTTTAGACGGTCAAGTGAGTCTGCCCCCAAAAGAGAGCAGGTACATTTTGAATACCACATAATGGGTGTCAACAGAGTGAGGAGGGGAAGAGGATTTTTCTTACATTTGTCTCTCAGGTATTATAAATATTTCTTACTGCCCTCTGGCTCAGGCAGATCATGGGATGCTCTAAGCCAGGCAGTCAGTGTTGTGCCTGCCCTCCTTGTGCCAAGTGAGCTGCTTGTCAGCCTCAGCTACTTCTTATCCTTCTTTTATTGCTGTTTCTTCCCCAGTCCTTTTCTTTTGAAGCAGATCAGAATTAAGGGTAGGGTTTATAACAGCCTGCCTTTGGGAATGGTAGATTTGTAGGGAGAAGACTCCTTATGCTCTAAAAGGTAATCATACCTAAATAGAGAAAGAAGCTTTAGCTCTTCCCAGCAGGGTGAGGTCTAGAAGAGCTGGCAGCCTGGGGAGAGAAAGGTGTGGAAAGGAAGAGAAGGCTCCTGGAGGGAGGAATGGCCCCCTGTCTGTTTTTGCGTGGCTGTTATGCTACTGCAGAAGAGCAGCCCTCAGGCCCTGGAGTCCTAAATCTTGAGCTTGTTATTAAACCCTAATGTTAAAGCACTCCACAAAATAAGAGGATGCCTAGGCTGCGCTGTCAGGGGTGAGTCTGGGAGGCTCCTGTAGTGCTGCTCTCAGGGGAGGGGTGTGTGTGTGCTTCTCTTTTCTCCTGTCACCTGCTGAGCCCCAGCAAAAAACCCTTCCAGCAGTGGGGGAAGGCTTTCTTCCAACAATCTTTATCCGTGGGGACCAGGATTAAGCTACAGTACTCCACGACTCATTTACCATACTCCACCAAACAGCTTTCGGTTGGTAATAATTTTCACTCACTGCAGTTTTGTGTTTGGAGAATTAATTGCTTTAATAAGGAGCTTAATTAGAAGTGCAAAAGTAGAATAAGCAGCAGAAATGTTGGATAAGTGCTGAAGACCATTTTCATAAAGAGAAGTGCTGCCCTCCTGATAGGAAGGGGTGTTGGGTCAAGCGATTGCATCACTGTGTCCTGCAGCTGGGCTTCACACCTGGCTGCTGCTTCTCCTGACAAAGCCACCCAGCAATGCTGTGGTGCAGGGGCATGTGCTGGGGGGAGCTCTGGTGAGCTGCTCTGTTTGGAAAAAAATGCACTTTTTGCAGCCCTTGTGGCAAAACAGCATTTCCAGGCTGCCAGAGGCTTTCCCAACAGGCCTCTATGTGCAATCCCAAATTTGTTAACGTGCTGGGATGTCAGGATACCAGAGCAAAAGCAGGGACTGCAGCCTTCCTGATGCCAAAGCATGGAGCAGTGCACCTTTGCCACCCTCGCCTGCAGGCTGTTTGCACAGCCCAGTCCTTCCCACAGTGAAGATGAACATTTCTGACTCCAGCTGAGTTAAAGAGCTTCAGGAACAAATGAACTCCAAGGCAGAAATAGGCTATTTTCTCTCTACCCCCCTGAAGCAGCTATCAGCAAGGAAAAACCCCTCAATTTTCAGGGCAACTGAATCCATTTGCAAATGCATGTCAAGTGCGACAAATAGTTTGGGCTTAAATAATGGAGGGTGGCTTTTTTCAATCTAAATGTTTTATTCCCACAGTTCCTAAACAAAACATTTCCCTTTTTCATTTTGAAATAATGTTCTGCTTTGAAACATGATTTTTTAAAAAAGAGCATAAAACAAAACATAAGCCCTCAAAATGAAGTAAATGGCACTGAATTTCTGTGTCAAAGGAAGGATTTAGCCAACCCACTGTGTTTATTTTTTCCATGGTAGGTGTCAGCAAGAAAACTGGAAAATCTGCATTTCTGGACAACCTGAAATTATTCTTCTTTTCCACTCCTAACAGAGAGCTCAGAAATCAATTTTCACAGGTTCATTTTCTAAGCAATCTCATCGCTGCTGTCAAAATGATCTCTCTACTCTTATTTGTACCCAAAACAGGCAGATAAAAAATATTCTTGAAGTAGAGGTGCAATTCCTCTTCCTGTGTCAGTCAAGCCCATTGGCATTGCCCTGATCTAAATAAGATAGATCTTTCCCCCTCCCTCCTCTCCCCAGAGCAGCTCACGTTTCAGGTGGTCACAGGATCAGTGCCATCACCTTGTTCTCCCAAAGCACCTGAACTTCCCAGGCCCCTTATTGTTTAATTAAGCCTTGCAATGATGCTGTGAGATACACAAAGCATGCACAGTGATTGCTGCCAAAACACTCATCTGTCAGTGTTGCAGTCTTTTCTCTGGTTGTTTTTTTGTTGTTGTTGTTGGGTTTTTTGGTTTGGTTTTTTTTTTTTTCCTCTCTCGGCCTCACTTTGCACTTGGGCTTTTCCAGCCGTCGCTGCCTGGTTCTTTTCTGACTCCGTGGGCAAATTGGCTGATGGCATATCTATCCCGTGCAGTCAGACAAATCACACTGGTGCAAACTATTTATGGTCCCCTAAGCATTGCTTGATTAACTCACTTGGCTGGCGTGCAGGGCTGCCTTGCCAGCTGACAGAGGGAGCCGATGACACAAGGTACTTTCATTTGTTGTATCCCTTGCAAGCCTGGGGGAGGCAGAGGGCTGCCCAGGAAAAAATCACCGACGAAGCCTGGCTGCCGCGCAGCTCTTGAGCCAGGGGCTGGCATGTCCCAGGCCAGGGCTTTGCTTGGGCAGCCTGGGCTTTTAATTGTAGCCTGCAGGCTGTTCCAGGAGGTACCTGTCAGCCAGTACCACGGTGCATTAGCTCTGCTTTACAGGGGAAGGAGCTTAGGAAACCCCTGATTTCAGCAAAAGAAGGCTTTCCCTTTCCAGATGCTCCCCTCAGAGGCTCTTGAGCCAGCTGTGAGGGTCTAACCCTTCGCTGTCAAGCACTCACTGCCCAGCTCCTCTGCCAGCTACGGGTGGGGGGCTGATGTCCTGCATCCTGTACAGATGCAAATATCCTGTTCCACGCACGCAGCAGGGGAAATGCAGGTCCATGCCCTCTTCTCTTTGTGGCTGGCACTTACCCATCGCCTGACAGAAAAGGGCCCCGTTTCATACGAGTTTCTCTGCTTTTCTGCGGCCCCCGCTGCTGGTCCCGGTCAGCATCCGCGTCCGCCTCTGACTGTAAAAGCTGCTGGCTGGTGCAGTAGGGGAAATGCAAATTCAGCTGCCAAGAGATGGCGCAGAGGCACTGTCACTGGCGAGGCGGGCTGGGCATCAGCCCGAGGGGCTCGGCAGAGCCGCTCCGACACGCCCGGCTGCTGCCTCTGCCTCTCCTTCCCGTCTGCAGACACGGGCAGAGGGTTGGTGCTGTTGAGAAGGGCTCAGCGGCGCTTTGAGGCTGCGATGGCTGCGCAGCCTGGTCGGCTCCATCTCCTGGGTGCCCGCCTGCCTGTGCCTGGAATGATGGAGCAGCACATGTTCTGTCCCTCCATGCATCCCAGATATTCGTGGGCGCTCCCTGCATGTGTGTGCGGAGCAGGCTGCTGGTGGAGGGGACAGAAGGGTGATCATTCTCCAATGTTCCCTGGTGGTTTTCTTACCCTTGCAGGGAGAGGGCAGGAGTAGCGTTTGGGTTTTTTGGTTTTTGTTTTTGTTTTTTAACATGTTTTGTGTAGGTTGATGATGACAGGGCAGGGCTCTCCTTTGCCTTTCTCTCCCCCAGCCTCAGAGACGGGCAATGTCTGTCCTAAACTGCCCTCTGGATGTGAACCATGGCAGGGAATATCCAAACCAGCTTCCTCTCTGTGGAGGTGAGCCCTGTGCCGGCTCCACCTGCACCTTCAAGGGGAAAGGCAGGGACTGCCACCAGCCAAAGCACCCAGCCACCCTCTAGGCTTGCATCAGCTCCCTGATGGAGCAAGCCAGCCAAATGCTCTTTAAACAGCTGTCTGCACCACTGAGACGAACAGCAACATTTATGGAAATGTATATATTACTTAAGGTGAAGCCAGGGTCAGTCTGTACCTCGGAGGAGAATCTCAGCCAGAGCATGAAAAGGATTTTGTGCTGATTTCTGAAATCTTTTAGTGTCTTTTCCTTGTGAGAGGATCCTGTGTTTGAAAGTGAATGGTCAAAAGTAGAAGGCGAGGCTCTGCATTTGGGAAAAACCAACACAGGGTTTGCAGCACCAGCTCGTTCTGCATCTCCCAGAAAGCCACTGAGCTGAGGGGCCTCTGAACTCCGGGGCTCTGCTCTCCTCTCTGGTACGGGGTGACATTAATACTGACCTGTGTGCTGTGGAAGAATGGCAGAGCAGGCAAATCTCTGGAGTTAGTCTAGCAGACCACAACAGGCAGTGTTATGGCAATAAAATTCAAAATGCTAGAGCACAGGATTTATGTAGGGAAAACTGTTCTGAGGCCATTCTTTAAGCACTTTTCTATAAGCACTTGCTGGCTTGCAAATGAGTTTTTGACAGTGGCTTGATGTTCCTTGTGTTTGAGTGACAGCATCTGGATGTACATGTGCCTGGCAAAAATTCACTGCCTTGATTTTAGGCCTGGGCTTCACATTTTGGAGGCTGTGGATGCCTGTGGGATGGAGGGAGAGAAATGTGAGCTTGATCAGTGCAATGAGGAAGGAGTCAAAAAACCAAGGCAGCCGTATTTGTTGCAAAGAAAATGGATGGAGACTGTGGAAAGCAATCACTGTTAGGAGCAAGAGAGTGATGGCATCCAATCAGGAGACAAGGAAGGAGTTCATTTCAGAGCAGTAACTGGTGTTAGCTTCCCGTTAACAGTAATAATAACTATATCCTGGAGTGATGGCTGAGTTCATTTGGACCAGATACAATTATTGCTTTGTGTGCAACAAGCACCCTCAATTTGCTGTGCAATATTAAGCTGGAGTCAACTCCCTTACGGGCTCTGGTTTCCAGAGACTGTGTTGCTAACGAAGTGCCCTCTTGCTTTCACACACCATCACTCACCACACGTTCACACACATCTATATTCTCTGATAAAATCAGGGTCTTTGCAGCTAAATGCCAGGTAGTATTTCTTTCAGAAAAATCCCTGTCTTCCTGGCAGGAGCCTGGGAGTCTCTCGCTGTAGGCTCAGAGCACTCTGTGCTTTGGAAAAATGCAGCCTGCTTGTCCAGTCCCTAGATCCCTGCTCCCCAGTTTGGGACTGGGGTAATTGGGCTCTGTTGCAGGCACGTTTTGGGTGGAGAGTCTGGGAAAGCAGGGCACTCACCTGCCATTGGAAATGTCCTCATTGACCTTGGCAGCCTTGGTGCTTCCCCTGACAAACTCAACAGAAGCCCTTGGGAATAATAAGACTGACACACCCCAAGCTTAAACTTGGACAAGCTTTTTAATACCCAGATGAAGAGATTACAGGAATGACCTACTTGTTTATATGTGGCAGATCTGTGAAATGTGCAGAAGGCTTTCTCGTTAGAGCTGGTCTGCAGGGTGGAGTTGCCCCACCAGCGCCAGAGCCGCAGCCAAACAGCAGATTAGATGGTGCCTCCAAGGAGCTGGGCTCTTTCATGTGTTTGGAAATTCCCCATGCCACCCCTAATTCTTAGACAAAATGCTTTGCGTTGTGAGGCAGGAGTGGCTAATCCCAGCCTCTAAGGCCACCAGAGGTTTCCAAGCATTTCAGGCTCACCTGCACAGCCAGTGCTACCTTGGGCCTGGGGTGTGCATGTCCATCCTTGGCATGCTGTGCCCTACAGGGCCACGTAGGTTTTGTGAGCGCCAAGGCATGACATGCTGTCATCTGGGATCCACCCCTCCTGTGTCCTGATCTTCCATATTGGCATTAATTAAAAGCCTTTTGGACACATGCAACATCCTCTCTTCTCTTCAGTAGCTTCCATGTGCCCTGACTGATGCCCAAGATGCCCAGTTTCAGAATGATTGAACTCCTGCCTAGCACGCGGTTCTTTGGGAGATGGCAAAAGGCAAACTGGCACAAAAGCAGTTTCCTTAACAGAAGAGGATTTTTTTCTGCTGGCAGAAAGTACAAAGACCTCAGGAGCATTACTACTATTCAGGGACTTACCCTGATCTGGATTTTGAGGACTTTCTGAGATGGCATTACTGAAGGAGCCAGAACATGGGTTACAACTTGATAAATGCAATAGCATGGGTTTTCTACGGGATGATCAACCTCTCCCACAGCATGGCAGGCTGGGAGGTGCAAGAAAAAGGCTTCTGTGGCTCAGGTGATGGGAGAAAGGTGCCCAGCTTATCTCCTGAGAGCCTTGAATACCCACAGCCTCTTTAATGAGCAGTATTGTAAGTTTGACTTCCTGTACATTTACCATTTGCTGACGTGTTCCACAGTGCTGCTGCAGTGACTCTCAAACCTCTCATGGTCTTGTGACTTAAAGGAGAACGGACACATAGAGCTGGGACCTATCTAGAGATGTGGCTGTTGAGCTTGGCGAGTCTCTTAGCGGGGAAGGAGGGTCAGTGTGAACCTTCTGTGCTGTCAGTCCCTCAGAGAACACAAATATCTGCACCACTAAGCGGCCAGACTCGGTCTTGGTGCCATCTGGGATGTGACTCCTGTGCTGAGTCATCTGGGAGTCCCATTTGGGTCAGGCTGAGCCCAAATTCCTCTGTGCCTGCTGCCTGCCTGGAAGGGACTCCGAGCTGATACCACTGTGTGGGAAGAAGGGACAGGCCTGCTGGGGGGTATGTGGCCCCTACAAGAGTTCTTACCCCTTGCTGCTCCTCCTGCATGCCAGCCAGTGAGCCCAAAGCCATCCTGGCCAGCACTTAGCAGGCAGCACAGGCAGCAGCCACGGGGTCAGTGCAGTGCAGGTGCAGCCACCGAGTCCTTGGGCCAGCGACAAGGAGAAAAAGTGTGTTGTTATAAATCTACAACCTGCTCTTAATGGCTTGGGGCTATAGGCATATAGATTAAATTTCAGTCCTATATTTCACAGAAGTCACACCGTGGCATGTCAAGGTGCTGCAAGTGAGCAGTCCTCTGATGGCGTTTTGGACGTCTGGCAGGGGACTAACTAGAGCAATGAAATAAAGCATAACAACACGTAGACTGAAGAATGGGAGAATTTCATAGTGGTGAGATCAGGGCTGTAAAATAGCTTCTGGAGGAACTTATGGAAGCTTCTCCATGATTGGATTATTTAAAAAAAAAAGATTGGACAAATGTTAGATGGTGTATATTAGCCTAGTGGTGTGAAAATCATGGCAATTCTGTCAGAAAAAGGATGACAGAAGGGTATGCTGTTCCATTTTCAGCAGCATTACTCTGAATGCTGTTTACTTTTCTTTGGAGAGCTAGGAAGCAGGTTGTTTCTTTATTTTGTGTTTGGAAAGAGGAGGTTCCTTTACTTGTCAATCTTAGAGAAAAATGATATTTAAATTCTGAAGTATTTAGCTTGTGCACTTTCTTGTGGAGTTGAGAGGGACTGGAGGAAGGTAACTTGCACCCCGCTGGGACAATCTTCCCCAGCAGAGGTTTGGACATGGTCCCTGCTGGTTGTACTGAGGGATGCCTTTCTGCAGCTGTCAGATGCAGGAATGGGAGGGAGAGACTGGCACAGACTGGATACCCATCAGCTGGTGCATGGCACAGGGGTGGTGCCACCTTGCTGGATGCTGCTCTGTGGCAGCTTCATTTTGGGCTGCCCAGCTTTCTGTGTGCATGGACATACAGGAAAGCTACAGCACAGTGGACAAGGGAAGCAACCGCCCAGTGATTTCCCAGCCTTGTTCCCTCGTGAAGCCATCCCTGAACACATCCTTACCCTTCCGACCTGCCCCTGCTTCTCAGATAGTCCCAGCCTGGCTTTTCCCAGCCTGTGCATGGTGCTGCCAGCTGGTGTCAGCTCAGCCTGGAGGAGAGGCCAGCAGGAAACATTTGGCCAGTGAGCAAAAGCAGCAGTGCTGGAAATGAAGGGTCTTTCTCTCCAGCAATAGCCTCCTTCAGCCCACAGCCAGTTCCTGAGTCTCCCCACTGGTGTAACAGCAGCAAGCCCCTTTATTTTTGGGCACCCTGCCACAGCAGCCAGCTCTCCCAAGCCCAGCAGTGACACTGTGCCCTCGGAGGGCTGCAGGGAGCAGCCCAAGGGGCCACTACAGAGCAGAGGAAGGTGCCCCTCACCCCAGGAACTCTGTCTGGGTGTGCGTGATGGGGGAAGCTCAGTCCTTGGTATAAAGTGACGAGCTGGTAATAAATATTCAATTTATTTAGAATTGCAAATACCAGGGGAAGGAAACCAGTAAACAAAAGAGGCCGCAGTCGGCATCGTGGCTAAAATTCTGGAATGTTGGACTGCAGTGATGGATCCATGAGGAGCAGAAGGCAGTGAGTGGTCAGCCAGGTCTGTGTGCTAGCAATTAAAACAAATTCAAGCCTAAGAAAGCAGAAACTCAAAAGGAATCTGCTTAAGTTAGGCTCTTCTTAATGAGAGACAAATACACTAGAAAATATTGCCTGCTAACAGTATTCATAAGCTGCTCCCAAGATGTTTTGATTAAACCGCAGTTGTCTTTCTAGTGTACTAATGGTTTTTAATCTCTCTTGATGCCTAGGGGCGAAGGGGTCTACTGATTCACAGCAGCTTGGTGAGCTGAAACTTGTCCCTGGTGAATGCATCTCTCATGCCAGAATCACGGCTTTTAATTTTTAAAAATGTAAGTTTTTAGCAAAGGGAGAACCCTTAGCATGTGAGCAGGGTGTAGAGTGCCACGTGCCTGGATATGAAGGGAGCTCCTCTGGGAGACAGATTCATGCTTCTTCCCCTTCTCCTGGGGGTGCACTGAATTATAATTCTGGCACTATTTCACTGCTGGGCAAAATCCAATTGCAGTTTCCTGCCTGGCTGGTGTGGAGGGGAAGAGGACAGTGCCATGAATCCTGCAGCTCCTGTGCCAGCTTGCCAGCAGCGGGCAAGAACAGGGGTTGCACAAGGCATGGAAGGTCAAGGCTCCTCTCAGGGGGCTTCACACCTCTCCAAAAGCCATAGGGAATGATGCTGGGGTGGTGGGTGATGCTGGGGGACTGCCAATACCTCTTCCTTCATGTGAGGCCTCTCCTAAGCAGAGGGGGTCTGCTGTGTTTGCCAAAGCATTGGAGGCAGAGGCGCCACATGGGGAAGTGTGAGAACACAGCCATACCTCAGCCAAAATTGCTGTGGGAGTGAACTACAGGTGTTCAGCACAGAGTATTTGTGCCAATCCCTCCCCTTTACGCTTCCCTTCTTGCCAGCAGTTATGGGATGGCCCCAAACCTTAGCAGGGCTTCTCGTGTCTTGGAAATTTGGCTTCATCTTCCCTGTGAGCATCCTCTGGTTGTGCCACCTGGCTGGTTCATGGGCAGTGTTCTGACTACAGAAATTTTTAGTTAGGAAATGGGACATGAGAGCACTGATTTCTGGTGTTCTGTGGCCCTCACATCATACAGGAACGCTGGGAGATGAGGGCAGTGAGTTGGGCTTGATTTCTGGGGAATATGGGAAAGTAACCCTTTTTGTGCCCTAAAGCCATGCTCTGGGCTTACACCAAATTGGAAGCACACCTACCTGTCTCGCAGCAGGCTGTGTCTGTTTGGTGCTCAGCCTCCTGCAGAGATGTCCATTCCTCTCTTCTTTTTACAGCTCCCCTGTTTATTCAGCATTCTGGGCCACTTTCCCTGACATGTGACTCTACGGTGGGAGGGCAGCCAGAGCTCACCACCAGCCATGACCCTCTCTTTCCCAACTCATCCCAAAGCCCACAGGCAGCAACCCATTCCCCTTCCATGCAGTTTTGTCCCCTTGGTCTCTTCCCCCAGCCTCATGTTAGCAGCTTTCACAGAAGAACTGCTGGGAAGGGAGGAAAGGCTTTTCTGTCAGCAGGTATGAGGGGAAAGCTCTGCCTGCCAGGGGCTTGCACGGCACATGGCATGGGCCTGCCTTCCACCTCCTGTCTGGGCTGGGCAGCAGGGAGCATCCCTGATGAGAGCAGACAGTTCCTCTGTCCTCTGGGTACAGTAGCTGCTTGTTGCTCACAGAGAATGAAAACATATTAAAGTACAAAACTGCTGCACTAGTCATTTTCCAATTCCCCACTTGGAGAACTGGCTTCCCTGGAAAATAGGTCACTTACATAAAAAGCACCTTATTATCACACCACAGCAGTGAAGGAAAGAGATGGCTCAAGAGACACTTTCATTTTGAGCCCCTGTTCCCGGGTACTTGGATATTTCTGGAAAATTGACCCTTTGGGCTGCAATTTCTCATGCTCATTTTCAGCCCGTAAGGTGAATTTCAGGACCTCATTCCCTCCACTGAGACAGATGAAGTTAGGGAAGGAAATGTGTTACATCTTAACCCTTGGGAGAGCTGTGCATCCAAACTCACCGCTCTCCCCAGGGGCTGGGGTGAGCCATTATCTCTGATTTTTCATCAAGGGTCAGGAAGACTCCCAGAGACGGTAGACTTTTGTCCTTCCACTTCCTCCTGCAGTAATCCCCTGCCTCCCACCCTCCCCAGAGATTCATCTGCTTTTCCCCTCTAACCCCATAGTTCATGCTGATCCTGAGGGCCCTTGAGATGTGGAAGGGGGCAAAGTGACCATGGGAGCATGCCCTTTTGAGGAAGGTAGAAGCTATCTAGTTTTCATTAAAGGCACTGGAGCTGAAAGAGGAAAAATAGGTGGGTGGAGAGAAAGGAAGGACTCACTAAGGGCCTGTGTGGTTGGCCTAGGAGTCAGGTCTTCTTGAGAGGGAAAGGGGAGGTCTCTGTTGAACAGCTTCGCCTTGGCTCACTTCAAAGCAGTGACACTGGCAAAGTGCTTAGTTCTATTTCTCCAAAGAATGAAGCTCTGACTTTGGTAAACAGGCTTTCTGAAAGACTCCAAAAACCAATATTCACCTCCTTGGTCCTGGGCTGGATTCTGTGTTCTAACCCCATTTCAGCTGGGAGATTCAAGTGCCGTAAACCTGACAAGGGCCAGCAGGGAGCTTCCTCAGCCTCTCCGTTCTAACAATTCTGGCTCCAGCCTTGGCCAGCATCCACAACCCCCCAACTGTGCTGGTCAGGCTGTGGAGGAAGTTGCCTTTCTGGCATCCCTGTGCCCAGCTGGGCAGGCAGAAAGGGGCCCGGGTGGGAGGGAGCCCCAGAAGAAGACAATGAGGAGCAGGAAGTGGAAGGAGGAGTAGGATGAGGAGTGAATGCAATAACGTGGACAGATGGGATGGGAGGTGTGAGGGTAACAGCACAGTGAGAAGGCTGTGGAGAAGCTTGGAAGCCAGGGAGGGCAGATGGAGAATGGGCCAAGCAAAGAGCAGGTTGCCAGCCTTCCACCCTTGCCAGCCCCGACCCCGGGAGGAGCTCACTGCCCTGGCACGCAGAGGGGAACATCCCTGCCGCCAACACCTCTGCGAGAGCAGGGCACAAGGCCGGGTGTCTTGGCAGGGAGGAGGTGCTTCCAAAAAACATCAGCAATTACCTCCGCAGCAGCGGCAGCCAGCGAGCAGGAGTAATTTACATAGTAAGAGCTGGGAGATAGATGGCTCTTTAAACCAGATCTGTCATTCCCGGCTCTCTCCCCGTCTCTGACGCTTTGATGTTCCTCTTTGAAGAGCTCTCCTCGCTCGCTATTCCTCGCTCCCTTGGTGCAGCTCCAGCTCTCCAAATGCCTCTCCCCGTCTCTCTGCCCGTGTGCCTGCGCTGGCTGCTGCGCCTGCATCCCGGCAGGAAGGATGCAGAGCGGGTGACAGCTGGCACCCTGAAAGCCAGCGCTGTGTCTTCGGCAGGCACCGGGGCACTTGTTCTGCACGAGGTCTGATGCACCAGCGAAGAGGGGAATGTGGAACAATGACAGTAATGATGCCAAGCAGCTCTCGATCGCTGTGTTGCCGTCTGAATGGAGGAATCCAAGTGTTCGGCCCAAAGGTACAAAACCCGAAGGTGAGTAGGGGGTTAGAGCCCAGGAATTCCTGGTTCTCCAACCCTTCAAGGGCACTGTGGACTTCCCAGCATTCCAGCCCGTGTGGCATCTCTCACTTCCCCTCTGTTTCTGGTAGGTTCAAGTCCCTGGGAAAGGAAGGGAAAAGGAAGAATAGATTCATGTGAGAAATCTGTGTTGGTGTGGTTGAAGTTACAGAACACTTGGTGAAAGAGTGGCCAGAGGTTCTTGTGAGCAGCAGCAGGCATCGAGAAGCCTGTCACCGCAGCAAGGACCAGATCAGAGGACTCTGTGTGAAGGAGGCACCGGGAAACAGAGAAGGGAAGGTGGGTTAGAGGTAAGTCTGCCTGCTGCAAGCCACCTCCTGCCCTGAGCTCTTCCAGTGGCTAAGGCTTGGTTTCTTCAGTTTAGCAAAAATCCCTTCACAAGCCGCAAAAGCAAAATAACAACAAAAAAAAGGCACTCCGATACCAGAATTACTGTCTCTTCAAGTTCTTAGTAAGGGATAAAATCTGAATGACATGAAAGCAGCGCACTTCCATTGGTGAAGGAGTAAAGGGGCCTCAATATAACTCCTCATCACATAAAGGAGATCCCTTATATGTGAACTTCATAGCCCAGTGGTGTGTCACATGTGAGGATCACCTAATGGGTAAATCTGGAGAGCAAAATACTGTCACAGAAGCATGGACATACAAATGTCCTGTTACTGGATATCTCACCTCTAAGATACTTTGAAACGTTTGTGCTTTGGAAATAAAAATCATCACGGTGTAGGCACTGTGCACGCAGAAATCCCAATTTGGTCTACTGCTTTTAGTGGTACTTGGGTCTATGTTGCCCTTGAGGGCTGCACTTGAATTTTGGCTCAAGGTCCTGGGGCCAAGAGGTGTGAAGCAGATGTTTTGACTGCAGGCACTAAGCGAGAGTTTCTATTTCTGGTGCCAATTGGATGGTGTCAATTAAGCCCAAATATCTGCCTGCCTAGGAGAGAGCATGTCTCCTTGCACCCCTGTGAAGAGCATCAGACTTTTTTGGCAATACAGCCCAAATTTCCAAAAGCGATCTCTGTCTTTCTAGGGCCACTCCAAAGATCTAAGTTGTTTTAGTTCCTGAGACAGGAGAGAGAACTGTTTTGTAGCTCTCAGAAAATTCATCTGTATCCTTTGCAGATGAATTGCCCTGACCCAGACACTGCCTTTGGAAACACTGGGCAGTGTCAGGAAATGCTGTGAACAGCCTGTAGTTTTTAAGCAAGGATCTCAGCCCTGTGCAGGGGACTTGGGAACACAGATCCCTCATTGTGAACAGAGCCAAGTGGAGGCCATCCATGTCTCATCTCCCTCCCTAACCACTCTTGCAAGCAGGATTTTTGTTTCTGCTCTCTGCTGTAAGCAGCTTCTTTGGTGGCAGTACAGCCCTGAGTTCACCAGCTTGGAGGGGTAAAACCCCAGCTGCATTCTGGATGCTCTGTTGGCCATGCTGCAGGGGGCCATTGCTCTTGCTCAACCCCAGGTTTGCTGGCTAAGCTGCGCTTGCAAATGCAGCAGAAGGGCTGATTCCCCTTCTGAATCGTTCTTCTGGCACAAAGAAATTGCAGCCTGACCACACGTGGTTAGGCACAGTACAGCCAGTCACTGTGGAGGTCAGACACGGATGTGGGAGAGGCACACAGGTACTAACAGTCAGCAGGCTTCAAGCTCTCTGGGTTTCCTTTTGATTTTCTAAATAAGAGTAGTTGCAAGGAAATGGGGTGGCAGTTGTTCAGATATGTACCTGTCATCATTAGCACAAAACCCTGCTCAGAGACTGCTTTAATGAAAAACCATGTCAGGTTTCACCTGTGGGTTAGGGACCCTCTGTCGGCTGCCAGCACTGCAAATTAACTCCAGCCTGTCCCACAGGAAACCTGCTCTCCAGCAGGACAGGTATCCACGTGGCAGAGCAGCCAGGAACAGGGGAAGTGGACTTGGTTTCTCTTGCACAAGTCAGGAGCTTGATTTCCTCTGTTGTGGTCTTGGGGCATGATGAGGGCAGAGTCTGGCCTTGGAGAACAAAGGCAAGCTGCAGCACCAGAAGACAGCATCTCTTATTCCGACCAAGATGCCTCAGGGCCAAATGACACCATCTGTGTGCAGGTTTGTGTTAGCAGCTGTGCCCTGGTGGGGAGGGCCATGGGGACACCATTTCTCGCAAATTCCCCCTCAGTGGCCTGGCAAGGGTCTCCCCACAGAGGGGTTTGTGGCAGTGTGTCCAACGAGCTTGCAGAACTAGGAGGGAGGCACAACACCACTGCCTCCTTGCTTTTCTTGTGTTTTCACTGTGGCTCATCCTTTCTTTCCTTTGGGTTGCAGAAGACTGGGAAGTTGTGCCCTTGAAGGAAATGAACCTCTGTGTCCTGGACCTCTAAGTGTCACCTGTGAAGCAGAAGGATTGTTCCTCCCTGATGTGAGTCCAACACTTCTTGCGACCCTGGCAACTCCAGCTGAGGTTAAGAAAGGGAAATGGCTTGGTATAAACTGGTTGGTGAAGGAAAAAAAGGGTTATACTTCCTCTTGTGAGTACTAGTGAACAAACAGGCTGTAAGCACTGCCAAGAAAATCTATAATTTGTAGAAAAAGAGCACTCTGACATTGTCACCTCACTTTAATCTCCTCTTGCCTTTAGTGATTATTTTCTCCTTGGCCATTGGAGACTATCTGGCCAGCAGTAAGTACAGCTTACTCTACTGTTCTGGTTCAACACTAACAGTTAATGATGTCAAGCTGTATTAAGCTTGAGCTACTCTGATCATCTCATTCAAAACATCCCTTGAATGCCATGGAGCAATTTTCTCTGTAAGAAACTCTTGGTCAGTGGATTCATGTCTGCTTTGTCTTGCTGTTCTTGTCCTGAAAGGAAATATTTGTGCTAAAAACTGTAGCTGTGTATGTGTTGCAGGAACAGAAAATGCCTGAGATGCACACTGACCTTCGCTACATAAAGTGTTTTTATAAGGCTTTACAAACATAAACTTCAGGGGTCATCCTGCATTTTCAGAAAGGATAGAGGGGCAGGATCTCAGCTGGTGTAAATCAGCGTAGTCTGCCTGAGAAGGGCTGAATTCTTCAGCTGAGAATTTGCTGAGTATTTTTTGCTCAGGTTCTGTAAAAGCAGAAACAGCATCAGCAAGAGGGCAAGCAAGGAACACCACTGCCTAGTTGATGTCCTAGGAGAATAAAAGGGGCACCAGCCAAAGTTGGCAGGCTGTATTGTTCAAAACAACAGCGACAAATTCCCAATACAAGGCACTGTTCATCTGAGGACTTCTTGCCATGCTATGGGCTTGGGTTTACATGGTTCAAAAAGCATTTGGACAAATTCATGGGTAAAAACCTCCTAAGGCTATTAAAAACAAAAATATACCTTCTTGCTCCGAAAGGTGTTTCAGCTCAGGGCTTTCTGAGCTGTAGGTTATGAGAAACCAGGGAGGAATACATTAAAGGGGGCTTCTTGGGCTAGCTAGAGCTCAGAAAAGCAGGTTAGAAAAAACATTGAGGGCCTTTTAGTGTGTGGCAGAAGATGATACAGTAGAATGACTTCCCCACTCATGCAAATTTTAGGCTGGTTTTAAGAAGACGCTCATGGCACTGCACAACTAAAGGAGGCATCAATTTCTCTCCCACTCCCTGAGATGGGCTGCTCAGGCAAAGACCTGCCAAGGTTTCAGAGGCTGGTCCATCACCATAGACTTGAGAGAGCATTTCTGGCCACCGCCAAGATTTCTTGCAGGTTTGCTGGGGAGAAGATGAGGTTCAATTCAGACTCCCCCACTTCCTTCTGGGAGAGGACAGCAGGGGAGAATGTTGATACAACAGTGGAGGAGAGAGGAAGAGGAAGGCAACCAGTACAATGGTAAGGGAAAGTTCTCCTTGGCAGGGATTGCAAGCAGGAATGAGCCTCTGGCCAACCCATGATCTCAGCCTTCTCCTGAGAGAGGTGTTGAGAAATTTTAGCACCTGGAGGGCTGGAAAGCAGCAGCCTGATGTTAAGGGTGAAGAGTAAGGGCTGTGTGAGAGGACAGGCAGTACCCTGTCATGAGCTATCCAGAAATGAAACTTCTCCTGGGGCGAAAAAAAAGGTGAGAAACCAGAGGTGTTCTCCCTCCCTGAGCGAGTCTGACAGCCATATGGTGGTAAGAATTGTTGTCATCATAATTAATTCCTTTTTGACATTGCTCTGGCAGATGTCCACAGGTCTGCAGGAGCAAGGCTGTCTTTTTAGCAGCTGCAAAGAAGTGGAGTAAGAAATGAGTGCTAGAGAGGGTTCCTTTTGTTTTGCAAGCTAGCTGGGCTTGCATGAGAAAGGATCATCTCTGAGGCTGAATGGATTCTTCTGTCTCTGGCCCTGCAGGCTATCAGAGGAACAGGGGCTCCATTTTCTCACACTGTCACTCCAGCCTTGGATTGCACCAACCTTGCTGAAGCTGACACTTTAATATAAAGCAACTTGTGCGTTGCTACAAGAAAACTAAGCCGAATCAGAGCACCTATCTCATATAAACATAACCTTCATGTCGAGCGGTCATTTGACACTCCCTGCTAAAACAACTCTACCTCCAATTAAAGTCATCTGAAGTGAGGAATTTGAACTGATGGGCACTAAGATTACAGCTCCAGAGGGACTAATAAATGCATATGGTTTCCCCCTCTTGCTGCCTTTTGTGTCCCCTATAAAGAAGGGTTCCTCATGAAACTGGAGGAGGAGAAGAAAGCACTTTCAGATAGTCTAACCTTTCTGTTTCTCGTGTATCACAACCATTAATCCTCATCTCTGGATTTCTGTGTATTGCCATGGTCCCTTGCTCCCTGTGTTGTGTAGTAAAGGGGAGCCAGGGAGGCATATAGGTGGTGATTATAGACATTTCTGTCTATATAATCAAGGATTATAACAATTTCTGCCGTGCTTTCCATGCCATGGCTCAGGTATGTCCTGGGGACATGACCTGTAATTGTGTGTTGGTTTGGGGTTGGCTTCAGCTACACCCCAGACTTGATACAGCTGTTACAGGCCTGGAAATTCTGAGTGCATGTAGAGAACTCCTCCCTTCAGGGCACACACAGGGGACCAACAGCAGTCTTGCCTTGGCTGAGCTACCATTACATAGGATTTTTTTAAAACTGATAGAAGAGATGGATTACTGATGATTTTTTAAAATGGCTGGTCCTTCAAAAGAGTCCAGTTTTCTGCCTTTCATACCGAGGATTTCCCTTTTGTGACTTGAAGCAGGGATTTTATTTTCCCTTCCCTTCATGTAATTCCAGTTTATTACACAACCTCTCCTTATTGACATAGCATCTTTAGCTTATGCATCATTTATTGGTATCTGAACAGTTACTGGAAAGTGTTCCTGGGTAAGCTCTAGGGAGGCACAGTTGCCTCACTAATGGAGGAAAAGCCTAACTACTTCCTAAATCAATTAGCCTGGAAGGCCAGAAGACACGTCAGGCTGCTCTCCGCACGCCCACATTCACACACCGCAGCGGTCTGCGCTGTGGTGGTGGCACGGCATCCACAGGCACACTCACTGCCACCCGTGTGGTCCCAGCCACGCTGGCAGTCTGCTGAATGACGTTTCCTGCTCAGAAATGTATATTCCTATGTATACATGCATTCCATACATCCCTGCTGCTGCATGCGAGCTCATAACCCACGGTTCAGCAGCTGCTGGTCCCCTGCCTGCTGCTGACCCACGGGGGACGTGTGCCTGTTCTGCAGCAGGCAACCCAGCTCGGGGGCTCCGGCCATAAAAATTCCTGTTGGTTTGACTCTGGAAGTCCTCAAGCTAATGGTCACCTCGTGTGCACACATATCCACGTAAAGCCTCTTTGTTCCTGCTCGCTGCTCGCAGGAAAAGGCTGCCTGCCTGCTGACAGACTTCGCGGGCAGGGAAAGTAAAGGGGAATTTGGCAGAAGTCATTAGTGCTAATTCTTGGCATGCATCCTGGGGTGAGACAGGGGTGTTGGGCTGCAGGGGAGCACACCTGACAGCAGCGCTGCCCTCAGCAAGCCAGGAAAGCCTCCAGCACTGAGCACAGGCCGGCACAACACCTCCATGCTTCGGGAAGAAGTGGGGCAGGACATTTGTCCCCCGAGGCCCCTGTACCTCCTGGGAGGGGAAGGCTGCTGTGGTGGCAGGGGTTGAGAAATGCCAACAGGCTGCAAATGAAGAAGATGCAAGGGAGAAAATGGACTGGTGGGTGTTGTGAAGTACAAAGGAAGGTTTCAGAGCACAGGCATGGACAAATGCACAGTAAGAAGGTGCAGGCACTGAATGGAAAGGTAAGAGAAAGGGCTGAGCAGAGAAGCAGGTGGGATAGAAGGGGATAGAAAATGAAGCCAAGACAAAATGCTCATCTAGAAAGCACGAAGATAAGCAGAGATTGATGGTAGGAGCTGGACTGCCTGCACATGCTTTATCCAGCAGTGTGTCAACACTGTGGCTCCAAAGCTGGGATACCTGGAAGCTGATGAATTAAAGGAACAAAGATTTGGTGGCACAAGAATTTGTCTGTTCAGGAGGAGGAATATTGCTTAGGAGGAAGAAAGGAAAAAAGTGTAGAGCAAGACTGGGCTGGTGGCAGAGAGGGTGTTTGGCAGAGTTGGTGGGAAGGGGGATGTGGTAAACTGGATGTGGTTAAGCTGGGAATAAGAGTGTGAGGTCTCTGCAGCAGGGAGCAGAAGTGTAAAAGCCAAAAGGAAGAGGACCAGGGCAGGGAAGAGGGTGAAAGATGTCAGAGAACAGCTGTGAGCTTCAAGGGGACAAGGAGGATATTTCCTGACAAGTTTGAGCTCAGCAGTTCTGCTACTGAGAAGGAAATGGAGGCTGTGGCTGTATGTAACTTACAGAGACACTGTTTTCAGGAGGAAAGAGCTATTCAGGGAACAGGCCTAGGCATCGACTTTGGGTGAGACCCATCCCTAAAACAGCCAATGTGCAAAGGGCAGGGCAGGGATGGGAAGGTTAAGGCAAAGGAAGAGAAGGGAGCACTGTGACTCCAGCTGGCACATTCCCAGGAAATTTCAGACACCCCCAGGAAATCCACATGTATATGCTCTGGACATGGTGCATGGTATCCCATGGCTGCACAGTGGCCCATGGTCAACCCCAGGAGCTCCTGGGGAAGCTCCTCTCCTTGCCACCTGTGACAGGAGGAAGATCCCCAGGCTCAAGGTGCAGAGGTTGCTGCAGCCCAGGCTGAGGAGACCAGCAAACTCTGTTTTCAGGGTTGTGCCACTGACTCTTGGCAGACACGAAAGGGAGCTGAATCACCGTATTATAATTTCAAGCTCCATTAAAGAAACATGGGGATAGCAGAGGGAAGGAGAGGGCAGGGAGGGATGAAGAGAAAATTGAACAGAGCAGAGTAGCACTTGAAGGGGAAAGAAATGTTGCTCATAGGCTCAGAAGGGGGAATTGCAAACAGAGATGAGATTAAAAGGGAACCCTTGAGACTGTCTCTTTAAATACAGCAAGATTCACTTACTCCATGCTGAGCCAGGCTTGTTGAATGCTGGAGGCACAGTCCCACTGAGGTTTGCCAGCTGATGGAGCAGTGGAAGTCTGTCTCTCCCTCTCTCTGTATACCACCAAGTTGCCCTCTTCCACCTACGTTATTTAGGAAGTCCCATTGCTAATAAATTTACTGCAGAGTGAGCCTAATGGGGAAGCTTTTTACTTGACTGCCCATCAGCACTGAGCATGTTAAATGATCTTTTTATCCAGAGGCATACAGGCACGTCAGACTTGGTACCATATGTCTGGGAGTGCAGTGCGTCTGGGTGCAGTTTCTCTTGTGTGGAGAGTGTTCCCTTGCTGGTCCCAAAGGCAGGGAGGGAACTACAGGTGCAAGAGGAAAAAGCAGAATGTGTAAGCATTGCCTGTGGCAGGTATCATGGAAGATTGCTTTCAGAGCCAGGGGAAGGAGTGCTTTGGTGCAAGGGGAGTGAGGTGTCCAACCCCCCTAGCTAGACCCCTGACCACTTCATTCTGCTCCAGGGCCGCTGCAGGATGCAAATGTTGATCTGGCTGTGACTTGGGACCAGTCTGGAAAGTCTTTGCCTGATTTGGCCTCTTACCTCCTGTAGGCATAATTTCAGCAGGTTTTTTAAGAGCTCACAGGGGTTGGCCAGGCCCAGCATTTGGGTGGGAGGCAGACCACGAGTTCCTTGTTGCTGTAGGTGTTTCACAAGGGCTAGAGGCTTCTTTCTCCAGCTCTGTGCTCAGCTGAGGTTCTGTCCCCTGTGAGGAGTGGCAGTGCTGCTGACCAAATGAAGGGTGTGATGGTGTAGAGAAATGATGAACTGAATTAGAACTGGTCATCTGAGCTGGTCCTGCCGATGTCTAAAGCACAGTGGTGCTGATGTCCTGGTCAGATTGAATGTGTATGCTGGCATTCATGTTACACTGCATCTCCTCACCCCCTCAGCTGAGATTTCAGCTCTTATCCCCACGTCCCACGCCTTGAATTTTTATGGCTTTGACAATTGAAAGAGGCTGAATTCCTTGGGACAGTAGCCAGTTTCCATTTGCTCTGACAAATGCTAATGGAGCTAAATAAATAGCAAAAAGTGGTCATAATGTAACAGCGTGCTCATTACTGCATTTCTTAAGCTGTTGCCTGGTGCTGCTGTGTGCCATTAGGTGTTTGCTAAATTATGTCTTAGGAGCTCCTGGGTCTTTGGGGTGTTTGCTTTGCAGAAATGAGAACACAACCGCCAAGCTCTCCCGGCTTGGGTTTTGTCCGTACAGTTCACGCGGAGGCTCAGGAGATGGGCAGCAGCCAACACTGCTCGTGTTTCAGCCACGCTGCTCTCCTTCCCCACGGCCTTGCTGAGAGCTGAGCAGCTGGGGCAGGAGCTTGGGGGCTGACCTGCACGAGGAGAGCTGTTCCTCACCGGCCATGCCCACCACCTTCCTTCAGGCGTGCCAGGGCAGAGGGAGGCTGCAAACCAATCACAGGGGAGGCTCTTCTTTGTGCCTAGGGGTCCTGGCAGGCTCTGTGATGTGTCTCCCTGGTTTATGGACTTCCTTTTGATCTTGTAGGTGGTGATGGAATGGCCAGGATCCTCCATTAAACAGAAACAAAAGCAGTCCTGCTATGCCCCTAAGCCTTCCTAAATGTTGGTGGATCTCAGAAAGATCAGTGTTCAGAACTGGTAGCATTAAGGCACTGGGAAAGACTGAAACCCGCTGGGCTAGAGACTCTTTTGTATGCACAACAATGCTTTTCCAAGGGAGTTTAAGCACACACCTTGTTCCCAGCTGTGAGTCTCCAGCTAAATATTCCCCACACCCAGGACAACTGCATCCTAATCCTAACTGAGGCCCCAGGGCACTATTGTAATGCAAATAATGATAAATAACAGCAATAATAAAACTCCACCAGCACTTGCACCAGCTCCCTAGCAATCCCAAACCAGCCATAGCAAGCTTCATATCACCCAGGTTATGTAAAGGAGCGTGAGCAATGTGACTGGAGCTGTCAGGGAGGTGACCAATTAGCCAGTGCAGCTGCCTCCTGCAGGCAGCAAGTCTGCCTGTGGCATGTGGGTCGCCACTGGGTCCGGGATGCATTCAGGCACAGGGCTCCTGCACTGGCTCCCCGGGCTGCTCTGCAGGTGAGGGGTGATAGCTCAGCCCACCACTCCGTTCAAGTGATGCCCCCCACCACTACAGGGAGGGCATTCTGGGGACAGCATGGGGAGCATTTTTTTGACAGCCAGCTCTTCGTGAGCAGTGTGAAGGCTGGAGCCAGCAGGCACACTGGCACAGGAGCGGTGGGTGCTGTGACCCATGCTGCACACCCAGGCTGTCCCTGGGTTTTGCACAAGCACTGCTGCCACACCTTGGGCTCTTTGTTGGGCTGGTTGCACCTGCAGAAGGAAGTTCAGTGCAGCAGCTGACTGAGGTCAGAGGTGCTGGGAGAGCCACATCCCGTGTATACTCAGGAGTTCATGGCTGTCAGTGGAAGCATCCCTCTGCGATGCCTTTTCTTCCCTGGAGTTACAGACCCTGATCCTGTGCTCTTCAGACCCAGTCCTTTACACTGAGCTGATGAGTGTACAGAGGTAAGTGTTTTTATTTGGTAGCACTGTTATATTCTACTCATCTCTGTTGTTTTTAGCAGGTACTCTGTCTTGGCTGCCAAATATAAAGTAATAAGAAATCATGCTCTGGTGTGTCTGGGTGCTTCCCATAGGAGTATCTCTCCTTGAGAGAAGTGGTTAGATTAAGAGAAATTAGTGTTCTAAAATTTTGCCCTTTGGCCACTGAAATCTACTGCTACATCTTTGGTCAGCCTTCTTCCACCTATCCAGGGGAGAGCAGCAGAAGGGAGCAGGCAGGCACAGACAATTATTAAAACCAGAATTCTCCTTCCCGCTTGCAGTTTGTTACAGCCCCACTTGAAAGAACATGCAAATGGGCAGCCTGGAACCCACTGAACCATTATCCTGCCCTAGCTGTGGTGTAGTGTCAGAGAATGATAGGAATTGCTTAGGGAAGGAACATATTGAGAGGGTTAAAGCAGGCTAAGTGTCCTGAGGCAAACCTTCACATCTCCTGGCAATAGCCAGTTCAAAGGCTTCCCAAGCAAACGGACGTGCCCAGACTCCCTGCTGGAATAGCTACACCCAGGCCCAACTTCTGTGCATTTGCCTTTGAGCCCATTTGTATTTCAGAACGTGAAACTGGATTATTTCTGCAAGGTACTCAAAATCTGAGGTGTTTCTGCCACGTGGTGCCCTCACAGTATTTGGGAGAGGTAGGAGAGGACTCCAGGCAGAGAAGGAGCAGCACAAGAGGGCAAGGGGTCTGTAGTGGTCACCAGGATATGTGGTAGCCTCTGCACAGCAGCAGCCTGGGGCTTGTGAAGCGTTCTGCAGTCCTCAGATGTGCTGTAGTAGAAGGGGGAGGCAGGTTTTCAGATGTTTATGGGAAGTCTTCTCCAGTGTGAGGGACAACAAGGCAGAAAGCACCAGTGAGTGTGTCTGAAAATACAACACGTGAGCTGTAGGAGTTGGCACTTCCCTGGTGAAAGAGATGAGACATAGAAGCAGAGGAGGTGTAGAGTCCTTCTTATCTCGGATACCCAGGGGAGAGTTTTTTGGAAACTGTGTGGATGTGTTTATCCCCCCTGGAAAAGACCCAAGTGCTTTGGGGAGTCGATAGGAGAGAACTAGAAAATCAAATTGCATCTCCTTCCACTGGCATCCAAACCCACATATCAAGGCCTCCCAGGAAAGGCAAGTAGGCTTCCTCTGTATTTCACTGTACACAATTAAACGGGACCCTTTAAGTCTGGAATCAGGTTGAGGTGTGAAGCTCATTTAGATAAACCACAAAGGAGGAATCTCTTTTGGAGCAACCACATGGCAGGGCCGAGACACTGGGGTAGTGTGGTGGCAGGTTCAGGCTGAATGTCTGGGAAGGCAGGGAGAGAAATGCACCGACTGGGATTCAGCTGACTCCCACTCCCGGTGGGGCTGCTCTGACTCCGTCCCAGCTGCTCAATCACGGCTTCATTTGAGGTCTTCTCTTGCCCCCAAGCTGGGGATTTCAGTCCTGGTACCTATCAGTGCCATCAGGAGCCATGAAGTAGCGTGATGTGTAAAATATATCTCAGCCATCTTCCCATTCAAATGTGGAAAACACACAGAGACACAAGAAACTCTCTGTAGAGACCTGCCGTTACCCAGACTTGGAAACAAGGTGCCCTTGCACCAACTAAGTGCAATCAAAATGGGGAGGGCTGGGAGGGTTACAGGCACTGGGGAAAAGGCTTTGAAGTCTCCTCTTTGACGGTGTCTCCTCCCTAAGGGCAGCCCCAGTCACTGTGCTTGGCTCTAGCACAGGCTGAGGCGCCGCTGTGCCTTGGGGATAAGGTAAGAGAAGACTGTCAGCTGTTTGGATGGTTCAGTGTGGTAGCCCAGGGCTGCCTGGGCACCCACAGAGCACACAGAGCAGCAGAGACCTCGGGGCTCTTCAATCCCTATGGTCCCTCTTTCCTAACAGCATTATTTAATTCTTCCTAGGGGCTAAAGTCCCTCTGCTAAATAGGTTAGCTTTGCAGGGAATGCAGGTCCTCAAAATACACTTTTTATAACATCATTCCCAGAATTTTTGTTCTCTTATTTACCTTGGCCAAACAGTTCAGTCCCCAGATAGGTGCCACTCAGTTCCTGCATCTTTGCATCACCCCCCGGTTTTATTTTCTCTGTTTGGTGAACAGTATTTTTGGGTCTCACCAGAGAAGCACAATTTGTGGAGACCTCATAGGCTCAGGTACATCTTTGTGCCTGGAAAACTGCCAACCCTAGTGAGGGTCCTCCTGGGAGTTATGGAGGCTGTGGGATGCCCAGGAGAGCTCCTGTGCTCCCTGCCAAACGCAGAGAGGAGTGGGCAGCCTCGCAGCCGCGGGGCTCCTGTCACACGTTGAAGCGAAAACGCCTGGAAGGACAACTTAGCTGTACCTTTTCTTTATTCTGTTTTCTCGGGTTTTCTTTTCCCCTTTGCCGCACTTCAAATAATTTGATGTTGAATATTTAAGACTGTTTTGTTGTCTTCAGTTCACCTCATCTGACCTCACGATCTTCAGGGTAATAGCAGATGATGATGATGATAATACTCCGCTGTTTCCCAGTGCCACTTTCCGAGCCCTTCAGCAACATCTACTTGTTAAGGCCTGCAAGCCATCTAAAGTAGGTTAATTTATTATTCCTGCTCTGTGTATTGTGAGAAGCTGTGACCTGTTCAAGTGAGCTGGAAGGACTTGTGGGCTTGAACTGTGGGGCAGGAAATACCCTGAGTGCTCTCAGCACGTAGCATGGCTCTCACAGCTCCATGCCCTGAGGAGGGGCAATTGGCGTGAGGGCATGCAGTAGGTGAGGCTAACCAGAGAGCCTGGAAGGTCCCTGAGGAGCTGAACAAAAAAGCTACACGTGTAGCAGTAGATAACAAGCTCCCAGACTTTATCAATGGGAGATTTGTATCGATTGCTGCAAAAAGGATGGTGATGGAGCAGTCGTCTATGGATTAGAGATGAGGATGGTAGGTGGGAGGCTGGGTGAGCTACCAGTGCTCACATATTGGGGGACAAAATCCTCCATTCCTAAAATCAGTGAGGCCTTCCATTTGCCAGCCTGGCTGCCCCTCCAGTGCAGCCCAGCTCGTGTTGGCTACAAACCCGAGAGCCCCGAGAGCCCCATCTCTGCGTGGGGTAGAGAGGCAGGGATCAGGCCGGAGAGGATCACCCTGGCTCTTGGCAGCCAGAAGGGAATGGCAAGGCTGTGGGAAGAGGGCTCCTATTTTCTCTGGCATGCTGGAGGCAAGAGGCACTGAGGATGGGAAGGGAAGAGCAGCGAAATGGATCCTCTGAGGGAGTGTGGAGTGTTGGGTTTCTGCCCCAGCTGCCTGGCAGTGATGCCTGTGCAGAGGCTGCTGGTGGGGATGGGGGGGCTGCCAGCCATGTGGCTCTCCGGAGGGCTGTATACTTGTTTTTCTTCTCTGTGACATTACATAATGTGAGGTAGAAAATGTTTGCACGGTAGCTGTATCGGTCCTTGGGGCGAGGGGAGAAAGGAAGGAGGCGGCGGATAATTTGAGGCTCTTTATTAGACCAATAAATCATTTATAATGCACCAGCTTTCAGGCTGGGCTCTTACTGCTCATGTCAGCCACAGGATGCTACCTGGTGACTGAAGCAGGCAGAGCATGGGCTGGCTCCCCTAAACCAGAGGGGCAGAGCAGAGCTGCACAGGGCAGGCATGGCAAGGCCTTGAGGGGAGAGGAGACCTCGTCCTTCACAGGCTCTGGGGACAAGCCCCATGCAGCTGCTGGCAGGCACTTGGCCTTACATGAAGCTTCTTGCAGCCAAAATGAAGACAAAGCATCAGGAGCAAGTCATAACTGAGGGATCAAGTGGGCACCTGAGGGTGGGTGGGTCACCTGCCCTCCCCACATCACCTGCAACAGGAATGATACGCCCTAATGTCTCTGAGCCTTGGCTGGTGGGGAGNAACCTGCAAGCAGAGATAGCTGCAGGTACAGGAATGATACGCCCTAATGCCTCTGAGCCTTGGCTGGTGGGGAGCAGAGGGCAAGACAGGTATTACTGGTGGCATTCCATTACAAAAGAGCATCCCGTGCCTCTTCTCTTTGTGTTTTGGTGGAGCTTAGTGGAGCCTGAGGGTTGTCAGGCAAGTATCTCTTGGATTCCTTGTGTGCTCTGGGTGCCAGCGAGGTTGCTGAGGAGGAATGTCATCCATCTGGGAAGGTTTGTGCTCGCCTAGGCATAAGCTTGTGGTTTGCCACGTTTCACAGCTGTGTCTTGTTCACATTGAAATCATCAAGTCCTGCAAAACTACACCTTTCAATAGCCTGCCTGCATTCTCAGATGCTTCAGACAGCATCAGTTGGCCTAATGTTTTGACAAATGATATCCATATTGATTTCTCTCCTCCTGCTCCTTTCGTCCTCTCCCTCATTCCTCAGCAAAGAAACCACTTTTGATAACTAATCTCTGGAGCTAGGCGAACACAGCAGAGGAGACAGATGAACGCTCCTTGTAGGAGAGTTCATACCAGGGTGGGCTCCCAGGTCATCTGAACAAATATCCTTCCCTCTTAAGCAACCAAATGCTTTAAGAAAGGGGACCACTGAATTGGCAGAGCATGTGCTCCCGCTGGTGTGCTTGGATTTAAATACCCCTCCCCACAAAAAATGCCCCCCCCCAAAAAAAAATGCCAAGAAGCTTCAAAAAAACCTAAAGGGGTTCCCAATGGGGAGCAGTAAATGTAAAAAATCCTAATAAATACCATTCCCTCCTACGAAATGCACATTTGGGGTTGGGGGGAGTTACACAGCATGCCTGTTTCTGCGGGATCTGATTTAACTGTGAGCTCTTTAATATGTTCTTTGTGTCCTCGTGGACAGTCTGATGGAAGCAGCAGCTAAAAGCAAATCACAGGGTGAGAAGGTGAGTCTTGCTGGTGAGAATTAGCAGTGTCAGGAGGGAAATATCACACACCTCGCCGACTGAATTATGCATTATGCCGCAAAATCCCTGATGTCAATAGGCAAATGCTATTCCTGTTGTTTTGCCCGTGATGATTGGCAGCAAAGGAATTCAAATCACATCCACACAGCAATTGTCCTTCTGTAACTAAGTCTCTCCTATTCAGGCGGGTATGCTTGTGCAGGCAAAATCTCTGCAGCATAGTGGGTGCTTCAGGAAGAGGTTTGAAAAAGGGTGGTGAAAACATTTTCATACTTTTAACAATACAAAATGCTGTCAGGTTAGCATGTACTGGATGTGGCACCTACTCTTGTATTTCTTATGGGCAGTGGACTCGAGGTATTACCTCAGACCTTGGGAAGGTATTACTTCAATCCCTTCCATGCCCAGGTATTGAAAGTGATTTGAGGCACATGCCTCCATGGAAGGACTTTTCTCTCACCAAACAAGGTAGGAACATGGGAAGCAAAGCCAACCAAAATGTCATCTCCAATAAAAGCAGTAATGGGCTCATCAGTGTCCCCTCTCCATGTGGCTGGACTAAAAGCATTGTGAAATTACATGTAACAAACGGTAAGAAAATGATTATTTTAATGAACATGAGATTGTTAAAATTCCCTGCTATTAGATCTTGCTAGTGTGTTTGAAGAAGAGCAGATAACAAAGCTAGAAAATAGAATTTGCTTTTATTTGCTGCTTAAGTCGCTTTTGGCCTGCTACCAGAAGACATAAATCAATTACTAATTGCACTCCTAGTTTGAGGTGTTGTGAGCATTCATATGTTTAATCAGTCCCGGGTGCTTTTAGAAACAAGTGCACTAAGGTAAGAATGTGAGTGGCGTAGAATTTTCTTGCTCCTGTTAATATCTTACCTTTCACAGAACAAGGCTGTGTGAAAATCTATGGGTTTTTTTCTGCTTGGTGACAAAATGAAAAATTTGGAATGAAGAAAAATGGACATCTGGGTTTTAAAATAACATTTTGTTTGCATTCTTTGGATGACTCTCTCTTTCAGAACATAACTTCATCTTGAACTACCACTTCAAGATGTGTGGGAAACAACTAAACAAATCCAAAAATATTTTACCAATAATCTGCTGCATTAGAATAGTTGCTGCAAAATGGAATTTTATGGCCTACCCCGCCCTCTCCAAGTGGAATAACCCATCTGCCTAAGGAATGCAGCCCTTCCCAGGTTACAAGCTCCTGAGAGGATTGTGTGATAGACAAGGAAACATGGATTTGATTAGGTGGGGACTGAGACCTCGGCCCCCTGTGGCACCACCACTGCCTGCCTCCCTGGCTCCTGAGCAAGAGGGGACAGGGAGCAGGGGCTCAGCAGGGAGCTGGGAGAAGATGTGGCAGGCTTTGTCTCTGGGGCTGGTGGGTCTGCCTGCTGTCACCCCCACGGGGCTGGCAGGACCCTCGGTCACTCTGATCTGCCTCGCTGTCAGCCTTGCTCTCCCTGTGGGGCTGTGGCTGCTGGGAGGGGGCATGAGCTGGCTCCTGGTGCGGATCTGGGGTGCAGACAGCTGGGAGGGAGGGAAGAGTGAGGGAATGGAGGACTGTAGGTCTGAAGAGTAAACCAAATTAAGAGGGCAGGGAGAGTGGAAAAGGAGTCTGGAAGTGCTGGAGAAGCCAAGCTAAGAGAGGGCAGGGGAGGCTGCGTGCCTTCTAGGAGAGATTGGATACAGGCAACTTAAAATGAGCCTCCTGTTGGGAAGAAAGAGTTAAAACAATTTTGAGCCTTGCAAGGCTCACAATCTCAAACTGTAACTGGTGAAGCCTGGCAGCCGAGGATTTTAAAGATAAGAGCAAGGGTAACACACAAGAAGGAGCTGGTGGAGGATCAGACCACAGAGTACTAATGACAGCTCGTCAGAGGGCAGAAAGTGGGATATAATCCCTGGTCCAAGGAGCATGGAAATCATCCCAACGCCTTTCCTCGGACAGAGACCATCATCCATCCCTTTTCCCCAAAGCTGTGAGTATCAACCTCTGGGATGATGCTGGAGATGGGAGTAGCCCCCTGGTGCCTGCCCTTGCAGAGTTCAGCCCCCCTGGCACTGGGCAGCAGTCACTGTGGACACTGCATGGTGTGGGTACTGCCCACAGTGCCAGCAGCTGTGACCTGGCAGCCTCCCCTGTGCCCACGTGCTCCTTGGCTGCTCCAGGTCGGAGCTGTCTCCTCTCATTTCAGCTGCTTCACTGCACATCAGGCACGCTGAGGAGCCAGGAAAAGATGGGGTAATCCAGGTTCGCCTACTGGTTTCCCACCTCAAATGCTCTCACTGGTCATCAGTTGTCACTGCTTCTGCAGGCAGTCTGCCACATCCCTGTCACCAGGCTGTCCTGGAGCTACCTGAGGGGTCCTGCTGGGCAGCAGGTCCTCCAGGTGGGCAGTGATGAGCTGAGGGCATGCTTCAGGTCTGTATTGTAAGCAGGAGCCCTGGACATGGTTGTTCCAGGGCAAGGAGACCATGCTGTTTTTTTCCAAAAGTGTTGATGCTGCAGGTGAGCCACTGTAGCCTAATTTCTTGACCTGTACCCTTTTGCAAGGCAGTTTTTGACTCTGGCAGCAACCTGACCTCTCTGTAAAGATTTGTGCGAGGAGTCCTGTGGCTTAGATAGACCTGCAAAAATGATGGATTACGTTCATCCAGCCTATTTCAGGATCTGATTTCTGCCGTTAAAAGCTGAGGGAGTACGTGGATGTTCACATGGCTCAGCAAGAGCCTTGTCAGGCTTTTCTCACAATCTGGACTGACTTTCCTGCACCTTTCAGACACAATATTAAAGACTCCATTATGGAAAGCTTGGAAGATGGCTCTGAGCAGAGGCAAACCTGCAGGTCTTCCACAGTTGCAGTAAGGTGGAATTGCTTGGCATTCCCCAAGGATCTGATACACTTGTGACCTGGAAAGCACCTGAAAAGTAAAGGAAAGCCAGAGTCAGGCCTGTCCTCTTAGGCAGAGGAAGAAACAAACAGAGCTGGGGTTTAGGCAGTTCGAGGATGGAATAAGCTGCCCTCTGCTGCAGGTCACATGCTCACATAGGCTATTCCATCCCCAAACTGCTGGCTGCTTGGCCCCCTTGTTTTCTCACCAGCAGAGACAAGCCCAAAGGGAGCGAAGCTTGCAAAATGTGGGCTCCTGTCAACAGTGGAGACTTGTGAGATCTGCTGAGTCTGGCAAGGAGGAGGGTGGGCTGTCTGGAAAGAAGCTGCCTCATCCCTACATCATTCACCAGGAGCAGCATGGGGCTTGTGCTCCAGCCTTGCAGCTTTCAAGCAAGCTTAGGGCAGCAGGCATTTACCCCTCTGTTGTCTGCTGTGTCCTACTGCAGATAGAATATGTCAAAACTGTGGGGCAATCCCATGGATTTCTGACTCCAGTGCTTCTTGATAGGAGCACTCACTCCAGTGACCAGTCACACGACATCCAGAAATGCGTGTGGTGTGGGTGAGTCAGGGTCATGGTAATACTGAAAGGGGCAATGTGGATATGTTTGGGAAAAGCTGGAAAGAGCAGAACTCTGGACATAGCTGGGATGCTTTGATCCAGGCCCTTAGTGGAACAGCCCTCAGGGACCACTACACAACATAGCCCAGAACACAGATGCCTATCGAGAGTCTTTTCTAGCAGTCCCTTTATGGAAAGGCCAAAACCAGAAAACACTTCTCAGTGACTGTGATCTTGCAGCAAGGATTTGCTCTACACCACTTCCCTTTTGCAATGTGCTTTTTTCGTCTTCACAAAAGGCTTCCTTGGCAAAAGGGAGCTGCCAGCTGGCCAGATCTGGCCAAGGGGCTAACAAAAGTATTCAGCTCTACACAGTTAATGCCAGCAAAATTGTCTATTCAAAGAAAAGTCATAGTTTTGACTCTGTTTTTCGTCAGGGTTTATTACTCCAGGAACACTGCCAATATAATTTATTTTTTTAGCTTAAAAAATAATAAAAAATCCTAGCATGTTAAAGCCATACACTTTGAAAGCATCCCTCATCCTGGCTGATACCAGTGCTGATGCCATCTATGCTCCTTTTGATCCAAGTGGTCAATGCCTTTGAGATGCTACTTTCTTTCATCCCAGAAGTGGAGAAAAATGGTGACTTGCCCCCTTTCATTAAATTCCTATTTTTAAATGTTAAAAACAATTTAATTCCTGATGGCTGTAATGACATCCCTGCCTCCCTTTCTCCTTCCCTTTTTAAGCCACCTTGAAACCTAGGGGATGGAACTGGCTGACAGGATTCCTTTAATTATCCTCGCTACCAACACTCATCTCTTCCATGGTGCCTTCAAGGGACTCCACTATGAAAGGTTCTGTACACACAAGCACAACATCCACATGGAAGCAGAGAACAAAAACAAAATGTCAGAAAAGCCACCCTTAAATAAATTAACAACAAATACAAGCAGGCACCTTCCATCCGCCCCATTAGTCAGTAGTGCTCAGATACCATGGTGATGAGCCTCCCTAGAAATATTTCCACAGCAGCAAAACGGCCTTAAAGGGGCCGCACAGCCTCTCCCGTGCACCTGGTTTAGCCCTTCTCCGGAGGCACCACTGTCCTCCCAGGCTGCGTGGCTGGCACCTGAGCCATGTGCCCGAGGAGGAAGCCAGCACCATCTGCTTTTCTTTTCCCTGCCACAAGCACCGGGAGCTGCACAGCCCTGGCGCCAGGCCCGTCACTCTGCAATTCAACCCCACCGTGTTGCCGGGGAGCAGGGTGGTCTGCACTTCGCTGTTGAGCTGTTTCTCAAAGCCAAGGAGCCAGGCCAGCACAGCATTCCCTTAGCTGCACATCCTCAGCATCTTCCAACCTGAGCCCTCACCCAGCGTGACCACAGATGGCGGCTTGAGGTGTGGAGCCAGATGTGGGCTTGTTTATCCTCCCGGAGGCAAATGTTTGTGGGGCAGAACAGCACCTGATGGGGTTGTTGGGCATTTGGGAGCTCCTGTTCACAGATCCTCCAGGACAAAAAAGAGCCAAGCAAGAGAGGCAGGGAGGGGAGGGGAAAGAAACACATGCTCAGATGTTTAGGTTGCTGCAGCCAACTTCTGCCCACGCTGGAGGAGAGCTTTGAGTTTCTTGCCCTTGATGTAGACACCACCAGAAGTTTGTTTTCACAAAACCTTCTTGTATTGAAAGCTACAACTCACACCTCAGTACCTCCTCTGAGAAGAGATGAGTAACCCTGTTATTAAGCTGTGGGCAGCATCACCTGGAGGGTGATTCTTCACACACCTGCCGCTCTTCAGAAATAGATGGGAAACTTTGTGCTGCAAAATAATTTTCAAAGGGCAGCAGCTCAAGTGGAAGCACAAAAGCACAGAGAAATGATCATGTGAAAAAAAAGCTGACCAAGCCTTGACGCAGGAGACCCAATTCATGGTTGCTCCCAATGCCTGTATAAACAAGGTAGAGACCACTTGGAGCTGCTGACTTCCACATGATCCCAGCAGAAAGACTAGGAGAAGGAAGAAAAAGGAAAAGAAATGTCTTTCCTGTAACTCAGTGGATCCCTTGCAGCAATGGGAAGGGATGCAACATAAGTTAATTGGACTTGTGCCCTCATTGGACCCTCTCCCACAACAGGGGTAACCAGTCCCAAGGTATGACAGAGCAGGGTATTTGTGTGCAAATGCCTTGCCGAGCTTTCTGGTGGGGTCCTACAAGAGCACTTGGGGGTGAGGATTGAACCGTTTTGATAAAAACATGATGTTAACTAGTTGGACTGACTGCAGGCTGGGAGGAGATGAAGAAACCTACAGTCCTAACCAAGGAACTGCTGCTCACTCACTGCATTGCTGCAGGCAAGTCTTCTCTCTCCTCTCTTTTCTCCCCCACTGCATCTTGCACCTTTCCTGGCTTTCTAGCCTGGTGTTTGTACAGTAGTTCCCAAGCACATCCTGGATGTATTTTGTTACCCTTAATTGCACTTTTTAAATGATACCTGGAGGTCCTCAGTAAATGGTGGCTGAATGTGTGAGCAGTATGGAAACACAGTGCCTGCCAGCCCCCAGGTGCTGGGGTATGTTGTTGAGTTGCTTGTCTGCCCTATTTACACAGAGACTAATCAGCTCTCCATGGAATTTCTGTTTGATCCTTTGGCCTGTCTCAAGGGAAACACAACACTAACTGACAAAATATGTATATTTTGGCTTTCAAAAACTATTATATTTTGCAAATGTCACCCAGACACTGAGCTTTGTGGTTGCCAAGGAAACATCATGGGAGATAACCTGATCGCAGCTGTGAACTGCATCCTTTCCTCTCCTGGTGTGAAACCTGCACTTCCAGAAATGCCCGCTCTTGTCTTGGGGTGTTTCATCTTTAGAAAGCAGAGGCTTGAAAAATAAGGTTAATTGCAGTCCAGAAGGTATTTCCTTCTGAAATTGAGCTATCTGGGGGGATTTGCACCTTGGGATCAAAGGCAGTGGCTCAGCAGCAGAGGGTTTGCTGTGCTCCGATAATATCGGTGTCTGCTGGAACAGCCACAACCCTGCTCAGATAATGTGGGATAGAGTCAGTGTGTGGGGGGGGGGAGGCTGTACACTGTCAGCCTGGGGTTTGAAAAACTCGGTCTCCCTAGAGCTATTAGCTCAGAGAATTTCAGGCTGGAGTCAGTGTTGGAGCTCCAGATAGGATAGGCGAGGCCTCCTGTCTATGACCTGGCATAAAAAGGGCTGTGCTGAGTCGTCCCAGGGGCTGTCAGGGATCGAGTGCCTCTGGCAGTGAGGGAACCTCTCTTTTTAATAACCAAGAGAAACATTCCTGTTCTCCCCTTATATAATATGCTGTCTGCTGTCAGGTGGAGGTGGGATGTCAGGAAATGTACTCTGATTTTCCCTCGGTGCCAGGCAGGGCCAAGCCACTCAGGAAGGCAAAACCACATCCTGCCCTGTGAGCAGTAATAACCCCAAGCATCTCTGCTTGTTCCTCCATCCCTTGAAGAGGTGCAGCAGCCCTGGACACAGATGGTGGTGAGCTCTGGGTTGGGGCTGGGGGGACACAGGCCATGGGTGTGCCACATGTGCTGGCAGCAGCTCTGGTGAGGGAGAAGAGGGGATGAGCACGTGGCGCCAGGGAAGCCTGATGTGTGTCTTCCCCTTCTGGTGTGACAGAATGGCACTTTAAAGACATGAGATGCAGCTCTTTTGCCTGACACTCAAAGAGCCAGTTGACAAGCTGCTGTCAGGGAAATGTTGTCTAACTCTCTTTCCCCCAATAATTTCCCTGGTAAAACTGCAGTGCAGTGGAATCAAATGGTGACAGAAACCAGTGGGGGAATAGATGTGTTTTCTTTCTTTCTTTCTATTTTTTTTTTCCAAGTGTGTATCTGTATTGGGAGCCATGTGCACATCAGTAAATCTTGTCGGTTCAAAGAAATGTTTTTAGTGTTCATATTCAAACTTTAGCTCTTCCCTCTCTACTAAAGAAACAACAAAGCCTTGAAGATGCTCCCAGCTTGCATGGGATTAAAAAGACATCGTGGCTGAAATGGAAAACAGCTTCTCATGTTTTTCCTTTGGGTTACATGTGCAGAAAACCCCTCTGCTGCTGCTCTTTTTGCTGGTGCTGTGAAAAGTCTTCTCTGATGAGGAAAGGTAAACTGTAGGTGTGGAGGAGGGAGAAGAGGGCTATGGTTATACAACTACCTTGCAGGCAGACAGGTCATGCTAAAATAACTGTGAGCAGACCAGGGAGTGAGACTGACAGTGCTGGAGAGCTGCTGTGCACTTGGACACGAGAGTGGAGCCTGGCCATTGACGGCGTAATTACCATTAACACCTCCCGTTTGCCCCAGTCATTTCCCTTGGGTGGTTGACTGTGGTTCACTGGCTGTTCCTCTCATCATTTCCATAAACAGCAGAGGATTTCCTGGGTGTACAGGGAGAGGAAAGGACCAAGAAGGCTGCAGTTTCCCACCAGCTCTGTGCAATGCAGCTGGTGCTTCTCATCACCTGATGCTGGAGTGGAAGTGTGGCTGCAAGGCTCCTCCTCTCATGCAGTGTCTTTCCTCTCCAAGGAAAGTCTCCATGATTTGATTTAGTTAGAAACATTTACTCTAAGAGTCCATCTTTGCCATCCTAACTCCTGTCAGGCTTCAATAGGGTTTTTAGAAGTGGCTTTCTCTACTTTTCAGTCTTTCCTCTAAGCTCAGCAGAGCAGAGAAGACCTGATTGTGTCCCTCAGAGCTGTAACCATGACAGACTGGTCAGTCCTCTCTTAATATTCAGAGTGTTTTACTCTTAGGATGGATGTGATTTGTTTTAACTCCAAATCCTTGGAGTTTCATTTTGCTTTCCAAAGTGTGACAGCTGCTTAGGCTATGTTTGCTCAAGAGTTGAAAACCCTGTAAGGGTTTGTCCATGACTTCTGGCTTGGGTCATTAGGATTAATCTGAGCAATTGCCTCGCCCTTTTCTTCAAAGAGCTTAGGCCCATTTCACTCCATGATGAATTTGGCCCAGAATTTAAGTATCTACTTCTTTTGTACTTCCAATCCTCAAAAAACCCTAAAAAAATCAGATATCCTTTGGTAAAAGGGTCCCATAGTTTTTGCATGGAGCAAATGAGGCAGAGGGACGTGAAATTCATGAAATGCTGATTTTTGCCTTTTTTTTTTTCTTTTTAATAAGCTACATCAAATTCCTTATCACTCAGTCCTTAGGAACTGCCTTAGCACAGTGGAAGAATTGATTGCATAAATGCCAGCTGTAACTCTCTTATTTTTGGTAACAAGGCATTACTAAAGGCAGAAAGGCGGATTAATTCAGTGCCACGCTCTGATGAGACCAGTGTCCTTTTGTCTGGGACTGGCTCAGGAAGCCTCTAGTACCTGGTTTTTGCTTTCAGCCATGGATGTGGGGACTGTAGTAGTGGTTCAAAACACATACCTATTATTGCAGCAAGAAGTCATGAAGGGCGTGCACATATAGGTTAATTGTCAAGGGAAACCGACTTCAAGTACCATCAGACTGTTTTCAAATGTAATCATGACATCTAAGAGGATGATCTTTGAGAGATCAGAGAGTGGAAATTATTCTCTTGCTTTGCACATCTGAGTGCAGTTTGGCTACAGTCAAATTAGCTGTTTCAGCCTACACTGTCAGTTTGCTCTTATCTCCCTTTCCTCTTGTTGTATTATTAATAACAATGAAAAAAAAAAGTTAAAGACATCAGGAAAGACCTATCTGCGTGGGGCAGGGCTGGAGCCGGCGACTGCCTCGGAGTAATTGTGGATGGTGACCAGCGTTTGAGTGCCCCTCAAAGGGACGTGCCAGCCCCGGGGATGGCAGGAAGCTCTTTGCCACGCTGCCTGAGGGTGTTTGAAAGGCAGGACTGCTGGATTTGAGCTCGCTCGTCGGCTTCATCTTCCCTCCCTCTCTCCCTCTGCACAGCTGCATTTAGTAATGAAGCTGGCAGCATCAGAAAGTCACTAGAAGTAACCCAGCTGCCTCCGTGGGTTCACGGGGAGAGCGACTTTGTAGCTGCTCTCAGTCAGTCCATTAATTGCACATAATAAGGCATTTAGTGACAGAAGGATGGTTGATGAGCCTTAGCTGAAATAACAAGGGCCTGCCAGGAGCTGTGTTTCTTTGTCGGGAGGGTTGTGGAGGGTCCTAGCGCTGAAGTGCGGAGCTGGAGCCGTGCAGGGATAAGAGCAGCGGGAACCTGCCGCTCCCTGATCTGGAGGGCGCGCAGCTGGCCCGGCACTGAGCGTGCTGAAGGGCTAGCAGGGCTGATCCACTCTGGGGACAGCAGCAGGTCCCTGCATCTCCAGCAGTGGCTGCCTGGTGGCAGCCGTGGGGAGCTGCCCCACTGCCAGAGGGGCACCTGGGGCTGCTGGCCACGCCACCAAGCACCTCGTGAGAGAGGAGTTGTTCCACACGGGCTGGGCCTGGGGCCTCCATCCCTGTGAGAAAGAGCAGGGCAGATTGCATGGAAGACCAGTGTGGACTGGGAAACTTGGGCTCTGTAGTTACCAAGCTGGTCCTCTTGGTTTTGATGGGAAAATGAGTAATGGGTTGAGGTGTGTGCTTGCCCCAGCTGTCTGACAGATTCTTTGTGGGCTGCCACAGGCCCAGAGAAGAGGAGGACAATGTCATGGTGAGGGGATGCACTGGCAGCTGTTTCTGCAGGGAGGAGTGAGAGGGGTGTCCATGTGATGCAGCCAGGCTTGCTTGGAGCAGCTCACTCCCTCATTAATAAAGCAGCTGTTCCCACAGCACCAAGCATTTCACCAGCATCAGTCCCTGGTGTTGTGGGGCTCCCTACGCCTCGTTCCCCACTGAGATGGATGTCATCACAGGATGATCCCCACAGCTGGAGAGAGGGCAGGCTCTGCATGTCTGTGCACACAGGCTGCTGCTGCAGTGCCTGGCTGGCCCACAGTGAGGGTCACCCTGCAAGGGAAGGTGTGTATCTCCCCAAAATAGCCAGCCACACCTGCAGTGGGCACATGCAGGTGGGCCCTGGAGCCCACAGCTGGAGCATCTGCCCTGGTTTTGGTCTGTGCAGCTGCCCAGCCAGCTGGCACATCCCTCACCTGGGAGAAGGTCTGTGCTAGCAGTTGGCAGGAGGTGTTCCTTTGTCTGCATGAGCACTTGGGAATGTCAACATTTCTCCAGGCTAGTTTACTCTTCTCCTTACCTGTTTATTTTAATGTCTCAGTCCTGTGCAGCACTGCTTCTTCTAGAGGGTCTGGATGTTTCACAAAGGGACGGAAATACTACCCCTGCAGAGAAACAGGGGTACAGCACAAATGGTTGGTTCGAGCACAGGTTTTCCAGCCCTGAACTCTCACCACACCATGCAAGGTCCAGAAGGAACAGGAGGCGCGTCTGGCACAGAAACCTACAAGACAGGGAACAACAGTTTTCCAGGTCAGATTACAGAGGTGAATTATGGCTTGTATGAAAGGTCTTAGGAAATGTGGAAAATTGGCAGCCCTGCTGGCTGTGACACCTCTGTGGATCTTTCATGCACCTCTTTCCCATGGTCAAAGGGGACACTACCTGTCTCTCTGCTCAGATGGGAACATCCTGGGTGAAGTGGAGGAGCTGTCCCTCGAGCTGAGTGATGCCATCCGCTCTGAGCAGTGGGTGTTAATGCTGCCACCTTCATTACTATTTTTTAATTAACACGCTGTCATGACTTGGCAACATTCTTACCTGCCCTGTGCCTCGGGACAGCTGGACAAGGTCTGGCTACCTTCCTCCCCAGGGCATTCCTGACAGCAAGCCCGGGGCCTGGAGGCAGACAGCTCCTTGGTGACACAATAGCAAAGCACACAGTTGAACAGCTGCTCCTGCCTGTGCTTTCTCCAGTGCCGTCCTTGTCCTCTTCCATGTCCTTCCAAGGAGAGAGGCAAGGACCTGGCACAGCTGGCCTGTCCCACTGCTGGCAGCAAGCCTCATGCTGACATTTTGGGCAGCCCTGCTTTGCTGGTGGGCCTTATTTGTTGTACAGCTGAAGTGGAGAGGACATGGGCTGATGTCAGATCCTAATCACCTACCCACAGCTTCTTTTCTTTGCTATACTTCTCTCCATCTGGGAGGAGAGCTTTCCAGCTCTCCTCCTCTTCCTCTCTCCCTAAAGTCTTCAGCCTCCTTCTTCTGCTGCCCTAGTCTGGACAGCCTTGTTTTCACAGAGTTTTTCAGGTTTTGCCTTGAGCTTTTCAAAGTCTGGAGACCTGAGGCATACACTGCCCATGAGAGTGTGAAACTCTGTGGCCAGAACCCATGAGTTTTGTTTGCTTTTCAACAGGGAAACACATCTGCAAATCCTCACATCAGAAAGTCCTGGGTAGATCATAATAGATCTTTGGTAGGATGCAGGGAAGCGGCATGTGTTTCTTCACAGAAAATTGCAACTTCAGCTGGCAAAATATTTTGATTTCTTCCAAAACAAAGTGTTACGGTTGGTATGGAGGGATTTTTATTTTTTTTCTTTATAAGTTGGGTGAAGGAGGGAGATTAGTCTCACTTGTGCAGGCTAGATTTGGAGGGAAAGGTCTTTACCTTGCTTCCAAAAGGGAAAAAAAAGAAGCATCAGGGCTGGCTTCTCCTGTTGTCTCACTTGACCTCCTTGACATCCTGCCTTATCCAGATGCAGCACGTGTAGAGACACCAGTTGTGTTGCAGACATGTGGCTGGAGGCTTTGGCTCAGGAGGCAGCAAGGCAGATGAATTTCTGGGCATGTACTGCCCTCCTGCCTTTCCCACCTCTGCTGAGGAGAGGAAGAACTCCCCCAAACACAGCAGTGGCTGAGTGAAGCTTTTGATCTCCTAGCTTTGACCACTCACCTTCCAAAAGGGAGACCAGGCATGATTCTGAGTCACAACCGCGTGTGGATTTATTAAAAAACAAAGCAACATCCTGCCTTGGAAATCTTTCCAAAAGGGCTCTGCCATTCCTGCCCACAGCAGCAGAGACTGCTGAGCAAATGGCTGCCCCTGGGCATGCACAAGCAACCTCCTGGCTCTCCCGAACCTCTTGCATGCCCAGGAGCCAGGGACGAGAGCGCTGCTCCACTGCCACAGCTGTGCACAGCATCCTTGACCTCAGTGTGCTGGGGCAGCGTGCTCTGCTGTGCTGCTCCAAAGTCTGAGCTAAAACAGGGAAGCCTGCCCAGAACAGTTCACACTCTGGAAATTCAGATCCTGGTGGCTGTGCCTGGAGCTGAGAGGTTCTTGGTGGGAGGCCCTCGCTGTAGGACGGGTCCATTATGGAGAGCTAGCTCATGGGAAGGGATCGCTGGAGCAAGCTACTCTAGGAAACAGCCTTAATTCAATAAGTAGCTTTTAGCTCCCAATCAATGCCAGACCTCTGCCCCCTCCCAGCCCTGTTGCTGGAAGTGCCATTACTCTGGCAGAAGGCAGCACTGACTCTCTGATAGCTTTGGCTTCAGCAAAGGAGCACAGAAAAGCCAGTGAGCCTCTGGGCTTGTGGTGTCCACACAGTCCTGGTGGCACCGAGCTGCTCCTCTGGGCAGGTCTGGGGGTCCCTCCTTTGACACCAGTCAGACACTGCTGACTGAGGCCTTCCTCTCAGTTGCTTATTGTTCTGCCAGACCCCAAGCGCTGCAGCTATTTCAATGCCAAGTGTCTGCCCCGGGCTGATTTATCTTTTTTCCTTTAAACAGAAGCTTCAGCAATAATTGGATCTGTTGTTTCTCAGAGCGAGACTAAGGAAAAATATGTTCATAAAAAATCCTGCTACGCTGGAGAAATGCAACGCCTCTGGCCTCAGTGGGCATCTGCAGTCCCCACTCCTCTTACTTCCCACATGGAGTCACGAAGTGATGCCCAGCTGGCCACCTCTGCTCCACGTGCTGTTCCTCATGTTCTGGATACTGGGGTGTCCTTTGGAGGGGTACAGTGCTGCCTGAGCATATCAAGGCAACAAAACTCATAACCTCTGCATTTCGTACTACCAGGACTAGTGGGTATCTCTGTGTCTTAGTCTCACCCCTCTGTCTCTCTGCTCTACAGGACTTCAGTGAAAAATCAACTCATTTTAGCATATGACATGAACTCTGGTGCTGTAAGCATGACCTCAGGAGAGCAGCCTGTGAAGGGAGCTGTCACTGGGGAGACTGCTGGACAGCACACAGATGGCAGGGGATACAGCCTCACTCCAAAGAGCAAGGCTAAACCCATGCGAGGCCATACCTGTGCTTGTCAGGCAGTCCCATCCAGCTCAGCACTAAGTCAGGTAGGAAACCAGCAGGGAAAAGCATGCTAAAGAACCTGAGTGTCTTTTTTTCTACCTCCAGTTCCAGCTGTTATTCTTTTAGTGAGTGAGAGGAATTCAAGCTATTTGTTCCTGGCTGTCAGACCTTAGCTTCTGGGCTGTTGCCTCTTATTTGTTTTTAGTTGCCTGGCTCCTCACAGTGATCTATTTCTTCCTGTGTATTTCAGTATTCAACCCTATGGGCAATGATTTCCCCTTTGTCACCAAAATATTGCATTAGCATTCATCTGTTTTTTTTTTGTGTTAAGTTTGTTTAAAAAACCAAGGAACAAGAAAAACAGCAGACTGAAAGGAGTTTCATCCCAACCTCCTTTCAGTGCTGCCCGCTACCAGCTCCTTTCTAGTCAGGTTGCTACTCATCTTCCAATGCTCACACTAATCCTCAGCTTTGCTGGCTTAACTGTTAATTTTCTACTAGCAAGCATTTTCTGTGGAGTCCAGACAGATGAGATCTGCTGCCATGCCTTTTTCTAGGGATGTATTCCACCAAAGGAGTGTAGAACATGACTCACCTGTTGTAAACCCACCTTGCCTCTGATTTTTGTTTGCCTTTGTCTTCCATCTAGGCCTTCCCTTCTCAGGACGTATGCAAGGCTTATGTCCCGCCTGTGTGCTCAGGTCTGTGCATCCATCTCCTGCTGTTCTTCAGTCCTCTAGTACCACATTCCTCTTCCTGCCCTGCCTGCTAGATCCTTTAGAAACCCTGCTACCAGCCCTTCGTTTTATTCTAGTATGTCCCTCTGAGTTTGGATTTGGAGTTTGTCCCACTGTCTCCTTCAACCAGTTAAAGCACATCAATCTTTTGCTGGAAATGTCCATATCCAAGTCCTCCTCCCTATCAACCTTTGTACCTTTCCTCTTTTATTCCTGATCCGCCTCCTCACTGATACGTCTTTCCTTTAAGGTCAACTCTCAATTTTCTTTTTGACAAACAAAATAATTTGAGTCTTTTACATGCCTGCTGGAAAGCTTTGGGGGGGTTTCCCCCTGGACCACTGAGATCATTTGGCTCCTTTCTATATCCTCTTCTTCCAGCAATACTCTCAGAGTGTTGTTACCACACTGGAGGCAGTGGGCTGGGTGGGATTCATGTTACCAGCATGGATCACAGGTGTATTTTACTTGCTTCCTCGCTGTTCCCAGTGGAACGTCCATTACCTCTCGCCACAGCTTTATGCAGTTAGCTCATGTGCCGTCATGAGCTCCAAAACCCCTTCCAGAGCCTCTGCTTTCCAGTCACAGCACCCCAGGAGTCCGCCTGGAATTTCTTATTCCAGGAACAACTTCTGGCAGTAAAATGCCGTTTAAGCGGGCTTTGCTCACTGAACTGTGGAGACTGCTTTGCATGGTTGCCCTGTGCTCCTCATTATTCACCACTTTGAATCTCTTTGTCATTTATGCACTGTAACAGCACTGAGATTTGCATCTGCTTCCCAGCGATGAAAGTGCTGGAAAGTGTCAGGCCTCAAGCAGCTCCCCAAAGAACCCTGCTTGAAACACTCCCATCTGTAGATGATTCACCACTGACAATTTCAGTGTTGAGATCTGTCTGCCAGCTCTTAATGTAGTAAACGTGTGGTTTATTGATATTATATACTGCTGATTTTTTAATCAGAGTGTTGTACAGTCGAATGTCAAATGCCTTACAACAGTCCTCCCTAAAGCTGACTTGGAGCCAGCCTTGGAGTCAAGTGGTAGGTGTGATATGTGTCAAATAATTGTGTCATCTCATCAGGGAAGGCCCACAAATCTAGCTGAACCTGTTGTTAAATATATTCCCATCCTCTTCTGTCACTTATCACCACAAAACTCTTGGGAATTCCGTTCCAGTCTCTCCAAGCTTATTGCTGCCTCACTGTGTGCCCCCACATCCTCTGGAGCAGGAGTTTTGCTGCATATTTCTTCCACACAGCATCAGTCTGGCCTCTCCTCAGCCAGGGAGTGTACCTGATGCTCAGCACTGGGCAGGCCCCAAGGAAAGTGTGATGTGCAGTGTCTGGTCCTCAATTTCCTCTGTCTCCAAAGGCAGTTGAAGATGTAACTATTCATCTAATCCCGCTGCTCCTTCTGGTGAGCACAAGCTGGAAACCTGGACTCTGGGGAAGCAGAGAGGATGCTGAACAGGACCCAGTCCTGCAGGAGACGTTCAGTCATCCCAGAGCTAAACCTGAGACTGATGGGCCCAACCAAACATTTCCCTTCTGAAAAGACCAGTGATGCCACGTGCTTCCATGGCCCTTGGTGGGAGGGTGGAGGTTGGAGAGACCATGTTCTGGGGGCTCTGGAGGTGCAGAGGGGACAGGGGAGAGGTGATGCTCTGTCCCCTCTCTGCACTGCCACTCTAACTCTGATGCACTTGGTTTAAGTCAGCTGGTAATCACATGTGGTGATAAATAGTGAGAGACAGGAGTTTGTTGCAAACAAATGAGCCTCAACTAACCTCATTTCTTCTTTTGACAGGATAACAAGCTTAGAGGATAAATTCTCCCCTGCCAGGATTTGTTTCTCTGCTGCCAGCCACCTCAGCATTTAGCAAAACCCCATTCTTTGCTCAATTCCAGGCTGCTTAAAGCAAAGGCAGGTTCACACCGCCCTCCTCAAGTTTTGGATTCAGTTCCACAAGCTTTTTTCCTGCAGGCTGCTGCACTTGTTCCCAATACTTCCACCTCTGGAGATGCTCAAGCCTCCACACCACCTGCACCTGGCAGGAGCCCTCTGGGGCAGTGCTGGGGCAGGAGGACAGAGCACACATTGACCTGAGACCCTGTGGCAGAAGTGGTGTGGGCAAAACCAGCCCTGTACATCAGCAGCAAGGACAATTCTTCTCAGCAGCCCTTGCAAGGTATCTGAAGAGGCTGCTCCCAGGCAGCTCAGCAACACTGGTAAGTAAATTGGCAAGAACTTGGGATTTTCCTTGGGTGTCTGTCAGGTGTTGCTTGGTTTTGAGACATTGCTGGTGTCGGACACTTTGGAAGTGCCTTTCCTACCCCTCTGGAAGCCAGGCAGGCTCTCAGCTGTGTGCTCTGCCTCTTGCTAAAGGAGCTTTCCTTCAGCAGAACTTCAGAACCTCCCAAGAGTCCAGAAATACCCAGAAATATATAAAGTACTTAGGAAAAGAGGCCAGGTTTGCAGAAATCTGGGAAGATCACTCAGAGGCTGAGGAGATTGGGGTGCTCTGCCTGTGACTCAGGGTTTTGGAGTGCTCTGGTTATCCACCACCTCTGAAAAACCTAACTATGAGATGCAGAGCAGCAGGTACACAAGTGAGATGCTTCAGTATCTTTTAGCAGCATTCTGAAAGGACCTTCTCCTCCAGGCTTTGAGTGCTGGGCGTGGTAATCATCTCTGGGGGCCCTTTTCACAGTACCTTATCTGCAAATAAGAGCCTGGACCCTTATGTTCTCTTAGGCAAAGGTACTGAGTAAGAGGACGTGTTTAAATAATTAAAAAGTGCTTTTCTCCATTCATGGTCATTGCGTCACATCCTTGCTGAGCACAGTTCTGTGTGCAGTGCTAAATGGAGCACTTTGCCAATTTCTCCCAATTGGTCAAGGCCTTGAAGAGTGAAATCAGCAGCATTCAAAATGAAGCAAAACTCTGCCAGCATTAGGTTTTGTTACAAAGTGAAATTTGTCCATGGTTAATTTTGAGGATTTGTTAAGGGGCGCAACCTGGGCCCCAATCCAAGCGGTGCTGGCAGGATAAAAATCCTTCCCACACCCCCAAGGCAGACATTTCAGGGGCACCATTTGCAGTGTGGTGGTCCCTCTGAGCAAAGAAAATAGCTGTCCATTTCAACACAGGCTGACCTACTGCCTGCTCAGGGACTTGCATGGCCTGTCTGTCTTGCTCCAGAAGTGCTGAGCATGTACTGTCCCCACTGTCTTCTTTGTGGACAAACTGTGGGTTTGACAGGTTAGATCCATAGTTTGGGGGATTTGTATCACATCTAGTGACATCTGAAAAACGGCAAATTAAAATACAGTTCAATCTTAACCCTGCCTGCAGATTAGCATTTTAACCAAGTTCCCACCATGCTGGATGAACTGCATCAGAGCACCTTCCCTTATAAGAAACTACTGCTCGAGTGCAACTGTGATGCAAGAGCAGATCAATCTGCCCCTTTAGATTGCAGCTGCTCTGAAGTTTTGGGCTTGTCCTGAATACAGAATTCAAAACAAAGCTTGAGTGCCTGCACTGACTGAGAATAAGGTTTGTGCAAACTCCTGCCAAGTGATAAGGCAGCTCCCCCTGGCTCTGAGAACGGAGCTTTCATCCCCAGCCATGCTCAGGTGCGAGGGGAAGCTGGAGCTCCTGTGAAAACACCCAATCGTGCAGCTTTAGGGTAAGTGGAGGCTCTGGAAAAGTGCAGACCGGGCGTCTTTCACCTGTGGTTTACCGGGGAGGCAAATCAACAATTTGCTTAAGAAAATATCTTTACAATTCAGCACATCGATTATCAAATGTGTAATGAATAGATGCTTGAAAGGTGCCTTGGTTTTGCATATCTCAGTTTGAATTCGGGCTTCACAGAGACGATAAGGTTTTCCCAAAGCTGCTTCCAGCTGTGTGTTTGCCTCGGGCTTAGATTGGTCACTGGGGCTTCAGATTGCAAAAATCAGATCGGATGTGCCTATCTTGGTTTGCAACAAAGGGACAAACTTTGCCCTTTGCAGTGCCTGCAGAGCGGTGAGTAATGAGTGTTTGTGGGAATATCGGTCAGCTGGGATAATAACCTGCCCGACCTTGCTGGGGAGAATCCCTTCTGCCCTTGCAAGACAGACGTGAGTCTCCCCCTGTAGCTGGGAGTCACCTGCCTTCAGGGAGTTTCACAGCAGAGGGCATGGGGAGATGGGGTGGGTGGGGGAGGCTCTCCCCGCCTGCCTCTGTGCCCTCTGAAGGTGCAGAATTGCAGGCTCTGGTGGGTTTGCTTGCTGCGAGTATAGGCATCAACAGTCCACAGCCGTGCAAAACTTTACCTTAAAACAGAGAAATTTCCCGATACAGCTGGAAAAAGTTGTGCTCTGTTCTGCTGCAACATAACCCAAGCTACCTGATTTCACACATCCCCCTGGCTGGTGCCTGTTTTGCTGCTTCTTCTGCCACCTTTTTCTGCTGAATGCTGCCCCTCTCCTGGCTTTGCTGATGTTGTCCCTTCAGCAGCAAAATGCCTCTTGTCACCCCTGCAAACAGGACACTTGAGGCCCTCAGCTTTTGGGGACAGGCTCTCCACCGTGGGATGAGCACCTTTCTGTTTGCAGGGTGGGTACATCAGTGTATCTTCAGAGTCTCTTGGGAGGTTTCTGTACAGGGAGAGGGTTTACACCTGGAGGCTGAGTTCTGATTTAGGACTGCTCAAGGCCTTCCTGCCGGCAGAGAAAGTAGGAACTGGTTTCAGAGACTAACCCTGGGATTTAACTTTAGGATTCCCTTCAGGTGGCTGGCTTTGCCTGCCCATCTCCCCAGGACAGTGTCATACTGCACCAGCACCAAGTTCTGTGGCAACAGAGCTGGTGATCCCTCTTGTAGAGTCCCAGATACTGGGCTATCAAAAAGAAATTAATAAGATAATCAGAGCTGACACAGAAACAAAATAATGTCCTCCAAAAATCTTCCTCTTGTCATTTTCTCAGTGCATTTTGTGGTTTTCTGCACTGCTTGCGCACAGCAGCCCTGATAGCTGAGTACACATCTTCTGGTGTGTGGTTTGTCCTCCTCCATTCTTCTTGCTTATCCCTCCCTCATTGAATCTGATTGACTGTGAGGCCATTGATTTGAAATAAGGTCTTGGGGGAAGGTCTGAGGGTTTTGCTCTGGTTTTGTGCAGCAGGCTTTGAGTTCTGGTTGGGAGCCACTGAGCACTGCTGTATATTAAATGATGGTCAGTGATAGGAATGCAGTCATCACTTAATGCCCCACATTGCTGCTTTTAAGTGGGCAGGGTTTGGCTTCTGCCCAGATCTCTGTGCTCCTGGCAGAATGGTTCATTACCTTGTTCTGGCAAATGTATTTTCATATGCTAGTTTAAATCTGATTTCTAGTACTCTGTGTGGTTCTCACAGCTGAGGAATTTCCTGCCCTTTATCCGCCTGTTTTCTTCCAATCTAGGCTAAAATCAATACACTTAAATAAATAAAGCCATCGGGTTTGCGAGTACCTCCTGCTGTGTCAGCGGCAGAAGCAAAGCTGGGTGACCAAAGATTAGTTAAGCCATTTTCTTCTCTTTAAGTAAATTTGCTGTTGTTGAGGCATGCTGGACCTCAGCAGGGTGTGCTTGCCAGCCAGCAGATCCAACAGCACGTCTTGGCACCCCATCAGTGGCAGTGCCTCTGTGGGGAAGAGTCCCTGAGCTGGTCTGTGGCCACCCCTACCATCAGGGCTTGGGTTGAGCATGGTTTTCTGGCATTTTTTAGTGCTTTTTAATGGGGGTGTTCTGCCACTGAGCTCAGGAGGATGGGAGGCACAGGGTGTAGCCTTGTCCTTTGAAAGCACTTCCCAGGTGTGGCTTTTACTTCTGCTCTTCCCTGGCAGACATGATTTTCAGGTCTGCTTCTCCTGAGAGGGTTATACACTGCGTGGCAGGGATTTCTTCCCACTTCTGTCTGCCCTGCAGAGGGGGATGCTATCAGGAGCATCCCACACCAGGATTCACGCATGCATTTCTTCTGGGCCCAGGGAAAAAGGAAATGATGGCCTGAAATGAGGTCTTCTCTTTCTTCCCTAATGCCAGGAGTTACCCCTGAAGCACTGAGTTCAAGGAGCAAAAAAACATATTTAGGATTTCTAGACTAAGCCTTAGGGTTTCTGCAGCCCTGCCCTTGTGTGTAGGGACAAAAGGCGGTTTTGTTGGTGAGCAATTAAGTGTACTCCCTGCACTGGACTGAGTTCCCTGCCATATGCTGGGCAGAGAAAACCTCAGTGTAGTGGAAAACAGATCCTCTCCTGCCTTCCTGGGCAGTGCCCCCAGTTCCCCACAGAGCCCACAGTTCTTCACAGAGCCCAGTAACTCAGGTTTGCATTCATGTGAAGAACAGAAATTGTGCTCTTGGGCCTCAGTCTGGTGCCAGCTTCCAAATTACAGTGTAAGCCCTGCTCCAAAGGTCTCCCCTTGACTCAAGGCAATCGTTCAGAGATGTCTCTGTGCAGCAGCTGCAAGGATGGAAGGAAACTGCCTTTTTAACATTCTCTGTATGTGCTGTGTTTTGGGTGTTTGTGGGGGTTTTTTTGACAGGAAAATTATTTTTAACCGAATTGAAAATAGTGACAAACATAATTTTTTTTATTAATAGAATCATAGAGTAGTTTGGGTTGGAAAGGACCTTTAAAGGTCATCTACTCCAATCCCCCTGCCATCAGCAGGGACAGCTTCAGCTTGATCAGGTTGCACAGAGACCTGTCCAGTCTGACCGTGAATATTTCCAGGAATAAGGCATCTAACTCTCTGGGCAGCCTGTCCTTGTGTTTCACCATACTCATTGTAAAAACTTCTTCCTTATATCTAATCTGAACTGACACTCCTCAGTGTAAAATCCCTTGTTCTATCACTACAGACCCTGCTAAAGTTTGTCCTCATCCTTCTTGGAGGTCCCCTGTAAGCACTGAAAGGCTGCAATAAAGTCTGTCCAGAGCCTTCTCTTCTCCAGGCTGAACCATCCCAATTCTCTCTGCCTGTCTTCATAGGAGAGGTGCTCCAACCCTCTGATCATCTTTGTGACTTCCTCTGGACTCGCTCCCACAGGTTCCTTATGTTGGGGACCCCAGAGTTGGATACAGAACTTCAGGTGGGATCTCAGGAGAGAAAAGGGGCAGAATCCCCTCCCTCAACCCCCTGCCCACGCTGCTCTGGATGCAGCCCAGGATGTGTTTGGCTTTCTGGGCTGCCTGTGCACCTGGCTGGCTCATGCCTGGCCTCTCAGCCACCAGTACCCCCAAGTTATCCTCAATGGGGCTGTTGATCCCTCCATGCCCCAGCCTTTGTTGATACCAGAGTCAGCACAACCCCGGTGCAGCACCAGCATGTGGCCTTGTTGAAGATCATGACATTCCCTTGAGGCCACTTCTCAAGCTTGTCCAGGTCCCTCTGGATGGCACCTACAGCACAAGTCTTCAGGTGTGTCAGCTACACCACACAGCGTGCTGTCATCTGCAAGCTAGCTGAGGGTGCACTCAATCCCTTTGTCTATGTCATTGAGGAAGATATTAAACAGCTCCTGTCCCAGTATGGACCCCTTAGGGACACCACAGGTCACTGATGTCCATCTGGACTCTGAGCCATTACCACCACATTCTGGATGTGATATCCCCCTGCTATTTGCTGCCTGATGAAAAACTTTTTTTGTAAAACAACTTCCCACTTTTTCTTCTGTTGTCATCTACGCAGCTCTGGCTGCAGCTCACTCTTGGGGGCAACTAGGGTGTGTTACAACCCAGCAATTCAGCACAGGCTGGGAATGAAAGTGCAATGCCTTCCCTCCCTCCTTGCCAATAATTGCAGGGCCTGGAGATGAAAGCACTCGGGTCTGGGCGCAGCATCAGGCTCGTGGCACAGAGGTAAGTGGGATGCCACATCATCACTTGCGATCTTGCAATTCCTTGACAGTGAGTGGGATTTCCAGGGCCTGCTCTCCCTTGGTCTCCTTGGGCTGAGCTGGGATGCCCTCAGATGCCTGAATTGTTGAGGTCACCATGCAGTAAGTCGTGCTGTGTATGACAGGGCTGCCCCAGGAGTTCCTCTGAAGGTGAGTACAGGTATCACAAGCTGTGCCCTGATCTGGAGAGATGCAATGGAGTGGAAAGGAGACAGGCTCTGTTTACACACAGATACCTGTGCAGCCAGCAGTGTTAGTGAGAGAAAACAGAAAAGGACATGACAGTTACACTGGGTTTTCATTAAATATTAAATGGAGTGAAGTTTTCTAGAGTGTGCCTGGGCTGTTTTCAATTGTCTGTATGATGGCACGAGAGAGAAGCCAAGTGGGTGAACCCTGGCTCTGGTGGTGCAGAGTTTCCTGCTCAGGAGCTGTGGTGACAGAAGTGTTTGTGTGCAGGCTGCCACAGGAGCTCATTTCACACACAGCAGCAAATCTCCTCCCGTTGTCCCGATGCTGGTACGGCCCAGAGAGAGGACTTAACTCTTGCAGGTGTCTCCAGCAAGAGGTCGGGGAGGGAGACTGCTGGTGCAGAGCTGGCCCAGGCTGGAGCAGCAGTGGCAAGCAGCAAACACCTCCCTGGTTGTGGCTGGGGATGGGGAATTAACCACTCACGTACCCCCTTTCCACCAGGTTTAACACAGAGCGAATTCCCCTGTGTAGGGAATACTGAACTACTGCTGTACCTTCTTTTTTTTTTTTGTGCTTTCTTTTCCCCACCTTCCCCATGCCCCAAGAGCTGTGACACAGCCTGGGCACAGCCTGCCCATCCCACTCCATCTCCTCAGCAGCCTCGCCTTTCCTTGTGCAGGAGCTTAGCGGGGCAGCACGAAGGAATCTCCTAACTTGGATTGGGTTAATAAGTTAAAATGCAGAGCCTTAATCCCTGCTGCTAAATCAGAATGTAATTCAGCTTATAACCACAGCCCAATCCATGTGAATTACAATCACTTTAAATACAGCCAGGACTAGCTGGGATTTAACATCTTCCCAAGAGATCCTGAAAATGAAAACTGGGACACTGCACTGCTCTGGGTGAACCTCCCATCAGAGGGAGCCAAGGCAGTGGGGCAGAGGGATTTTGTTACCTCCCAGGCCCTTGAGGAGAGGGAACTTTGGGTGCAACCCTTGGTCAGGGCATGTGGCTGAAAGATGCATATGAGCCTCCTGCAAGAGCTTATCCCTGGGGAGGGGGACAGAGGCTGCCAGCAAACCCACAGCACTTTTATCTTTAATTTAGAATGTTTATCTCAAGAGATTCTTCCAGCTTTAAAACAAACATAAGGAGATCTTCATTTGCCTGGCAGCATCTGGCCTCTGAAAGCAGGCACGTACAGTAGAGCCCCGGGAGCAGGGCTGATAGCGAGGGCTTGTTCTCTGCCCCCTTTCTCTCAATTTTAACCTCTGGCAGGATGAGCCTTGCTCTCCCTCTTCCTGTTTCAAGAAACCTCTAGAGAAAATGGGTCTTTCCAGAGTTTGAATCAACAGTGGGCACTTGCCAAGCTTTCCTCTAAGTGCTTGAGAAGATCTTTCACTGCTTTCACTGTTACTTGATGAAGTCCTGGCTTTCACAGCTTTGATGGGGAAAGAACAATTGTTCATTGTCTTCCTGCACCACCTCGGCCTGGGAAACGGGAGCAGCCGAGTGCTTCTGCCTCCACTGACCCACAGGCTTTCCCAGGGAGCCTCAGGCGGTGTCTGGGAGCTTGCAAATTCAAAGGTTCCACAGAAATTGAGGGTCTTAATGGATGCTATTCCAAGCATTGAACTGGAAAGTCCCTGTGGAAACAAGACATGACTCTTGTTGGCTGCCAGGCACAGATAAAGAGTTCAAGGCATCCAAATTACTACTTACATTAGTGGGTAGAGGTTAGAAAATAAGATCTTCTGCTCAGACTGGTGCCTACGTTTGAACCTTTTTAGGAAGAATCTGATGGTATTTTTTTCACGCCACTCTTTTTTGTGGTTTCCTTATATTTCGCTTTTTCCACTGGTGAAAGGTTAGTGCTGTTGTGCTATCACCTAGCCAAAATGAGAATGTATGGCAATTTCTCAAAGCCTGGCACGTAAAGTGCCTGGTGCACTGGGATGGAGAGCTTGTGAGTTTTCTGTGGGTGTGATGAGGGAATGGAAATGATCTGAGTTCTTGGGTGCTTTCCCAAACCCAAGCTCGCCAGTTTTCTATCTTTAGATACGGTTTACTTAGCAGCACTGCTGGAGTGGAGAGGAGAGCAGAGGGTTGTCAGGCACCAGCAATGCCTCCCGATGCAGCCTGAGACTGTTCCCTGCCCAAGACAAGTGCTGGGGCCTGGGCTAGAACAGGGGGAACTTCCCAGCTCCTCGGACAGACAGTGCACAAAGCTCCCAACCACATTGCTCTTGGCTCTTTACAGAAATATACAATCAGCTGATGAATCTCCTCCCAGGCAGCTGGGCCAGCTTGGCCCCACAGTTGTTCTGACATCCTCCCTGTGTCCTCCAAGATATGCCTCAGGGCCATTGTCCCTCTCAGTAGCTGCCTGGGCGTTTACCAGACTTAGGGGTAAGGGCTTTTTTTTCTTTCCCACTGAAGTCATCACAAGATTTTGAATTTTTGCAGGGCTGCACAATCACATTGTTAGCTTCCCCTGAGCTTTCAGAGACAGCTGTGAGCAATGCTTCCCCCTACTTTTGCTGGTCTAACTGCAAAAAGTAGAGAGATGCTCATCTGAGTGTGACCAGGATGGCCCAGCCTGTATTCCTGAGACAGGGATCACACCACTTCCCATCAGGGCTGCCCATCTATGTGCACTGCATGTTGGAAAGGGCTCATCTTTCTGTGCATGACCTACAAAAGGTGCTTTGAAATGAGGGTGGTCCCAAGAACTTGCACTGCACGAAGAGGCCAAGCTGATATGTTTCTTGACTTTGCCCCACTGGTGTCACCAGCAAGGATCTGTCTGTGCTGGGGTGAGAGGCGTGGCAAAGTCCCAGGTGGCAGGCTGAGCCACGCAGCCATCATGGCTCAGGGCACAGGGATGTCACCTCTGTGTTGGCAGCAGAGCTTGAACAGAGCAGGCACTCCTCCTGCCTGGGAGCTGGCTGCTGTGCTGGGTGCCCACGGGAATTCAGGTAGAGCACCTGCCCACCTTGGAGAGGAAAGCTATCCTCCCCCAGACCCACCCCAGTGTGTGATGTCGCTGCAGCTGAGCTGGGAAGTGTAGCTGTTTCCACCTTCCAGGCCTGGATGTGAGAGGCCTGGAGATGGTCACTCCTCCCAGGGGATGGTGGTGGATTTCATCTCACCTCAATCAAATAATTTGCTTTTAATGGGCATGCTGTGCTGGCTGGAGGTTCACACTTCCTGGGGAACTCCTCTGTACAGGCCCTGGTCCTTCTTTGAAATTGCTGCTTCTATGCATGCTCAAAGATGTCTGGCTGGAGGAGCAGCCTGCAGCTGCCAAAGGGCAGTCCGGGGGGGAGTTTCTCTTGGGTTTTTTTGAGGGGTGGTTTATAGGCTGTTTTGCAAGGTTGCTTTTGAAGACTTGAAGTCTCTTCCTATTAGGCTTCTTCTCAGGGTGAATGTTAAAGGGCACTTCTTCCATCAGGAGACTCCCGAGCTCCCAGACTGGCAGTGGGCAGGCTGTTCCTGGAGAGGGCATGCCACTGTATCCCTGTCATGCATTATGAAATTATCCCTTATCCCACAAGCTGCCCACGCAAGGGGGCATTGACAAAATAATGCTTGCAAGTGACTCTAACAACATCTGCTCCATCCTTTATATGGGCTGCAAAACTGGAAGGACTAAGCAATTTCATGTGAGTCTGGCCCCAGCTGCAGTTACTCTTGTGCTGGCAGAGATGTGAAGGCCACGATGAAGGTTTCAGGGAGATCATCCTAAAAGGAGAGGAGACTGGAGATGGCAGGACCACTGTGTCCTAATCCCCTCTCCCTACAGTGGAGTGAATGGGCAGAGGATAATGCCAAGACAGGTTGGTGTCCTACTCTTGTTTTCTCCAAAGATGACCTCAGGACCAGAGCACTCTCATCAGCAATCAGATTGGTCCCTGCTGATGCTGAGACAGGGCAGGGTCCCAGACAGGCACAGGACTGGCTTTTCTCTCCTCTGTTCTGGATGTGCCCCTTGGTTCGGTCACTGCTCAGCACCGGCATGCCTCTTGAGAATAACAAATAACCAAAATGCTTTGTCAGCGTGGAAGCCCATCACACCAGCAGAGGCTGTGTCTGAAATACAGAAGCAGTGCACTTTTTGCTGAGGAACTCCTCCAGAGACAGGCAGCTCCTGCATTATTAACTAGGGTGCTGATGAATCCCTGTTAATGAGACGTGCTCGCTCAGCCAGCCGGCCAAGAGGCCGTGGCTGTACTGTTCTCAACTCCACACTGCAGCCTGCGCCTTGAGAGCAGGAGATGAGTGCTCTGGGGAGCAGTTGGCAAGGCTGTGCCATAAGATTTGGCTACTTTCCCTAAAACTTGCACTCGTGCTGCCAGACTTTGAGCTAGGTAGACATGGAAATCCAATGTTTGTTCTTTGGTGGTTGTAAAAAGCGAGGTAAAATGCTGCCATCCCCATGGGCTTGTGACTAAGGAGAAAGATCTGTGTCTTGGTGTGTACTCTTTGCTCTGCTCTAGAGAGCAATGTAGGCTATATTCTCTAGTCTCTTCTTAAATGGCTCAACCAGGGCAGCTTCCTTCTTCTCTGGCTCAACAGATTTCCATGTTAGGAAAAACCTTTATCCATTTTTTTTTTTTTTAAACTCAATTTCATCTTGCTCCATTTATCAATTCTCCTTTTGGCTTCTGGATGCAATTACTCTCCCACTGTGGTCATTATACCTCCTAGGATACTTGTAGAAGAGGATTTTATACAGCCTTAGCTGATGTTTGGCCAGGAAAGACATCTTAAACTTTTTCAGTTTTTTGCTAAGTCAAGCCTCCTCTGAGCTTTCCTAGCTGCATAATACTTTTTTGAAAGCATAGCACATGGGACGGCATTTAGGAGCCTCTGTGTATACAGAAGGACTGGTCAGCCTCCAGTACATCTCATAATGCCTCTACAGTCCAGCATGCTGTCGCCTGTTCTGATCACCCTGCAATCAGGGTTAATTCCCCAGCAGTGCTGCCGAGATACTTCACTCTGCACTGCAGACACTCTGATGCCTTCCAGATGCCACAGATGATGTCACATTCCCGATGTCATTGTTGCCTTATGCAGGATGAATCTGATAACCTAATCTGTTTGTGCTACACCCTTCTGTCTGTTGATGGGTTTCTGTAATGTGAATGGTGTTGACCTCCAAAGTTTGTCTGTGCAAGTGGAGGGCAAAGCAAACCCTGAAGGAGCTAAGAGGGCTGGTTAAGATTGCATAGGAATAATTTAAGTACCACTTTTTTGTTGGTAGGGTTTCTTTATGTTTCGAAGCAGAACTTCCTGCAAATCTTGTAAGGAGTCTGTGGATTAAGGGCAATGTGGAGCCTGCAGAGTCAGGGCAATGAAATGAAAGGAGCGGTGCTGGAAGGGCACCAAATCTCCCAACAAGATTGCACAACACCAAAATGACTGATAAATTAAAAACACTGAAGTTATCTCTTCTATACCTTCAGATTTTAGGTGTGTGACAAGAAGGGAAGCTAAGGTAGCCCTGAGGCCCTGATTTTGGCAGCAGAGTTTTCCAAATGTCCCTCTAAGCTCACATGAAACACCAGGACACCTGACAAGACCTTGGAGAAGCCTGCACCAACTGACGACCAAACCCAGAGATGCTTTGGACTGAACCAGAGGGAGGTGAGATGGTTTGTTTTGGCATCAAGGAAGGAAGAGCTGAACCTCTGGAAGGGACCTCAAAAGGAGGGATACACTGAAGGGGTTCTCTGCCACCTGAGAGGCAAAGTCTTGTCTGTATGCAAAGTGCTGCAGCCCCGGGTGAAGCATTCCTGGTGTAGGAGTTGAACAGCTCAGACGTGTAATAATGCAGAAGCAGCACTGCTAATGCTCAGGCTGCAAGAACAGCACTGCACAGACCCTCCTGTGCTCACCCCCACCGTACTCTGGGTCTGCCAAGCAGAGGTGAGTTCATCTTCCGAGCAGCCTTGGGCAGTGCAGGGGATACAGAGCCTGAAAAGGAGCCAGGAAGTCCCCGAGGGTGGAATGGGGAATGGGATTGAGGAAGTCTCCCCTGACCAAGAGACCAGCTCTCCTTCTTGCCTGCAGAAGCTGTAACTGTGCTGACAATCTGTGCCACGTGTTGAGTCCTCTGCAGGACCGAAATATCTTCCTTAATTGGTGGCAGCAGGTTATGCTATCTAAGTTTTGCAAGCCTATTGATCGTGCTCTAATCATCTTTAAAAAAGGGAATAGGTTAAAAACGAGGCCTGCCACTGATCCCTGAGGTGCCCCAGCACACACCCGCCTCTCCAATTAGCATCCCGTCGTGCTGCAGTCATCCCGCTGGCTTTCCATCAGTGTGCCAAAGCACCTGGAAAAGCCCCACTAGCTCCCTTCATGAAAGCACTGCTTCTCCAGAGGGGACATAAGCACACAGCCTTGCCTAGGAGAATTGGGATGTACTCCCAGCACTGCTGCTGCCCACCTGGATCAGCCAGGTGTAATTTGGATATTGCTATGTGTGCACCTTGCACAGTGGGGCCTCTGCCTGCCAAGGGTCACTGCTCCTCATCATCCTCCCCATCTTTTGGCACTACTTCCCAGGCTTTGTGCTAGGAGGGCCCTCTCTGTCGGGCCAGGTGACGCTGTGGGCAAGCAACCTTAGTCCCCGGCACACCAGCTGCGAGGATGCTGTGAGGCCACCTGGGCTGTGGGGAGGTTTTGGGGCCCAGGAGCCTCGGTGGTGGCGGTCAGTGAGAGCTCCAGCTGCGCCTTGCCCCATGCACCGTGAGCCAACCTTGACGCCAGAGTGCGGAGCCCCTGCTCTCAATTAGCGCCGCTATTTCGGAAGGGAGTATCTGCGTTGCCGATGTAACCCATGGCAACCATCTGCGGACCCGGCGTTCCTGCTGGCCGGGGAGAGAGAGCGGGGCTGGGATGGGGGCCAGGGGCAGTGCGGGGGGAGCCTCGCCAGCGCCGGGCAGGCAGCGTCTCCTCCCTGCGGCTGCAGGAGCGGCGGGAGGTGTCGGTGAGCCCGCTCGCAGCCCACGCCGCTGGAATAATTTATGGGCAGCGGCAGCAGCTCACCGTCACTTTGTTTGCAGTTTGCCTCTAAATATAGCCGCGCTCTCGGGGAGGAAGGCGGGCTCCTTCCCTGCTGCGGGCTCTCTCCGCGCCCATGGGAGAAGGGGCCCTGCAGGCGTGCCCGTGTGGCGCCTTCTCCGTCCCGCATCCCACATCCCCGCCTCGCCAGAGAAGGGCAGCGGTGAGACACAAACCTCCCGGGCCGGTGCAGAGACACCAGCCCAGCCTGGTGCCAGCATCCTGCCCGGCTGAGACTGGCAGCTTGCCTGGGTGCGCTGAGCCCGACAGCTTCCCAGAGAATGAGGTCTCCTGGGAGGGCTTCTCTCCGTGCTTTTTCTTCTTTGAGCACAAAGTGCAGTAATTGCATTAGTCCTAGCAGAGGTGCAACACCGAGACTGGAGTATAAGATTGCCTGTGGATATCACCTCAGCTAATTCCCGCGCTAAAACCGAATATCATCGTGTTTATCCCCCTGCTGCAGGTGCCAGCCTTGCCAGTGAGCACAGCGTGGCCCAGGCCACCAGCTGCTGCAGACATGGGGACCAGGTAAGGAGGCATGGCCTGGCATTCCTCATCTGTACTCCTGGAGCACCCCGGGGGTGCCACCTCCCAGCCTGGGATGGGGGCCCTGCAGCAGCCATGGAGGTAAGGAGGTACAGCCTGGCATTGCTCATCTGTACTCGTGCAGGAAAATGCAAGGCTCCCCTTTCCAGGTTGTGACTTACCCCCACCCTTGTGCTACAGGTCCTGGTGGAGCAAACCACAGTTCTGAGCCGGGTGTGACACATCAGGAGTTGAACCCAACTCTGAGGCTGATGGGAAAGGCACTAAAGTGCTGACGAGGCATTATAATAAGTACTGAGCAGAAATAAGAACCCACTTACGTTTTAAACATAACATTAATTAATAAAGAAAAGGGTACACTGTAGATACTAAAAGCCCTCACATAATGAGGAAAAAAAATCTCTTTTGCCCGTAATTTAGAAACTGCCAGAGCATAGTTCCCTTGACCTAGATGACAGCACGGTTACATCTGAGGAGGGGACCCTTCTGCAGTGGCACACACACCTGCTCTGCCCCACAGAAGAACTCTAAGAAAAGGAAAAGGTCATTTTCAGACCGCACCACTCCATCACATCAACATTAATTCCTGTTGGTCTGTTACTTTGGATGTAACCGAATGCAGTGAAAAATGACTCTGTCCCAGTCTGGCAGTACACTTCAGCAAACCTATCTAATAGGTTTATTATAGTTTATCGAGCAAGTGTTAGCCCAGAGTAGATCAGAGCAACCGCCAAAATGCTAAATGGTCTCGGGAATGATGGCATTCCGGCAAGAATTATTGTGGCAGGATGGGTAACTCAGTGTCTAGGGCCCCATGCTACCTCCATCCCTGTCAGAAGAAATAATGGCCAAATTTCCTTCTGAGCCTCATGGTCCATTGGACTAATCTATAGTGGCCAGCCTGTCCAGCACTTAGAGTACCTTCAGCTCCACCAGCCTGGAGGATCCTTTACAGTCCCTTTCTGTGAACAGATTATTCTCAGCATGAGAATCCATGATCCTGCCTCTCCTGCTACACACTGAATGGAAATTCCCTTCCCATGGTGAAGCAGCGAGTGTTACTGGGCCACAACCCCTGTGGGGAAAATGTGAAACTTGTGTCCCAGCTCTTGGTAATGACACAATTATCTCTGTGTGGGAAAGACTTGAAAAACACTTTACTGTTTCTGAAAAAAAAACCCAAAACCAACTCTAAGCCTTGTAAAAAAGAAAATGGTCTTGAAAATCTTCTTTATGGAGAGACCATATTTTATTACCAGACAGAGTTAACAGCAAGGTTAGTTTACTACACCAACATAAAAGTTAAATGTCCAATTACTGTCTCTGGAAACAATGTTAGGGAGAGAGGAAACTGCAGAAGGCTCCACCAGCATCTGCCTGCAGCCTTAACACCATCCTGCCCACCAGATCCAGATTTCTTTCATTCAGTGTCCAAACCAAGGGTTTATTCTAGAAACACTCTCCCTGCAGAGGGAAGTTTCAAGCAGCCACCCCTCCTTTCCTTACAGTCCATTATTTATGTCCCTATCTTTTCAGAAGAGTTGTAGAGTGAAAATAGAGTGCTGAAGGCCATCCTGGGGATTTTACAGCAGCTTGTGACATTTCAGTGCAGGTCTCCAGAATCCCCTTATTTTATGCTAATATAGGGTCTCTATAGAGGGCTGTGGCTTCAGCCAACCCAGCATTTGTGAGACTCCTAATGCAGTGCTTGCAAGCTTATTTGAAAACAGAGGGCTCTGCTGAGAAGAGGAACTCAGTAATCCTTATTCTCCAGCCTCTGCTTCCATCTCCTCTCAGTCAGTTGATAAACTTTCATAGCACCAGTCTCCCAATTACTGAGTATATGAATTCTTCAGCATCCTACAGCACTTTCTCTTTTGGATGCTCTGCTTCTCAGCAGAATGACTTGCAACATGCTCTCTCAAGCGATTTCGTAACAACCTGCAGAAAAATCCTGTACTTTTTTTCTGATTACAACCCCCACCTCCCCATAACTAATGCGCTGTTTCTGACACCCACAACCTGAATTACCCTAGTGCACTCCCACAGAGACTGTGTCAGATGTATTAATGATGCCTCTGACTGATTCAGCCCCTGGCATAGAACCCTCTTCCCCACTGTCAGGTTATGAGGAACAGAGGTTTCCCTCAGATTGGACCAGCTGTCAGCATCAGCCTAGTCTGAATTTTAAGCTCACAGCCCATTTCTGCTGTGCATGTGCTATCCAGAGGTATCTGCCTTGAGAAGTTTCCACTTGAAGTACACCAGGATCAGGCATGGTTGTACACTAGAAGGAGTGCAGAGGGTGGCAGTACCACGTACATATTCATATACACACAGATATAAAAATCCCAGATAACGAATTGACAGGACAAACTCAGCTCAGTTTTGTGCTTAATGATGTTTCTAAGGAGTACTGCTTCTGCTGCTTGCAGAACCAGGGGTGCCAATGGCGCGTGTAATTGAGGTCTCTACTTGGTGTGCCTTGGTGAGTTATTCCAGGGAAGTGAAGGAGAGAGAAGAAGGCCAGAAGAAATCAAATGTGACCACACTTTTTCCACATATGACCATAATTGTTAGTGTTACTTGAGTGATCTGCTGATAGCACAGGGCCTGATGGCTTCAGGTGCTACTCTGTATTAACAATCAAAGAGGTACTTTGAGGCATCTTATCCTCAACCCTCATCTTGTTATCCGTCATGTCAGCAGCTAAGGGTATCCTTCCCCTCATCCCCATTTTTTTTTTCCTTTGAGTAAGCAGAGAAATTGCCTTTTCCCACCCTGTTTTAATTACAGGAGCCATGTGACCCTTCCTGGAGCTGCCAGAGACCGTACTAGTGCAAGATCACCAGGCCAGCAGACTTACAGAAAATATGTAAGTAGGTTACAGAGGGGTGGGGGAGGCTATTAAACACAGCAGGATCCACTTAACAGAGCACCTGTTAGGGGAACAGGCAGACAGAGCAATACCTGAACAGCTTCACTCTTTCTAACAAACCCTGTCTGGGCTCAAGCAGGAGTGTGGGAAGCTGGGCAGGGAGGGAGGCTGGCAGAGAAGAAGCTGAGGGTGTTTGGATGCTGTGGGCTGGTGGCTGGAGGGCTCACACAGATAAAATCTCTCTGCTGCAGGTGAGCAGGGAGCGGCTTGACCCAACCCCATTCCTTCTGTGTGCACAGGGGTGTTGTGTCCTGTCCCCAGGGCAGGGGACAGCAGCAGCGAGGGCAGAACCAACACCCTGGCTTTAGACCTGCTCTCCTTTGTGAAGGCTTTTGGGGAGCTCAGGCAGACTCCTTCTTTCCTCACGGGACACATTTAATTTCTGTTTTTAAGGGTGGTGTTTTGACATTGCCCTAAATAGCTTAAGTACTGCCTTATCTTTCGGAGAGAGGTTCCTCTGGCCACCTGGAGAGCATCTCTGGCATCTGACTAGCTGGGTAATGTTTTACTTCTCCTGACCAAGGTAAAACTGTTCTTAGTTATATGCAGCATGAGGATGTTTTTTCCTTCAAATCTTGTATTTATATAATCTGTCTGCTGACAGATATAGCCAAATCAAACATCTAAATAGGATTAATGCAGGCAGCTTATTACTGGCTCTTGAGGAAGGCCAGGAATTATGGTTATCAACCATAACAGTGAAGTTGGGGTGTCTGACCTCAACAATGTGTCCTTGAAAAATACTATACAAATATCTTCTGAATTGGTGAAAAGTAATTTCATATTCACCAAATAACAGAGAAGAGTGCAAACTAAAATAGCCAGATCTGAATATCGGAGTGTATTTTGGTTTTTTTTCTTGGTGACAGGAAGATGAACATAATCATAAGTGAAATAAGTGTTGAGCCATATTTAACCCTCTCAACACCCCATCAAGACCAAACATAACTGTGTCAATCTTTCCAAACATAAAAAAATTTCTGACCACAGAAAACTACACACTCTGTTCAGTTTTGGGTCCACTCTGCTATTGCAAGGGAAATATTCCATGATGTCTCCTGGACGGGATTTAGCTGCAAAATCTGTGGATGGGATTTAGCTGCAAAACCTGTGGAAAAGCTGCCTAGATGCCTCCTGGCTTACAGGGAGCTTACAGGTGGGGTGATGTGTCCAGGACATTCCACATCAGGCTTATGGCTGGATGTGATGGTCCTGCACAATTTTGTGCTGGGGGATGTATTGCACAAGGGCCTGGTAACGAATATACATTTTTTCCACTCCAGATGGCTCGCTCAAATTAATCCTGCAGTCACTGAGACTGGAAGTACAGTTCTTACCTCCTGATGGTTACCAGCAGCCTGTTTGAACAGAGTTGATGACTCCCAGTGGTGTTCTTGATGGGCAATGTCTCCATCTTTTAAAATCATCCTTACAGACAGGTGATTAGTTCCCTTATTGGCATTTTCACCTGCAGAAATGAGAACTGAATGGGCTGAATGATCATTTTGTGCTGTAATTTATGCATGTAGTCCAATATAGCTCATACTGAGGATCTATTCCTCTTTTATAATTGGGACAAATTCCATCTCTAGAAGCTCTTCTTCCAAGAGAGGATGAAATATCTAAGCCATCACCTGTCTTAACACCATTCAGCTGGTATTTATTTCTGACATGTTCGTGTCAGTAGAAGGCTTTCCAAGCTCAAAGAGATATTGGGAGGTTTCATTTATACAATACTGTGAGATTGCCTGATCAAAGGCATACAAGTGGAAATCATTACTGTTATTTTCAGACACGTCTTTAATCACAGCCTCTCCCTATTCATCGCAATCATTGCAATTGTAAATCAGAAGTGAGTTCCCTCACCACCTGGCCACTTGGTGCTCTTTTAATTTCTGCCTGTTGCCTGTACGGGGAAATTTCTCCTGCATCCCCCTCCACCTCTCCGTGATGCAAACATGTGCACTAAAATCTGCTATGATAGCTTCACTTTATGTGGATTTGTTTCTGCAAAGAGAGGTGATATCGAACTTTCTGAATCTCTTCCACTAGGAAATGGGGATAATGCTTGGAGCTCTCAGTGCAAGGACCATTCACCAGTGCCTGACAACCTTGCTGAAGTGACTGAATTATATTCCTATCAGCAGAAAGTAGGAAATGAGTTACAGTGATTTAAACATGGGACTAGAAGAATTTGACCTCCTAACTACATAAAGGAATAAGCTTGTTAATGCCCTGTTTTTTGATAATGTATATATTTTTTGTCTGATCATGCACTGAATCCCAGTGCTGCAGTAGCTTCTGGCCAGGAGAACTGAACTTTTCTACTTTCTGATGTTTCTATGAGATTTGTGCACCTGATATTGTGATAGAGCTGGTCTGTAGTCTCTCCCAAAGCCAGTGGGCCCCTCACTTCAAGAAAGGCATTGAAGTATTGAAGCAAGTCCAGAGAAGAGCAATGGAGCTGGGGAAGGGTCTGGAGCAGAAGTCTGAGGAGCAGCTGAGAGATCTGGGGGTGTTAAACCTGGAGAGAAGGAGGCTCAGGAGAGAGATTTTCAGTCTCTACTACCTGAAAGAAGGTTGTAGCCAGGTGGGATTTGGCGTCTTCTCCCAGGCAGCAAGTGACAGGACAAGAGGACATGGCCTTAAGCTGTACCAGGGGAGGCTCAGGTTGGACATCAGGAAGAATTTTTTAATGGAAAGAGTGGTTAACTATTGGAATGGACTGCCTGGGAAGATGGGAAGTTACCATCCCTAGAAGTGTACGAGACATGACTGGATGTGGCATTTAGTGCTATGGTATAGTTGAGTTTAGGTGCTTTAGGAGGTGATCAGTCAAAGGTTGGATTTTATGCTCTTGGAGGTCTTTTTCAATGTTAATATTAACGATTTAGTGCACAGCCACTTCTTTACTCCCTCCTATCTCTGTCATCTGTAGAGACTGTAGGGAAGTGTGGAAAGTGAGGACGAAAAACCTGCAGAAAGGCCTGTATGAAAGTGCCCCACTAGAATAATCTGACTGCTGTGTGGGAGATCCCAAAGAAGACCATCTATTGCACTCCTGAGCTTTTTTTCAAAAGCTGGATCTTCGATTTCCAAAATGTTACAAGCACACAGAGTGGGGCGCCTTGGCCCAGCAGCTCAGGCCAATCCAGCTTGACAGTGGCAATGGAAACCTGGTTTGGTTTTGAGCCTGGTTTTGATTTGGGGCACTGGAAACCATGAGAGTGCCAAGAAAACACTGATGTTGCTGACTGCCTTGGATGACAGCAAATCTCATACATCCTCACCAGGGAAGTGCCTCCCTTACAGCAGCTGCAGGTACTGACTGTTTCCATGTGTTAGTCTCGTTTGGCTGAAGTCCTCTGTGCAGCAGCTGCTGCTGCTTTTATAAAGGTTAAGGTGTTTCCCAGCTCCCATAAACAGAGATCAATGTCTCAGGAGGACAGGAATGGGAGGTGGAACCTTCCCATCTGAAATCACAAATTCTAGTCTGGGCCTAGGTCATCTGAAAGTTGTCATCATTAGAATTTCAGTCTACTTGTATTTGCCCTGCATGATTAAATATTCATGCTGGGATATCGTGCCATGCATGATGAGAATATTCGATGTAACCTCACTGGAAAAACTATTCCGCAGATGTAGCCAATGTCCTGCTGCTTTCTGAAATGAATTCTACATTTGTCCATTCTCTAGCTTCTCTCTGATGAATGTCAGACTAGTCCCAAATGTCCACATGATCATCCCATTCTGACAGACTGATTTTTTTACACACAAACACAAACACCCTCCTTTTCACCGGGTAACATGCTAAATATCCTTCTCATTCCCAGAGGTGGGTGATCCATCTGAGAACGAAGACTGCTGGGGAGCAAATCCTTTGCTCGGGGTCACAGCAGAACAGCTTCTAGTGCAACTAGCTGATGGCTAATTTGCTTGGGGCTGGCAGGCTGGTGCTTTCAACAGCCTGAACTTCACTTAAAAAAATTATAGTGATTAAGTAAACACAGCTATAATGGAAATCTTTACTCTGCATATTACAAACCAAAATGGCCATGAAGGGAGCAATTATGAAATCTCAGGACTGTGGTGAGGGGAGGAATCGTTTGAGCTGTGCTGTTGTTTGTTTTTGTTCATCATTTATTTCCCCTGGGAAACTTGGCTCTGAAGCAGTCTCTGCTGCATTGAGAGATTCCTTACATTTTTGTTAACCCAATTTCCCATCCAGTCTTAAGCAAGATGGGAGGAAATATAAGGGTTTTACATGAAATCACAAGACATGATGAACTACCTTGGGGAAGGATTCCAACTTCCAATTCCTATCATAAGCCCCCAGCACAAGTGGCACACCAATTGCCCTCTCTCTTTTTCTGTTAGTCATCAGTGACATGACTGATTTTACAAAGACTTAAGGGAGTGGTGAAGATAATGCAGGAGTTGCAGTGGTAAAGCTGTACTAGTGGGAATTGCAGTGTGATTCAGATGTGGTGATCTTCTACCCTTTCTGGAGATCTATGATTGGTCCTACTGGGTCTTAGTACTCGCCTGATTCAGGAAAATTATAGTGTAAGGCTGCACCAGGCTTTCTGCTTCAGCTGATTTTTGCTGATGTTTGTTCAAGACCAGAGGGAGATTAGCTGGTGGACTAGTCAGCTGTTAGTAGAAAATTGACTGAGAAATAGAGAACACAACAGAGAAATAGTTGGCAAATGATGGGATGAGTGGTAATTCCTAGGTAGCAAAAAAGATTGATGCAATCCAAAAGCCCAACATACTTCCCAAATGTATATAATAATGGAAGTTTAAGAGCTGCTTCAAGGGCAGAAACCAACTTGGAGACCTTCTCCTTGACTCAATAGGTTTAAACAAAGAAAGAGAGTCCAACATTTCCATTTGAGTCCTACTTAAAGCTGCAGATCTATCAGCACAGGTGCTCTGTGTGGTGTACAAATATGACAGCTAAGTAAAGCCACAGGCTACCAACTGCAAATTGTCCAAGACCTCCATATGAGGGAAAACATTCCCAGGTAACCATCCAGACTTTCCCCTGGCATCATGGTGAGCACATCCCAGAGAGGTGGTGTGTGAAATAAGAGAACAAACTTTCTCCTTCCCTGGCAAAAGACATTCACTTCAGGTACAAGGCTTCAGAGCTGAGCTAGCTGGTTGCCAAGGCAGGCTGGAACAGCGGCAAAGTGGGTGGTGTCTAGGGAATAAGGGGCTGAGTTTGGTGGGAGAGGGACTGAGGGATAAAAGAAAGGACTTAATTTTTAGGGATGGGAGTAAATATGGCAGGGTTTTGACAGCAGGCTACAGCTCTTGCCTCAGCAAACCAAGCAAAGAAAGGTAACCACAGCATACAAATACTAAAGGAATTGTTACTAGAACTCCTATTCCAGGGCAATATTAAAACACATGCCTGCAGGTTGGTCTGAAACCACCTCCCCTGCTCACCCTCACTTCTTCTGGAAGCCAATTAAGTCCTTCCCGAAGAGCTGCTACATGAAAAAGAGGCTTTTCTGAGATAGGTAATGGCTGTCACCCCAGCAATAATCATAATGAATCACACTTGGGCTCCTGTTGAGCTTATATTTTCAAAGAGATGTTGGTTCTCGATCCATTCATTAATATTAATTAGCATGAAGTCACGTTTCATTTCCCACTTATGTGCCCAACCTGCAGCATCCTTGTGTGTCCTGTGCTAACGAACCAGATGCCATTTATGGCTGGCACAAAATAATTAGCTAATAGTTGAAGAATATGTATCTCAAGTTATTTAAATATTTATGCCAGACTTTTTACATTTTGGCTCCCAGCCCTCATCTGGGGGTTGCAGTGCAATTTAGGGAGAATATGAGAAAGTTTTCACAGTTGTCTGCAGAAAGCTTTAATTATACATTCTCCATATGGATGCAAATGTTTGATGTTATACAGATGTTGGCACCAAGCTGACCACCAGGTACCAGAGTAGAAATAGCAAACTTCAGCAAGCAGATCAAAATCTAACTCCCGTGTGACTGGGTGCTGCATAATGCAGCCATCACTCTTTCACCTTCTGATCCACCCTCTTTTGCTCAGAGACCTCTTCTGCCAAATACTTCCAGCCAAACCCTGCTCCTGGGGGCCTCTGGAGGAGGCTGGAGCGCCACAGAGATGTTATCAGCGAGAGCAAGGACATCCAGAATTCAGAGGAGCTGGGATTCCTGGTGTTTTGAGAAATTCTGACTCACAGTGTTATGCAGGGATGTTTGCGTGTGTAACTCCTGGTGTGCCTCCCACTAAAGGAGCAGAGAAGGAAGCTGGCAGAAAGGGATGACACAAGGCTGTTAGCTGGATTTCTCTTGAGGATATGCACAGAACATTACACTGTTTACTACTTTACATGTGAATGACATTGATATATGAGGTCCCACTGAAGGCTGATTTTTGCTTAACTCACCTACCTTTCCTGTGTTCTGACCTTTCACTCTTAACAGTGTAGAGATCATTTGCTTTTGCATAGTCAGAAGCTCAGAAACCCCAAATTATCTGTAATGTCTTGAGCACATAATTATATTGAGCTTATCGCTGGGATTCCTTGGCACTTTCACCTTACTGTGCCCTCAGTGAGCCAGTCCCTGAACCAGCTCTAGTGGAGATCCAGTTCTGCTGAAGTTTTCATTTTTTGGAGCAGGTTTGGGCAGGGAAATGGTGGGAGGCAGGAAGGGGGAATGTTGGTTAATGCATATTTTAGATATGTTACCAGGAGAAAAAGCCCTTGTGATCAGCTCTCACATGAGTATCACGCCCTCTATTCAGGTAAGACGAGATGGCTGATGTGTGAGGTGCATCTGGGTCCTGTGAAGGAGCAGTGACCCACACCTTCCCTATTTCATCTGCAACCCTGGTGCTCCTTGCCTCTGAGATTGCCCATTTTCACAAGTAAGCAAAAATGGGCTTACTCACTAGGTAGATGAAAGGACTTCTGAGGAATATGTGGGTGCTCTAGCAGGTAGTGTTGCACTTCAGCAAACAGAGCCCTTCCCTTTGAATCAGTCTCTGCTTTGGCGATTCAGCCTTTACAGACAGCTCTTTTTTTTTTTTTCTTTNTAAGTTATGAAAACCGTGAAGGATTTCTCAAGGTTCCAGTTAAATTGCAGTTTTTGCCATTCCAATCCGCTGTTCCATCTCTGCAGGCAAAAACAACTGCATTTTCCCTGCCACTCCTTCTGTGCTGTGAAATTGCTGTCAAGCTCTACCCCAGAGTTAGCTGCATTGTTGCGGGGGAAGAAATGGGTTTTTTTCTGTCCATGCACGAAAGTGAATAGATAAATCTCTTTAGATGAAGAGGCAGTTATTTTGTCTTAAAGAGTGGGAAGTGAATGGAGGAAACAGTGAGAAGACTACAGCAAGCTACAGCTCAAGAATCAGCTCAAGATATTTATTCCTTGCAGAGGCAAAGGAGAGCAGTCCCACAATTTTTCTTCTCCTAGGTCAGGAACACAGGAGTGACACCACAGTAACTCACTTCTTCCCTCTTGAGGGATGGCTGTTAAGGCAGTGGTTTTAACTTATTGTATTTAATAAGGAGCTGAGAGACAATAAAGCAACAAAATGAAACTTCTACTGACCACGTAGCAAGAAGGGGAAAGAGGTTAGACAAAAGTCCAAATGCCAAGTCTGAAAAGTGGAAAGCAGGGGTGTACTGGTTACAAATCACTTACTCCACAGAGCTGGCCCTGAACATGATGGATGCACTCTCTTTTTGGTTGCCTACAGCTAACATCACTCCTACCAACATTTTCTGCCATGGCAGAAGAGCTGTGCTCTTTGCATTGCAATGCAGAACTGCAGGCACCAGGAAGAAGGAAACCAAAGTCATCTTGGCTGAGGGACAAGAGAGCCCTGCAGGGTTTAGTTCTTAAGGACTGGTTTGCGTACTTTAATATGTCCATCACTAATTTGTAGTGACTTGCTCAAAAGGATGCTTGTGCTGCAGCACTTACCAGGGCACCAAAGCAATGCACAGGAGAGGCTCCTCAGGCCTTGAGAACAATTCTCTGGATAAGGAGGTAGTCAGAGATACCTGGGAATGCTGATAAGGCAGCCTCTTTTCCATTGTTCTATCAACTTCTGTAAAGGTGCAATATAGGTATTAGCCACACTGCCCACGGCATGAGAGGCCGGGTTCTTATTTGCAGAGAGGCTGACTGGAGGCCTGTGCATGTTTCTGCTATCCATGATCTACACTTGAGGGCAGACTAGCTGATCTGCACTCCCAGGATGCCAGGGAAGAGCTAGGAGGAGGATTTCAGTTGGGTATGTGCTTTCCCTCCTCTTCTGGAGAGTGCCTCCTCCGTTCTTTGTTGAGTTGGAAAGAAGAACGCATGGAGGGACAAAAAAAGGGAGTTGACCGAGCAGTTCCGTAGGAGAAATTCCTAAGTAAAGGAAAAATCCTCTCTCTCAGTCTGGTGAGAATAACACACGGCGCTCTAGTTACTGGGAGCACGGGTGAAGGGAGTTAGTGAGGATGCCAGAAAAAGAGTGCAGCAGGCGTCATTGCATGGTGGTGATCTACTTTTAAGTGATACCAGAAAAACCTATTAAATATATAACCTCAGCGCCCAGAAAAATGTGTTAAGAGGTTTATTCGTGTAGGAAAAGCTTCATCTTATAAATATAGATAAGGGCTTCTTTTTTTTTTCCCTTCTTCTTCTTCTTCTTCTTTTGGATTTCCTATACAGAAAACATATTTGGACTGTAATTTCCCTTCTGGGAAGCTCTACCTAGTTATGTTGCTTTCTGTCTGGCAAGAATGCGAGGTCCATGCTGCAAATGGGAGAGGAGCTCAGTGTGATGAGTTCTTCCTAAAATGTATCCCATTACATCCCGTTCCAAGCCCTATCCTACAGAGTTGGATGCATGTGCTGCCTTGCAAGAGGGCTGGTAGTTTCACCAAGCAGATGTAGGACTGCTGTGTGCTGAGGGTGATAGATAGCTGCTGTTCTTTTCAGGATGTATCTGCTGCAGGGCTGCTACTGACTCTCCTGAAAGAGAGGGAAAGATCCATAAAATAGGAAGCCACAGATCCCACTCAGTTTCTCCTCCTCACTCTCAGCATAGGCCCTGCAGAGCACATCAGGTCAAAATACTGTTGTGAAGATTAAGTAAATCTGATATCCTTAAGGTTGCCACCTTCCTTCCTCAACAGTTCTCTTTCCTCTTTGAGAGGGTAGAACAGGACCTCTCTGAGGTGCCTAGCCTCATCTACCAACAAAAGTCCAACCACTATATTTACGCTGAACACAAATCCATGTGTGTCTCATCTTTAAATCCATGTTCTCCAGTCCAAATTAAAATTTAATTCTGATTCTGTGTTGTTTCTTTGTGAAGGGCTCCCAAAAGCTCAAGCTCAGCAATGCTAATGTTGTTGTCCACAATCCCCACTGTTTGTGGGGGACTGTGGTCTCCCCACATGGCCTGCACTCAGGGCTACCAGGCATCTGGTCCTTCCCCCCTGGCCACCTTGCTGTCTTCCCCATCCCCACAACCTTGTCCTGTCTGGCTGATGTGCAGTCTTGTCTCATCCAGACACCTGACATCTCATAATGGCCCGTGCCCTTTCCTCTATCCTTCACAGGAGAGTTTTGAAGAAACCTCATAAAATTATTCTGGACTGGGTCATCTTCCTCATGCTTGATTTTTTTTTTTTTGCTTCCTTTCATTTGCCTGGATTTCCCATGCCTTCGCATCTCTTCAGCTGTTCCTGGGTTTCCCTGTTCCACGTGGCCTGGGCGGCAGGGAGGCCTGTGCCGGCCTTCCCTCCGCAGTTGCTCAGCCAAGCATTGTTGGGCCATACCTGTATGACTGTTCTTGCCAGGGAGGAGCCCGCTGAGGACAGCCACGATCATCTGCTGTCATCCCTTTTCACATCTCCTCTAATTTCCTGTCATGTGGGCCTACAAGCAAGTAAACTAAATAACTGCCAATGTAGGCACTCGTGGGGCTTAATCATGATGACTAACATTGCCTCATGGATTCTTTATGCTCTTCTATCCACAACCATCTGCTGCTGCTTTGCCTACCAATTGATAACTGTGAATCAGGGCATTTCCTCTTCCCTTCTCCACCCCACCCCAATCTCTGCCTCTTTCTCCTGGGGGCTATGACAGCTTCCAAAATCACCCCATTATCACAGGCAGGGCAGCTCACATCCTGTTGGTACAAGGAAGCTTCCTTTTATGAATGTTAAGGACCATCCCTCCATGCGAGTTGTGAAACAACAAGATGACACCATGCTTGCATTATAATGCCATTGTATTTGGCACTATATTGGCTGAGGTGAAAGTGGAACTAGCTTCTAACCAGGGTGCAAAACTCTCAGGCACTGTCACTGGTCTGTGACACACTTCCCAAAATCCCATTTCTGGTAGAGTGCTTTGGGTATTTTTTCTGGTTAGTTTTTTGGGGGGGAAGNCTGGTCTTTCATGGCTTTGTCCAGACCTCTGAGGTGAGGCCTATCCATGCATCCCAGATCAAGTGCTAATATAGGTGCTGCCAGCTCTTCTTCTGGCAGGGGTGCTTGCCAGAAAATTCATGAGACACTGCAGAGAGCGTTACTTTTTCCTACTTGAGTGGGAACCAAGGCAAAGAGGGGTGCAGTATCCAGCTGATTATCCTAAAGCAAGCCAGGAGGAAAGGTCAGGTTAGAGTGCAGGGCTTGGGCTGACCTCTTCCCACGTGCTGGGGCTGACTGCTGCCATTTCTGCTGTCCCCCTTGGGAGGGGGGCTGGTGCTGGTGGACAGGCAGCAGATGACCCTCTTTCCTCAGCTCCAAGTGCCCATCGTAGCATTAGCTCTGCCTGGCATGTGTGTCTGCAGAGGAATTCAAACAGTGCTTGAAAGAAAACAAAGCAGAGCAAACGGCTCGTGTTGAAAAGCAGCTGGTGAACTCCACCGGCTGGAGCCAGAAGCCCTTTTAGGGCAAGTGACAGTTCCCCTTCTCCCTTAGGGAAGAAGGATCTGCTATAACAGAGGCTCCCCTGTAATGGAAGGTTAGCAAAGGAATCTGGCATACGTTTTACTGCAGTAACGACTCAGATTTTCGGTTTGCAGCCCTGCTGTAAATCACATTTCCATGTGGGTGGGATGACCCGGACAGCTCCAGCGCTGCAGAAGGAAACCTGTCCTTGCTGGCTGGCCAGGGTGATTTGGCCGATAGCAAGTCAAAGTCGGCATGCCCTGGGTGTTTGTGAGGGGGCTGTGACTGGGTCTTGCCTCGGGGGAACCCATGACCTCAGTTCTCTCCTGCTGTGTCCCCGGATCTGTCTTTTCCATCAAGGTAAAGTGGGAGTAAGATAATATCCCTAGGATTTGGTAACCATCTGTGTCATGGCCAGCTTTAGTCACAGCAGTTGCTTTCAGGCAGGAAATTGCTGAGGACAGCAAATCATCCTGACAATAACCATCCTGCAAACCTGTTGCCTCTTCCCCCAGCTTTGCCCTGCGCCTGCTTCATCTCCATCTATGCAGCTGCTGCTGGTGCAGGAGGCAGAGTGTGGAGAGGGCAGCAGCAGAGGGCTTCCCTGGAGTGCCTCCTCCCCCACCATGGCCTCTGTAAAGAAGTGACAGGGTGCAGAGAGGGGGATCACACCAAAGAAGCTTCCAGACTCAGGAAGTTATTTTTTCCTCATTCTCGAGAAGCAAATATCACATGACCTGAGTGATGGAAAAGCTCTTCTCAGCACGTGTCAAACAGCACTGAGAAGTGAAGAGTTGGCACAAAACCGTGTTGGCAGTTGACATTTCATGAGCACATTGCCATCAGGCTCGGCTGAGAGAGCTGAGGAAGCCCTGGAGCGGGATGGCCCCTTTGTCTCCCCCAGCATGGTGCCTCTGGGGGTGCAAGGTATTGTCATGTGGGCAAGACAGAAAGCTGTGAACCAAGGTCACCCCCGCTCCATACTGAAACTGGTGCCTTGTCCCCAGCATGGCTTCTTGTTTGCACAGAATTTAAGGAGGTGACGCTGAAGTGTAGGGGGTAAAAGGCATTCCTGGTCATCTGGAGAGGGTTTTTGACTACATTTTGTTGTGGAAATGTAAGTGTACTTTTCCATCCACAGCCTGCCCTACTCTAACTCTGTCAGGGTGACACAGGGATGCCTGGACAGGCTCCTACCATAGCTCACTGCAACGAGAAGGGGCAGTGCTTACCCTACCAGCGCACTAATTTAAATTACCTGGCTGCAGCACTAATGCACAAAACCTGTTGGCTCCTTTGGGAGACTGTGGGAGCTGAGAAGTTGGAGGCATTGATGAGTCATTTGCAGTGTAGTAGAGAAGCCATTCAGTGCCTGCCTGCACTGCAAGATATCTGGCTGCCTGTGCTGTGTGCTTTCAGTTCAGGTTGGAAGGGAGATAGCAAAGCCTGCTGTGTTTGGGAATGGCAGCCTCTTGGAGTGGGAGATGAAATGCTAAGGGAGAAAAAGAAGAAGGTGGTGGAAGGATAAACAGGGGACCAAGTCTCGTAATGTAACATTCAGGAACCTCAGTAGAAAGTGAGACTCCTGGGCTTTCATTCCTGATGTCATGAATATTTCAAGGTTTCTATAATGATTCTTGAATGTAAAATGCAAAACAGTCGTGGGAGTAAGGGCATGGTGTCCTGGACTTCTCCCTCTTAGATGAATCCTAGACCATTTCTTTATTACATAAAGGTGACCAACACCCACAGCAAAACGCAAGCAGAATTTATATCTTCCAGTATCAGCTGCTACTTTGCTGTTGGGCCAATATCAAGAGAGGTATGAATTGGCTGCAGTCACAGAAATTAAGGTGTGGACTCTAAAACCTAATGATAACATATTTCTTCCAGAGTAACAATGAAAGTGCTTATCATAGCTAACTGGATGAAAGAAATGTTTTAAGATAAATGACAGCAGCTGAGAGACTGCTTTTTTTTTCTTTTTCTTTTGTTTTTTTTTTTTTGTACAGTTGCCCAGAACTGTTTAGAAATAATTCAGACACACCCAAAGAGTCTCACATTGTTAGACTGGGCCAAGAAATAGATTTTCTTTCCTAAAAATGATTCTGTGGAAAAATGGGAAGCGCAACCAGGAGCTGAAAGTCTTGTGAGATGAGAGGCTGAAAGTGTACTTGGCAAAGGTGATTTCTTCTTACGCTTTTTACTGCTGAAACACCCATTTTTTTTGCTGGTTGCCAATGAAGAAATTGATAATGGCACTGTCCGTTTGCCCCTTTTTCTATGTCATTTTTCTTCCCAGGGTGGAAAGAAAACAAAGATAAAACCCTGCTCCATCAGTGATCATGAGGTTTGGAGTCAAACTTTTACTCACATGCCTTATTCTGGCACTCACTCTAAGCGTGAGGAGGTCTGAATTAACTGGCAAAACAACACAAAACTGGGACCTGAGCTTGATTTTGGTAGGTAGGATTAGAAAGCAGAAAAGCAGTGTGTTCATTCCTGCGTGAACTCCAGGCAGAGCCCACAGAACCTTGGAAGGTCCCAGCAGCAGCTGCGGGTCTGGCTGGCCATGGAGCAGAGCTTACAGCAGCTTGCCAAGCAGTACCTGGGGCCTTGGCTTTGTCATCTGTGCCTAATGAGCCCAGGCTTCTTGGCCCTGAAGGGTTCTGCCCCTGTAATTTGCGTGTCCCCACGTCAGGACCAAGACATTTTAGCACTGCAGCACAGAAGAACAGCCTTATGGGCCGCTTTCTGCCTGTCCTTCGAGATGAAGGATGCAACAGCTGAACGCCGCAGAGCACAGCGCCTGAGAGTTAAATCAGGAACAAGCGAAGCTTTGCCTCGCTGTAGCTCTTTGCTCTCGCGGAGTGCTCACCAAGCTGCACTAATGCTCCAGCTGTGTCTGGAGGGGACATGTGGGAGGACTCCTGCAGCTCTCCAGCAGGGGGTCGAAACCAGAGCTGACCATCAGCCCAGGCGGGCAGCACCATCCTTCTCCCCTGCACTGGCCTGGCTCAGCCTGGGAGGGGGCCAGCAGCCAGCAGGGGTGTTGGAGAACTGCAGGAATGTAGTCAGGTAGCCACCTCGCCTCTGGCCTTCTTCATCTTCAAGAAACATCTTTCACTCTGCACATACTCCAAAGCTTGAAGCTGCTCTGTGTTTCTCGGAGAGATGTTTCCCTAATGTTATTTCCCAAGGTGGTAGTATAATGTTTTTCCTCGCAGATAGATCATAACCTCAGGCTGAGTGCAACATCAGACGTGGGTACATTTATGAAAAAAAATTGGCATACTCTTCTGTCAAGCAACAGTTAAAAGAAAATCTGCAAAGGGATTAGCTGCCATACACTCTGGGGCTTGCTGACAGATGTCCTGAAAATCTGGAAATGTGTCGATCTATCTTTACACAGGGTTTTTGGCTTTTTTTTTTTTTTCCTCATTCCTTCTCTCTCTCCTCATCCATCTTCCCAGGGCACACAAATGGGAATTCCTTCAGATCCATGGGGCTTCCTGGGAACTGCCTTGATGCCATCCACAGATTGGCATACAGGTCCTAGGGTGCAATCTGGGCTGAGTTAAACCCAAAACTTCAGTCTCATTAGATGCCAGCTTCCCTGCAATGGCAGCAGTGCTGCTTTGTGCCAGGGCAGTAAGGGTTTTCTTTCTGTTCCAACTGCAACCTCTCAGCTCATTTTAAAGGAGCTTAAACGTTGGCCATTAAACATAAATAACTTCTTTTTCCTCTGGGTGAAGCTGACGTTCAAAACTTCACAGTGTAAATAAGGTCTGGAGAAAATGTTTTAGGCAATGATTCTGTCAAAATAAATGGCTCTGGCCATTCCTCCCCAGAAGAGCAGAGCTCTAGGTGTATCTCCTCTCCCTTTCACAATGTGACAGAGGAGCTTTGACCCAACTGTGATGTTTCCCCAAGCACATCTTCAGGCTTAAGACCCTGAGTTCTGTGGATTGTGTTGTGTGCTCATGGGCAAATAACATAGGATGATTTTTTTTTAATGCTTTCTGTTTCTGGATGGTTTGACTCTGCTCAATCTGAAATGCTCAGGTGGCCTCTGAGAGGAAGAGGACGTGAATATAGCCCCCTGTCTTTGAGCCATACAGTCTTTTCTGTTCTCCAGCTCTGGCCCGAGTCACTGCCCTCAGGGAGGCAGTCACTCCTGCAACTGCAGTTAAATCTCCCCCTCCTCTTCTCCCCCCACAATCTCTTTCCCTCTCCTACAGGAAGAAAATAATTTCTCCTGATTTACGGAGTAGTCAGGAGTCTCCTGCCTTGCTGAAAACAAGACGGGGCTGCCTTGCTCTGTTGAGTCCAGTCCCTCTTTTTGCTATGGTTTGTTACCATTAGCACCTAGGTTACTGCCTGCTCTAAAATCTAAGGATTGCAAATCTGTTCTGTGCCTTGTTCCCTCTTCTACCTGCTAATAAGAGGAGCGGGGTAAATCCCCACTGGGTCCAAACCTAAGGGTGCGCAATGTTTTGTCCTCAAAAAGGACCAGCATTCTTATTTCATAACGTACACAAGTTGCATTTCGGCCGAAGTTCTTTTCCCCGAGGGCAGACAATAGTTCAGCCTCCCTGTTCATCTGCGGGCCACGGGAAGCCTGTGCACATGGGGCGAACAGCATCTTCACAGTCTGGATGTTGATGTCACTCTGCTTCCCTGAGGCGAAGGACGCAGCTCTCAGTCACAGCTGTTGTATTACAGCAGCCTCTGGCAGTCCAGAGGTTTGGGATGCATCTACCCTGATGGCCCTCGGTCACACAGCAGCCGCCCAGTCTGGCCTCTCACTCAGCCACCCCTTGGTTGTGCTTCTGCTAGAAAAGGCCGGGGCATGGGAAGTGCCTGTGACTTGGTACGGGCACGGAGCAGCCCAGCAAATGGCACCACGTGCCATCATTCCCCCTTCTCCCGCTGCCCGGTCTCAAGCCCTGCCTGCCAAGGCGAGCTGCGGCGAAGCGAGCCCCAGAACACTGCCGGCAGTGATGGAGCACCGAGAAAGACAGCGGTGTGGGGTTGCGACCTAATGAGTGTATCATCAGCACGGCTTGAGTCACGCCTGTCTGCCCGCAGCTCTTACGGTTGCCCCGCTGCCAAAGAGCAACCGCGTGGCCCGACCAAAAAAACCATGTGGCTGCTGCAGAGGACGGCACCCCTGAATGACTCAGTTGTGCCGGGAGAACGAGGCAGCCCAGATCTGTCTTCCTGGAAAGCTGCTTCGCTATAACCTTGTGCTTGGAAGGGTTTTGGCTTTGAGGTGACTGTGGCGCTCATTTCCATCCAGCCACGTGAGTAAACCACACGGACAGACAGACGTCCGCAGGGAGTCAGAGCCCCAGCACATGAGCCTGAAACGCCAGAGCCCAGCCCGAGGGAGGGCTGCCTGCCTCTCAGGGCTACAGAAAGCTGTCCTGCCCGAGCCTCAGTTTCTCCACTGATGCAGAAGTGAGGCCAGTGTTTTCCCCAAAAGACCAGAAGGTGTTTGTGAAGTCCTCTGAAGAAGGGCGCTCTCGTGAACACCAAGCTATTTTTATTATTGGGGTCAGGGAGGAGAACACGCTCAAAGGTGATGAAGCTCTTGAAACACAGGTTCCCATTAATAGTCTTCAGCGCACACAGTTCTTATTATAATCTAATTTGACTGGAATTGGATTAATCTTATAATGCTGTAATGTCATTTCCATGGTCTTTTTATATTTTTATTGTTACTATGCATTAATGGAATACTCTGCAAGAGCTCTGAGAAGAGGATGTGAGTTTAGTGAAATCTCTGATAACATTTTTGCAGGGCATTGTTATGCTCCTTTTAGGCTTGTATGCTATAAAGTCACGTAGTGCCTGGAAAATAGCAGAAATTCACATAAATTCATCTTGAATTACCTTCCAAAAGGCTCCACTGGCAAAAGCAATGTATTCAGAGCCAAGACACCAGGTTTGTCCCTGACCTGTCTCGTGAGCTCACCTGAATCATGCCAGTGTTTTCATCTCTGTCTCTTCATCTGAAGATGGAAATAATGTGTCCACATAGGAATGTCGTGAATCTGAGGTCTATATCCCTTGCCATCTAGAAAAACCATCTTATGTATCACAAAGCTTTAATACTTCCTTTTTTATTGAGTTTATCCTGCCTGTGCCCTATATTTCTTAATTTGCCTTTTTTTTTCTTTTGCTATTATTTTTTTTCTCTAGCTATACATCTTTTGAAGCAAAAGAGTAAATGATCTTTATCCTGCACCAATTTAAAAATGTTGGACGTTTACTTCAAAGTAGCTCCACAGTTCTTGCTCCGAATACTCACGGACTGGTCCGTGAGGACTTGTAATAGGACAAATGTGACAAATATTGGGTAAGCTGAGCAATATTACGGTGGATGACATTTCAGTCCTCAAATCACCTAAGAGAAAAGCCAAATAGACTGGTATTTTCTGTGAACTGTTATCAACACCTCTGTTCCTTTTCCAAGTCTCACTTGAAGGCAGTCTTGATGCAATTAAAGCTTAAGGGCCAAAGCGTGAGCTTCATTTTCAGCGCAAGTACAACACTAACCCTTTCTCTCCCAGATCTCTGGTTATTCTGTTCTTTGGTTCCTCTGCTCAGAGAGCACGGCAAAGCTGCAAATTAAACCTCCCACTCTGAAAACGGCACGCTTTAACATTATTAGCCTGCAGAAACAGAATTTGCTGGGTCACTAGGAGCTGGCTACCAACGCATCTGCCACGACAGCCACGTTGGGAAGCAAGTCCATATGGTAATCCAGACAGCTTCTGACTTCTGCTGGGTACAGCTTCTAAGGACTTGGCATCTTTTATTAGACAGTTTGGGTTTGTGCTGTTTTCTGCCTTTCTGTGGCATAAAAGGGTTGGGTTCTACATTTGCATCACCAACACTTCACTGGGGACACTCCGTACGTAGGCAGAAGGGTCTCCTGTAGAGGATCCTTGCAGTATGGGAGCACTAGGGTACCTCATTCTGCTATTGCTGTCACTTCTGGCCTCTCTCTTATTTTTGTAAGCAAACAGGCAACTAGGAGTTTCATTTGGAAGGAAATTTGAAAGTCTGCATCCTTGAGAAAGCCTTTCCCATTCTTGTTTTATTTACAAACAACCTCACCCTCAGTCCATAGTGTTGCCATAATTACACTTTTCAGTTTCCTGGATGTACTTTTAATGCATTTCTGCCATTGACACACTGTGGTGTTGATTGACGGGGCAGCATCCCAAGTGCAGCAGCGCCGGCACCTGGGGAGGGCTCACATCTGGCCCCCTGGCATTAATACCAGATCTCGATTCGGGTCTCGGCAGCAGCGCATCGCAGCGGGACGGTCACGAGTTGATCGAAACTTGGAAAAGCCCCGCTGTTATTTCTGGTTTGCATGGCAACAAAAGGGCGCATTTATACCACGTCCCAAAACGCCGGCTTTCCGAGGAGCGCCCGAGGACTCTTAATTTTTTTTTTTTTTTTTTTTTCCCATTAAAACA